>CM068367.1:482040378-482412878 GCA_034769895.1 Magicicada septendecula | reverse complement strand
GTGCAATGGTGCATAAGAATACTTAGCCGCGTGTTATTGTATCGAGGGTACACAATTATTTTACGGGATATTCATAAAGAACACGTTAATTTTAATAACTTTCGAGATACGGGAATTTTTGAGATGGGACTTATATCAGAATACTCATAATAAAAAGACCCAATACCTGATGGCAATAGTTATTTAAGAATCAGTAGCTGAATGTATCCATTTTTTAATTAAAAAGGTTTCATGGCCCATCAATTCTGTCGTAAAATATTTCAGGTTTTTTGAACAAGAATTCTTCTGTTCCGAAACCTTATTACACAGGAACATTTATTGTCTGTAAAGAAAGCATGCGAAGGGGTTGCCGAAGAACTAATCAGATTACGCGAATTCAGTTGATGAAAATGACTTTGGACGAACAGATCAGTTTCTTTTCGGAATGGATAACGTGTGAACGCTGTGCTGGTACAGAAGATCGGTCTGCCAGTCAAGACAAACGCAAGTTAGAAAATTCCTAGAATTGCTGCGAGAATGATTATAATTGTGCTAATCCGCAAAAGTTCATGATATTCCGATTAGGGATATAGACACTTCATTCCAACTAGAAACCGACTACGATGGAAGAGGTGTAAGAATAACGCAGCAGAAGCAGTAACAGTATTGGTTCGCGGTGAAAGTGTATGTAACCGTGCCCATGACAATTATATACACGCCCGAAAGCGACCCTGAAGCCGGACAGAGTATGTCAACCCACGTATTCGTCCTCATAGGATCAACTCGTCGTCTGGAAGATCTGCAATCGACGTGAAAGGAAAGTGAACTTATATTATTTATATACAATTACAGAAAATTATTTAAAAGAAAGACTCTGTCACATCAGTAAAGACTTTATAGTAAATAAGACAAAAAGAACTTTAAAAATATTAATTTATTTCATTGTACAGAAAGTAAATTTTAGATAGCGTTACAAAGGCCAACGGAGACAGATTAATTATTTTTTATGAACAGTAGGCCTATTTAAAGCTCAGTGGATTATCAAAAAGTAATAGCATCATTATAGTAACTCTTCAAGTTACGTCAGTAAAATAATACTCGTATTGTATAATCAAAATAACAATAAAGAAGTAATTAAATAACAAAAACATTTTATTTAAAGTTTTTAATAAATTAAATTAAATTAAAAATTGTAAATTTTATTAAAAGTAATACTCTTAAAAATTGTTTAACTTAACTGTTACAACAGCTGATTCCCATAATATTTAAATCGAAATACAAATCGATAAATGTTTAAAGGAAACCAATAATATACACTTGAAGAAAAAATCTGCTATAATTGTGAACACCACACACACACACACACACAATAAAATAATAAATATAATAATTTTCCGCAGTATATGGCTAGCGTTTAAAATTAGTTAAAAATATTATTTAAGCGTAAGCTATATATCTAGTTTCCGGATCGGAAACGCGAGAAGATCGGCAAACGTTTAAAAACGTGATGTATGTTATCTAAAATTAACTAATATTTTTAGAAATGACGCACGCACGCACACAGACGAGTGGTGCTGCAGTGTCAATAGTTACAATGCAGCAGCAACACGGTGGAGGGGGGTTGGCGTGCGTGTGGCGAGGAGGGTGCATTGCAGTGTTTCGGGGGTGCCGCAGACAAGTGACAATCAGGTCGCTGTTAACTCAATCACAGAGCACACCGTTCTGTCTGCCCACTACCCTCGTACACGCTCCCCCCCCTTCACCGACCGGACTCGGCACTTCAACAAAATTTACCCTGAACTGAAAACTATTTATTTCGCTATAAACAAACAGTATGTTACGCGTGTCGCTCACCATACCTTCAGTTAACTCCAAGAAAGACTGTAGGTCCACTTAAGATAGGGGTAGGTGATGGAAAACTTGAAGCAAACGACTATTTGACTGGAGACAGAAATTCTTAACTCCAAATCTTTTGACTAATTACGGAGGATTACAGTAATACAGAAAACGAGAATTTGTATCAAAGTGGAAGTATGTTGCCAACTAACGTCTTTTATTAAGAAAAAAAATAAATATTCAAGATCAAGAAAACGAAAGATCAACTTTAACTGACAGACTACGTATAGCCTAATCTTATGTAACAACGACCCACTGAATCGCCATTCTTTGTGGATAGAAAGATCATCTGAAATACTAGGCCTATAGATTTACGACGTAAGCCTACTATCATTTCAACATTTTTACTTTCCAAGAGACTCTCACATGAATATTTTTTGCATGGGTCCCTTAATGTTTCTAACAAATCGGTGCCTATGTAATATTGTCCCCAGAAAATTCAAAGAATTTGAAGTACTGTAAATAACACAGTTGCCACAATATCTTGGTTAAGAAAAAAATGATGAGAAAATCCAAGTGTTGACAGGTCGGTGGGTGTTTCATTTGATATGGTTGGTATATAACCGCTCCAGTAGTGGCAGTTCATAATGTGTTACGCAGAAATTGCCCACCGACACGGCTGCGGCGCGTCAGTGTCCATTTTGCATCATATAATAAACATAAATTATTTAGGAAAGGAATAGCTGCATGCATGCTCCATCACACGTACACATATGATGTTCGGATGAGCTCATTTCACGTGTGAACATCGAATCCTTCCCTTTACGAGTGTAGAGACCATTGATCGCCACGCTACCATGTGGTCATTCTTTCAGGTTATGTAGCCGCACGTGTGACGCTTGACTTTACAGTAGTTCGCCATTCTTTAACAAAACACATGAAGCTTAATCATTAGGTATCATTATTGAGAATATAATTCTCAGAACCGTTCCTCCTCCCTCTTGAATATGTTTATAAATGTTCTCAAAATCTCTATCACTGAATGCGTCTGATCGATTCCAAAAAATATTATCAGAGCGATAGTGATATCTAGGCGTTAATTTCACAGCTGTTCCCCATTCAGACAGATTAGAAAACACACTGCCTTTGCGAGGGTGAAAATCATCCACCAAACCAAAAATCCACAATCCACCAACTGAAAATTCACTCTTAAACCAAATATATAAATGTAGAAAAAGTAAACACTTAAACCGACGTGTCTTGATAACCATGTCAATGACGGGATGACGGAGCAACATTATTGGATATTATTGTCCAATGTCAATGAAGTAGGCCTACAACCAGAAGTAGGCCTAACCTATAGGCTACATCGTTCCAACCCATAACGAACAACCCTACTAACGTTTCCATAGTTCTATGTTCTCATACATCGTCATGACGATAGCACCATTTTCAGTTATACGAGAAACTTAACGATAATATCATAATGAAGTCATCACTGTTTATTTCACACACACACACAATTACGCATATTACGGCGAATGTACAAAAACTTCAGCTACGCCTGGTGAAGGCTTTTCGTAGTAACAACTACAAATAATGTGAAAAAATCGGAAGAACGTGACCTTCAACAAACTACATTCACAACAGATGTAAAAGGTTGCAATTCTATTATTGCAAGATCAGGTAACTTGTATGCGCGTATACACAATTCAGGCAGAAAAATTTTTGTCATTATAAGCAAAGAGCAGAGATTAATACAAGAGATAAATTAACTTAGGTGTGTAGCGTACCATAGGATCAATGGTCCCGTACTTAACCAGTGGGAGTCATTTAGAAGATGGAAAGCTTCAAACTGTGACGTCTGAAGGATAGGCCTATCACTTAAATCCTAGTAACATGAACTGTACTTATTCATGTACGAATTGTGAATATTTAAATTTTTCTTTAGTTACAGAACACAAGCTCAGTCCCTCCTTTCTGACGCCCTAGTCTCACTGCAGCGCGCGTTAGAATCGTGTGGTTCGACGTCTAGGCTACCAGACTCCAGGAAACAAAAATACTTACCGGGTAAAGACCGTTTTACAGTTTTTATTACGGCCAGGCCGTAGAGAATAGTTCATTTGTCACGTGCAAATAAAATAAAAAAATAAAAGTAGAAAACACTGAATACCTTTGTAACAACTGCGGCCTCATTGTTTTCTCTTCTCAGACGGGGACGTACGCGAAAACCACAGCTCAGTCGTTTTGATTTATTTTATTGGCAGCCAACCGGTGGCGGGCGCCATGCCGGGTAACTAATTGTTCGGCGTAGCACAATGTCTCAATGATGTTTAGTAGCGTTTAACAAGCAATTAAAACAGAAGGCGGACACCATACTCTGCTACATTAGCCGGCCGTAAATCTAACGTTATTCATAGGATTTCACCGCGCCGACAACAAAAACCACCCTTACACTGTGTTTGCTCTTCTTCTCAAGCCATAAATTTAATATGGATAGAAATTACTTGGACTCGTTTTTGCTTCATCCGTGTTATCTTACCGGCTACGCCTGCACCAGTTTTCTTAACATCTAAAGAATTTTTTACGTACACGTTACTCACAATACAGTAATTACTTACCGGGTTCACTTTTAAAACAAACATTTCTTCATGCATGTTATTACCTATAAATCGTAAATGAAATAGAGACTGTTAACGGCAGAGATTCGAATCCTATTCAATGAAGATTTTTATATGTTATAGTTATTTTAGGCCTATAGTATTTTTAGAAGTGTTGTTTCAAGCTGTAATTTAAAAACTATCATTTTTAAAATTAACTAATCAAGCTTTTATATGAAACCTTTCTTATATTGTCATACACATCTTATTTTCTAAATTACGTGATCAAACTTTAAATGAAATCCTACTTTAAGTCGTATATGCCTATACTCAGGCGAATCAGGAAGATTTTAAACGACAAGTCCAACAACCTATTGTCATTGTGACAGGATGTTTATACCAGCTAATTCTTACGATAAACCTTTATGCTACGAAAAAAAAGTTCCTGTTATTTTCACTTTAATGTCATCAACAACAGCGAATATTTAGGCCGATGCAGTGGCGGCTGGTGATTTTTCAGCCGGAGGGGCGCAATCAACAAACATTTTACTAGTGTGAAATATTACTTGAAATGGAAAGTGAAATTAATAAATTCAATTATTTCTTGAAAGTAAATTCCGCCCGTCTGTTTTTCATAGCTATGAAATTTTCATCACTTTGTCATGGCACTTATCAATATCTTGCACTACATTTACGGACATTCATTATGTATATATAGTCTCCAGACCGCATTAATAATTGTAAATTTATAAAAGTATAAATACCTTATAGTCCGTCTTGCGGTCTTGTAGTTTTTCAATATGTATCACTACATGTTTCGAAAGTAAACTTTCATCATCAGGTATATTGTAAACTTCCTCCTATTTTCTAGGGCTCGTCAGTGAAAGTAAAAAACAATAAATAAGTGAACAATATAACTAACAATAAAATAGTGAACAATTTTATTAATAACAATAACATTAGATCCTTAGACAAGGACCCCACACGAAACTACACAAAAATATTAAACTCGGCTATCAACAATTGTAATATATTATTTGACACACATACCAAGAATTACGTTAAACAAATCAATGCCAAGGCACCTAAGTTCACAGGTTTACCAAAAATCCACAAAGAAAATCTACCCATTCGTCCACTGATTAATTTCATTTCTGCACCAGGATACAAATTGGCAAAAACGCTACAACGTATAATAAAAAACAGTATCGAACTACAAAACAACTATAGCATTAAAAATAACATGGAATTTATTGAAAGGGTTAAAAATATTGACATGTTACCCAGGTATAAATTGATATCATTCGACATAGTAAACCTATATACTAATATACCAATACTGGAGACGATTGATATTCTTAGAACCGTCCTTATTAGAACAGCTATACTAAACATACAACAGATTAATGAACTTTTATCGGTTTTAAAAATCTTACTACTACAGAATTATTTCACATATGATGGTAAATTCTTCATACAAGAAGAAGGTTTGGCAATGGGCTCCCCCTTGAGTGGATTATTGGCAGAGGTTTTCTTAAACTTTTATGAGAATAAATATTTATTGTCTACTAACAACACACTATCCAAAAATATTATTTCGTACACACGATATGTAGACGATACTTTTATTGTATTTGATGGTACAGACAGACAAATAGATAAGTTATATGAATGGATTAAATAGTAAGATCAAATTCACAATGGAGTTGGAATGTAATGGCTGCTTGAATTTCTTGGACTTATCTGTACAAAAAGAGAACAATTCTTTAACCTATAAGGTCTATAGAAAACCAACGACCACAGACATGGTTATCAACGCCCATTCATATCACCCTGAAACTCAAAAATTGGCTCCTTTTAATGCCTTTATACACAGATTATTGAGTATACCTTTATGTAGTAATGACTATCAAGAGGAGATAAATACCATTAAATATATAGCTATAAATAATGGGTATAAAGATGACATAGTTGACAAGCTTATACGTAAACACAAATACAAAATGAAAAATAAAAATAAAAACAAAACAAAAACCGACAAAGACATGAACTATTATGTCACAGCAGAATACACCAATGTGATGCCTAATAAACTTAGCAATGAATTCAAAAAACTTAATATTAACATCTCCTTTCGAACAAACAACAATCTAAAAAATATATTTAAACTAAGACCACCTAGAGCAATGGAAAACAGTTCAGGAATATATAAGATACAATGTAGTGACTGCGACAAGTTCTATATCGGCCAGACTGGACGTAAATTTTTAGAAAGATTCAAAGAACATATGCCGAAAAGGGACACTAGAAATTTGAAATCGACATTCGCCATGCATCTTGTAAATGAAAACCATAGTTACACTAGTTTCACAGATAATTTAGTACCCTTACACATATGTAGCAAAGGCAGACTTATGGATGCTCTAGAAGAATTCGAAATTTACAGAGCTTCCAAAATTAATAACAAGTGTTTACTCAATGACCAACTCCTTTTTAAATCCAATATATTAGACGACACAGTAATGAAGATAAATAATGAAGTTTGAGGCTCACTCAGTTGTGTGTTGACAATAGTACAGTGCGCACTGCTACGAGATATTATGTCAACGTTAATCGTATTGACTAGTACATTTGTGTTATATTGTTCACTTATTTATTGTTTTTTACTTTCACTGACGAGCCCTAGAAAATAGGAGGAAGTTTACAATATACCTGATGATGAAAGTTTACTTTCGAAACATGTAGTGATACATATTGAAAAACTACAAGACCGCAAGACGGACTATAAGGTATTTATACTTTTATAAATTTACAATTTACGGACATCATTGCCAAACGCATTTAGATGATCATTACCCATAGTAGTTTGAAAAAATGTCTTGACTATTTTAAGTGATGAACCAGCAGTTTTCATTGGCGTTGTTAAAATTACGTATTTTTTACTTATTTTGTTAAAATTAGTATTTTTACAGTTCCCGGGACAACATCAGTAAGATTATGTTGTAGCAGTAATGTAAAGAAGTTTTTGGCTCCAGTGTTTTCTATTTTTTTATTTTATTTTATTTGCACGTGACAAATGAACTATTCTCTACGGCCTGGCCGTAATAAAAACTGTAAAACGGTCTTTACCCGGTAAGTATTTTTGTTTCCTGGAGTCTGGTAGCCTAGACGTCGAACCACACGATTCTAACGCGCGCTGCAGTGAGACTAGGGCGTCAGAAAGGAGGGACTGAGCTTGTGTTCTGTAACTAAAGAAAAATTTAAATATTCACAATTCGTACATGAAGAAGTACAGTTCATGTTACTAGGATTTAAGTGATAGGCCTATCCTTCAGACGTCACAGTTTGAAGCTTTCCATCTTCTAAATGACTCCCACTGGTTAAGTACGGGACCATTGATCCTATGCTACGCTACTCACCTAAGTTAATTTATCTGTTGTATTAATCTCTGCTCTTTGCTTATAATGACAAAAATTTTTCTGCCTGAATTGTGTATACGCGCATACAAGTTATCTGATCTTGCAATAATAGAATTGCAACCTTTTACATCTGTTGTGAATGTAGTTCTTCGGGAACGTTTTCGGAACTGACGTGCAGCAGATACTACATACCTATTTGTTTTTTGTTCGTTTAGTCATGTGTTTCTCTGTTTGTCTTTATTATTTTTAATTCGATTATTTGTGTTTTGATTTATTCTGTGTAAGCATACCGTTGAACCGGGACTTTCTTCTTCTCTCAATGAATGATATAAAATGCTCTAAAAAGAACACTTGGTACAAAAAAAAAAATCGAATCAATTTTTAGGTTGTTTTAGGCCTATCACAACTGGCAACAGGTGTTATGTACCCACACCATGCCACTGCATTTATCCGTTCATTTATATAGATTATAGAAAATTATAAATATATTTAAATGACTCAAGTAGCTTCTTAAATAGGCTTATCAGTTCTCCTACCTACCAAACAAGTTTGCATACCTAGTTTTCACGCCAATTCCAGCCAAGTAGCCAATTTTAAATGTGTATTTATACTGAGTTCACCTAATATTTCTATTCACAAATACGTTACAGACAAAAACAAGTAGGTCTACGTTTGTTTTAAGCAAAATTATTTGTTTGTTGGGCAAAAACATCATACTACGATGATGAATTCGTTTTCAGGCCTAACAGTTTCGCTAATAGTTTAGGTCTTTAGTATACTGAATATAGCCTATTTTATTGATGCATCCAATACGTATAACATCTGTTAGCATTTGGCTATCCAAATGCAACTTGGAATAGTGAGGAGTGGCGTCAAGTCTTTAGTTGTTCTTATCCAAAATAAGGTTTTGCTTTTTCACTCCATGTGCTGTGTTAGAAATGTTTTTCTTTCCAACTTTCGCTGTTAAAGTTGTTTCAGTTAAACATTATTAAACGCAGTTTGACACACACTAAAACAGTTTGACGATATGCTATGGGAAACGATGATCTTAATTTAAGAAATGGAGACCAGTAATAATCACAATTATCGTACATCTCGTTTTGCTATTCCGTTCTGGAATCAGACTCATATAAAGAGATGGTTAAAACATTTAAAGGCATGATGATACGGCTTGCGGTGAACACAAAATGTAATGTCGATAATTTATTTACCTTACTGATCCCCTACTGTAGACTATAATGTACATTTATGTTTTTTGACATATAAAAACAATGTCTCGCTATACTGAAACTGTATACATGTAGTTATGTACCTTACCATACCAAATCTGTATAGGCTATACATACACATAACTTATCTTTGCTGAACTGATTTCTTCTTCGTCTTCGCACCATGAAAGAAAAAAAATTATGTAATTAGGGCTTTCTGTTGACTAAAATACATAAAAAAATAAACGTGTGGCTACAATAATGTGTCCGACGACCTGCACAGAGATCCGATTTGCCAGGGTGTGATAACCTTACCCACAGCTAAAGACACTCTGATTACAAATTCTTACAGAGTATACGAAAATGTTATTAATGAATAACTGAAGACAACAATGGTATTTATACTTCATGTTCTATGAGGCTCCTAAAGGTCCGAATTCGAACTACAATAAACAGCAGGCTTGCACATCAGCTTTTCCGTAAAAGTTGAGATTCATATCGGGGTGTCGCCTAAGCTACTTTTTTTTTAATCGATTCGTATACGACATTTGAGCGACATATCTATTGGGCAAGTAGAACCTGATGGCTAACCCTTCGACACCACTGTGTTCATATCCACTGTGGTTCGTCTACGACACGTTTAGTTGAATTGATACCTTTATGTTGGACATATAAAGTTAAGTACACATTGGCTACGTATTAACTTGCCTCAACTGCTAATTTCGTTTGCTAATTTAAGTGACGGCTTATTGGAACTGGTGGTTTTACACAGGGCGAAATATGTCACAACAAAACAGACAATGTCAAATTTCAAAATCAATATAAAAGGTTTTCATCTAACTTTAAATAAATAATTAATAAAAGAAATATCATTTTCATGATAATAATTAGCTTTGTTTAACCGGATAAATAACTGTGAACTGTTTCTTAGCATATACTTCTACTATTTCGATACCACGAAAACTGTCCTAATATAAAAAAACTACCGAAAGTACAGATAAAGTAATAATGGTACGAGTATGTGGACAACAAACAATAGAAAGTAAATTTCCATTGAACTACATCAGTTTTTTGTTTATGTAACGGGTTAATCCTAAAACCGTAGTAGCAAGGATTACTAATCGATTTGGGAGTGGACTGCAAAAAGTTCTGTCTTAACAAAAACCACCTCTCTACTCATTCGTATGAAAGTTACTTTTGAAAATGTTTGTCATTTACTTAGTAAAACGTGCAGAAAATAATCGGTTAATCTGACACAAGCTAACGAACGTCGAGAGCGCTGAGTTTATTTATATGATTGTCAAGCACGAGTTTCAGCAGCTCACCACTCGATGGCCTTAAAATAGAATAATATTGTCTCTTTAAAAAACAGAAATACCTCTTGAATCGCGAAGAAATTAATATATGCGGCTATTAGTTTATCTTTAATAATTTATCACTACTTTATAGGAAGTATAAAGTACGTACAAAAATTATTGTATACTATAAACAACATTAATTATAATGCAGGAAATAGTTACAAAAATTAAGCAATTATATGATCAATGTTAAGTATTGTTTTTGTTGAGAATATACTGGAAAACTCTACATTCATTCTTAAGTGGGTGTACCTGTCATTGTAGAGGTGAAAGTTTGTGTTGTGCGGTGGAGGGTCGAGCTGCCTGGGCGGGGCCTCAACCCGCACACATGCGTGTTTACTGTGAGGCCTAGAAAAGTAATGTTCTGGAAGTTTTAAATAAAAGGTAAGATCTGGAAGCTGTTTTTCTATATAAATAGAGATGCACTCGACAAGTTCAGTTCAGTTTTAAATGTGTTCTTGTAATGTGTATTTCGTGTGTCCGTTTTATGTATACTTGCTACTAAACTGTTCCTTCAATAAAGCGTGTGTTTGCTCCTGTACTTAAATTAGTCATTATTTTTACCCATACCTCAACAGGTTATGGGCCCAGTGGCATTTTAAAATCGGAGTGCAGTGTGTAATTGGAGTGCAAGTATAAAATATTTGTGCAAAAATGGAACCGAATATAAAAATTGAAAACTTCGAGACAAAGATAATTGGCATCAATGGCGCTTCGTAGTACGCACATTGATGGAAGAGGATGATGATGTGCTGGATGTTTGCGAAGGAAGATTAGCCGAGCCAGCTGCAGGTGCAGAAGATCGTGACGCGTTGTTGGAAAAGTTCAAGAAGGCGGACAAAATTGCCAGAAAGTTAATTGTTACAACAGTGGAGAGAAAGCCTCTCGAACTTATAATGGGTTGTTCTACTGCCAAGGAGATGTGGGACAAATTGAATACAGCATATGATCTAAAATCTGATGAAAATCTGTCGATGATTCAAAAACAATTTTTTGAGTTTTGGTGGACAGAGAGTGAAAGTGTTACGTATAATATTTCAAATATAGAACAGTTGGCTAGAAAAATGAAAAATCTCGGAGGGAAAATTGAAAAGACTATGGTGATGACTCGTGTTTTAACATCTTTGCCACAAAAGTTTAATCATTTTCACAGTGCTTGGGATTCGGTATCTGACGATAAGAAGAATCTCGAACATTTGACTGAGCGCTTGATGGCAGAAGAATTTAGATTACAAGAGCAAAAGGAAGTACACGAAGAGATGACAGCGTTGCTAGCTAATCTGAAAATCGGTCATAAGGAACAGAAGAATGACTCTTATAAATATGAGAAGAATGATTTGAAACAAGAGCAGTGTTATAATTGTGGAAGACAAGGTCATTTAAAAAGGGACTGCTTCAGGTGTTATACGTGCAAAAGAAAATGTCATAAAAGTAACAATTGCTTCATGAATAAGAATAATGGACAGCGAAGATGGTCGAATAATCAAGAAAGAAGTAACTCGTCTTCTGGACAGAAGAAATCAACATCGAGGATAGCACTAATAGGTCACAAAGGCAGCTGTGGCAATCGGGATGATCTCTGGATTGTGGATTCGGGTGCGACGGATCATATGTCGAAGCATCGAGAATGGTTTTCAACGTTCGAAAAATATACAACACCAGTCGGTGTAAGAATGGGCAACGGTATGACAATGTCTGCATATGGTATAGGTAATATTGACTTTGAAACTTATAAAATTCTCACGAATTGAATTATCAAACAAGATTTTAGTGAAAACAGTCGAATTATATAATCGAATTAGCTTACAACAATATTAATTCAACTTCAACTGAAGTAACGAAGTAACATATTAAAATAAATGGATTTGAACATTTAATATTCAGTGTAGAAAACCATATTTACTAAGATGTTCAGGGTTTACACTATGTACAAAATTGCTTTCACATAAACACACAATGTTGAACGAGCGAAGAGAGTTCTCATTTTTAACTCGACCGTTTGTCATTTGTCTGTCTGTCTTAATCTGTTTGGGTATATGTCTCGCGAAGACTTTTGAACGCATCAATCGACTTTCGTAAAACCGGAAATGGACATGCGTGTCCACACTTTTATCCTACAGAACCCTACTGTTTTTGAGATTGATCCAGCCAAAACTAGGAAGGCGGGAGGCAAAATTGTGAAAATTCGCGAAGTCCTCGTGGGGTATTAAATTAAAGGGAATTTAAACTACAATCTGAGTATAGTGGACGTTTTTAAAATTAAAATAAATTTATGGACGACAGGGCCCAAAATGTGGATGAAATTTATGATACAATCGAAAAACTTCTTGTAGGGTATTCAATTAGAGATCATTTGACATCTGATTGTAGTATTAGGTTTTGGAAATTTCAAAATTTTGGGCCGCAAGGCCCAAAAAGAGTCCACAAATTTGAAAAAATGTGAAAATCCAGCAGGGTGCCAGGTTAAAATTAATTGTAGCCCAAATCCAACTATTTCAAAATTTTAGTATTTTTAGCCTATATGGCAGTGATTTCTACAATTTATTATAATAAAAATAGTAAAGTAATCGGGATTTTTGTACTTTTCCCATAGGCTAACAGAGAACTTAGCTAATATCGAAATTGATGTAGCCTAATAATAAATGAACTTCGCTTAAAATAGTGAACGAACCAGATCAGGGAGCATGCTAATATAAACGACACTTAGGTAGGCCTATACGCTGTATGGTAGGAGCAGTGTGGAAATTAACGTAACGGTTAGGGAATATTTTTGCTGTCATGTAAAACATTTTCCTACAATACTTCCTTGTCAGTGCGCAAGGTATGTTCGCTAATACCCCTCCCTCAAACAAAAAGTTTAATTCGCACTCTGGGTAGGAGGTTGTATCAACTTAAGTGGTCTAGTACCAAACTAATATCAAATTGCAGAATGAACTGATCTAAAGAATTGTGATCCTCGGTACATTACTATAGCCTACAATATTCATCAGGACCTTAAGAGACACAGCCTTCATATAAGAATTAAGAGTATTTGAAGATCAATACACACATAAGCCTACAGCACAAAAACACCAAATCGATTTACTTATTCTATGTAACTAGGGAGATTTAATGGAATTAAGTCGTGCGATCTAGTTTTGTGCTTAATAACGTGAAAAACCAAACGATGTATAATGAACAATATCTGTTCTTAGTATTATCCAAGTGAGAAAGTTTGACATCCACTACTTCACATGCCTGTTACAGGGCTTCCCAGTATTACCTACAGCTGGATATAAAGGGGGGGGGCTCAACGGTCTATAGACCAGAGTAGCAAAATGCAACCTTAACAAAACTTTGGCTACTTTGTCGGATGATCGCTTCAACTGCTCATCAGTTCTTACCATTAAATCAGAGGTAATGAAGAACTCAGATTTCGATGGCACGATCAACCTATTCGTTTACGAACGCTGACGAAAGGTAACATAAGAAAGAAGATTTTGAAACGTTACAAACGTTTATGTCGGAAATATTTTCCAAAGAAGGTTCAAACACTGGTCACACATAACGCATATATTCTAAAGTAATTTTAAAATACTGTCCGTAGACTATATCTTTCTTATAAAACTTCACTTTGAGGTAGCTCGTACACACACTATGATTAGGCTAAATAGTTTAAATAAATAATTTTATTTACGTAGGGACCGGGAATTTAACTTTTTATAAAACGCCAGAAAAATCATTATAGCAGGGCAAAGAAACAAATTCCTTACTGGCGTCACCTTATCATTTAATCGAAAAATCCACCTATTCGCGTTTGCTGACGTTTTCCCCGTGAAGATAACATTCGACAGCGGACTTATCGGTAGTAATTGAAAGGACTGATTTCCAAATTACTTCTTGGATAAAACATTTCATCCCTAAGAAATCAAGTTAATGTTAATGAGGTGAATGTTGGTGGAATTAATGTAACCGAATCGTTTTACGAAAAGCGGCCTCTTTGGTGGTGGTGGTAGCAGAGTTTCACAGGCTTTGCAATGATGACAGAATATGATGAATAGACGTAAAAAGTTGGATTAAAGATAAAATAGACAAAAACAATAATCACTGTGGATAAACAGAGGCACATAACTTGTAGTGATAAGAGTGAAGAACTACTTTTGTCTAGGGAGAGAAATACGATTCAGTTGGGATCCACTGTTGAAATAAACAAAGGAAAAAGTTCGGGATGCCCACCGTTTGGTCAGTTAAATCTTATATGGAAAATCTTTGGTAGGCCTGTATTTCAACATCTTCGGACTAAAGTACTCAAGTAGCCTATGTGTTTGTATTTTATTATTTCGGAATACGGAGTTGAAACCCGGATCTTTACCAAGCAAGAGAAACATTGGTAAAGTGGATATAGGCTACTCAAAGAAGAACGTAAAGGAAATTTTCGGCATATCGCTGAAAACCGCAACACTAATGTTAACGTAAGAGAAATAACGAAAGTAATGTACATAACAATGCGGATGGCAAGATTTAAGCCTAAATGAACATGGGCAGGATGTAACGAAAAGAAAAGTGACAATAGATAGAATAATAAATTGAAATAATAAATAAATGACGCTCATGGCAAGAAAGGAAGAAGAAGGCCCTATGTGCGCTGGAGTGATGATAGGCCTATTAAAAGAATAGACAAGGCTTTAATTGGGTGAGAAAGCCCAGGAATTGTCAATTTTCATTCTGAAGTCTTACATGAAAAACTAAAGTTCTGTCTTCTGCGTTGGAATTTGTGTGGCCTTTGGAGAGAATGCAAATTTTTTGGTATGTTTTGTTGTATGGCATTCTTTGTACATTTCAAACAAACCTTTCATTATACCAAAACAAAGGGTCTAACTAGTTGAGGTGACAGCTGGTTGTTTTATGACAAGTCACTTCGTCTAAACAGAAAACATAGTTTAAGAAACTAACATAACTTTTGTCGATAAGCTAAGTGAGCTATTATGTTAAGATACAGAGTTTGAAGTTTCTCGGTACCGGCTAGCAGCCCATTAAACTACCATGCCCCCCATACTCAAAGAACAGGCTATATACATTCCACGTAACACCGTCTTAAAGTTCTAGATAAAAGTTATACCTGCCTCAGACTTTAAACCATCAAGTTGACTTGTAATTACAATACTTAACGTGCAATTAGGTGTAAATTATTAGGATAATGATTCTGTATTATTTAATGTTATTTCTTGAAATAACAGGACAGTGTTTATTTATTATTTAATGTTATTTAACAGAAGACATACTGAACGTAGACTCGAAAATCATAAGCATAATGCGCCTACAGACAGCAGAGTATGGGTAGTGTAAACTTGCAGCTGAAATAATAGACCCATTGAAATGAAGCAGCGTCCCTAGCGGACCGTTTTAAAGGTTGCTAGTGGCGCTTGAATAAAACAAAAGTAAAACACATACGGGAACACGTGGAGATGATTTCTGTTTTCAAACTGTTCTTAGGAGAGTTAAAAGAAAATACATAAAGTAAAAAATGAGATAATTTTCCTTGCTATACCCGTCATTTCTTCGCCTATAAAAATAGCAAAAACATAAAAACCAATTACAATTGTGTTAGCAATTTCGTACCATAAATTGCAACAGCCACGGATTTAACAACAGAAGGTATAAAACGTAAAAGTATATATTTTTTATTCGTTAGCAACCATGCCATACAGATTGAAAACCGTGGTATTTGTATTTGATTGGTTGTGAACACAAAGAAGTGAGCCAATCAGCGGTCACCGCGGGCCTGTAATTAGAGAAGTGGTGCTCTGTTATTAGACCGTCATAAAGCTTGGCTTCAACGATTTTAATACATCATAAACACAAATTACATCGTAACGAAAATGGCGACCTCAGTAATCACAACGTACGGACGTATTGTGCAGTAATCATAACCGGTTTCGGCTTTTATGCCTATTTTGTTTTTGCAAATGTAAACTTACCAATGGCAACACAAAATTCTGTAGCCTAATGTTCTGTTTGTAAACAAAGATTTAGCCTACATTTCACAGTAAGTGAATTGAGAACTATCCTTTTTAAAAATGTTTGTTCTTAATGATTTTCTGTTTACGAGAAAGGTATCGAATTTGGATGTTCACAACGAGATTGTGCGGCCTGAGCTGTATCCGTGGAAAAATTTCCGCACACCTTGGAGCTACAGTTCTATCATACGCGAATAATCAGAAACAAACAGATCGTTTGTTAAACGGTAGCCCACTGGAATTCACTTTCTGAAATTGAGTTTCTCTATCGATACCAAAACAGATGAATTTAAGTTTAATGGAAAATTTTGTGTCGTCTATGTCTGTAACATCGTAACAAATACGTTTTCAAAGAATTCGTGAGTATTACCTGTCGAAGATGAGCCAAAGACTTGAGACGAGTGTGGCAAAAATTATTAATTTCTTCAACTGAAATTATTGCTTTATATATTTTTGAACATATTTATGTTCCGTTATTTAGCTAATAATGTCTAAGGATTATTCTTTGTGCTCTCAATTAATATTTGAACTGTGATTTTTCATCAGTAACAGTCAATAGTGAGTACGTAATCTTTAGGGTTTCTTAGTAGTGACGAACCACGTCATCTTACTACTTACAGTAACATCAAAATAGGCATTTGTAGCCTATCTGTTTTCGTAAGACTCCAACACCGCCTGAAAACAATCTGGTCTATCTTGAGAGAGACAAATACAGCAAAAAAAATGGCATTAACTCTAATTTCTGTGAGAATAATGAAGTAGTGGCACGTCTATACAGTGGCGGAAAACGGGGGAGGTCCGTCCCGGGCCTCTATCTTGAGGCAGGGGGTTTGTATAAGTTCAACGTAGGCCTAGCTTCACTAGAATCTTTACCTCCGTTCTGTACCTTATAACGAGGAAACCATTCCAAATTCGCCTCGTACCTCGTACAATCAAAAACTTCGGAAACGATTTCGAATTGATTTACTATCCCATTATAGGCATACAATCAAAATTCTTTATGGAAGCGTCTAATAATGATTCAGAATCAACATTAGAGAAGCTCAACTGAGCAAACTCAAAAGCACAACTTTATAGGCCTGTGGAGACTGATAAACAACAAGTGGTGCGTTAAACAAAAATATATCAATATGTAGGCCTACGTGTTACTAATGCCACCACAGAAGCAGCAGTTAGGCCTACATGGACAGCCAAGGAGTTCATACGGGACATCGCTGATCTGTATCCAAGCCTCAAAATGAAACCCCCTATCCAGGATCTTGGTTACCTTATGCCCACCACCGACTCTGTACAAAGAAAAAATGAAAAAAAAAACAAGTAGAAAAGACGAAAAAATTCAAGTTAGAAGGTCTACTGCCACTCGGGGAAGATTCAGCAAGTATTCCTAGCAGTTCCAGTTTAAAATCTGCCTGCTACGTAATGACTTCAGGCATATAACTTCATATAAGTTCTCTTCTATTATACCCTGAATAAAACTAGAATAGGATAAGAGAGAACTGCGTTGTCACATCATGCTGTGGCTCTACTGCAACATGCCAACGGCTGGTACTCTTTATCCATCATTCCACTTACACCAGGACACCAGGTAAAATTCTTTTTTCGTTTTGTTCGGTCTATAGTCCAGTAGTAGTAGTAGTTGAACTACTATTCAGATATAAGAAGATGATGATTAAGGTACTAACTGATGCAAACAAAAAAGAAGCTTCTTTACCACTGTTTTGATTTCTAAAGTGTTTCCATTAAGTTATTTATTTACCAAATTGTTTTCTTTGATAAACAAATATACAACTTGTTTTTTTCTTTTCCATGTACAGCACTGGTGGTATCACAGTGCAGGCGTGAACCAATAAAATAAAGTCTTTGATATTAATAATGTGGCATTGCAAATTAAATTATGTGTAACCTATAGTTTGCCTTAACTCAATGCCAATTTTCGGCATGTAGATCGTATTTATCATGTTTTAAAAAACTTCTAAATTACTTACAAGAAATGCAAACGTTTATTCAAAAGGATTTCAGTTTTTAATCGTATATCTATTCCACATTCAAGGAATGAGGTTTGCAGGCTACTTTTTCATTTTGTGAAAATAATCTAATACTCAAATAATAATCAGTCATATTTTTAAATCGCTTAAAACCATGGTCATTGTCTTTGTAGAACTTGAAGTTATTCTAGAGAGTTGCTTTAATGTCCGATACAATAGTTTTGGTTTAGAGTTGGTTCTGTATGTTAACAGAGAATAACTATTAAGAGAGATTTGCAAGTTTCTTTTTTGAAAATAATTAACTTATATTTGAGTGTGACATTTTTGTTTGGCGCCTGTTAGACCTAAGGGTGTTGAAACAAAAAAAAATTTGTAGTACCTGCTAACTGAGCGTGTTGCCAGTTTATACAGCGGTAACACATTGGATTGACGAATGAAAGTTAAGGGCATATGCGCAGAAACCAATTTATGGATGGACGAGTCCACTTTGAAATTGTGAATGGCGGGAGGGTAACGGAGTATCAGCTGGTATGCAAGTGAAGATGTTGCCAACTTTGCGTGTGATGTTTTAGTTACCCGTACGTTGTTAGTTACTGTGTGACGTACCTACTGTCAGTCTTGTATTTGTTATTATTATTTTTGTATAGTAATACAATTACAATATTATTATTATTATTATTATTATTATTAGATTTACGTCGGAAACAATAAGCTTATAATTCTTTTTTTAAAGCCAGCTGTGTGACTTTAAAAAGCTGTGTGACTGTGGCGCACACACACACACACACACACACACACACACACACACACACAGATAGAGATTTGTGGTGACACATTTACAAACAAACCTTAACAGTCGCGAGTTTTTGTTACTATTAGAAATTATATTCATAAGTTGGCTGCACCTTCGCTGATAACAATAATTCTCTCCTCACATCTCACAGCGACTTCCTCCACATCGCCTTTCCCCTCTGACCATAAGCGTTTCGCGTATTTCCATGTCCTTAACTTTCACTTTTGTTATACAGTGACAACTACTACGAGGTCAAACACCACACGCAGTAGACTAAAACATTGCCGATGTTCGAGCCGGCAACACGAGACGGTGCAAGTGCCCAGCAGTTTGAAAGCGATGCTATGCTTTTTTTCAAGTTTTTCTACTAATACTGTTCGGATTTCAAATTATTCAATAACCAAAGTATTTATTCTGTGATATAATTAATAGTATTTTCTCTTATTTTCAGTACTGTTGCTGCCGGCAACAGAGGTTACATGGACGCCACGCTACTGCTGTACAGCACTGATAGGGCCTAATATCACACTGTTACATGAGTAGGCCAATAAAATAAAGCCTCTGATATTAATAATGTGGCGTTGTAAATTTTATTATGTGTATAGTGTGCCTTAATTCTGCCAAATTTCGGCTTGTAGAAAAATATTTCTTTGTTTCCTTAGAGTTAAGAGTCAGACATGTTTAAATGTTTGAACACGAAAATGTTTAAATATCTTCTCTGGAAATCTTCACCGTTTAAGATGGAAAACTAAATAGTACAAAATGTCTACACTTCAAAGAATACTTAATGTATTATTTTTGCGCTTTAAATTATTTACAAAAACAAATCGGGCATTGTGCGTTAGTGAAAGGGGAACAAACAGTTTCCATATTTAAACATCATTATTTTGGTAAATTTTCATAGTACAGAACTGAAAAACATTATTGGAAATTTTGTTAGGGCCTAAGCTTTAAAAAAAGACTGGAGCTCTCTTTAAAATACATCCTTTTGTATTTTTTGTAAAATACATCCTTTAGAAAAAATATCTATACAAATCTTCATTGAAAAGGGGTTTTCGTTTAAAATATACTGAAAGGGGTTTCAGTATGCAAACAGAACTACGTAAACCATTGTTATCAGGACGAAATTTGAATTTCAAATAGCTCCAGGAAACTAACACTATTTAGACGAAATATTTCAAGAACATCGCAGAGCGCCAACGAAGCAAAGTACAGAATGAAGTCCTATTGCTGACCACAACACTGCGGCAAAATTTATAGTACAGCTTGTACAGAAAGGGCACATTATTTGCAAAAGTGTGATGTGAATATAAAACACGTGAGTTTTAAAATACGATCCCGAACGCTTCATTTACACTCACGCACTGTAGAAAACCATGTATGCCGTCTATAATACGAACAGACGAGACAGTTTTTATTAAGTTAATACTAACCAAATTCATTCTAGGAAAATAAAAATTGTTATGCAGACTTATCAACTAGAATACACGCGTACGTTGGTGCACAGAAAACCAGATGAAATTCGTATTACGGTCGTCCCATAAGTCTTGCACTTTTTCTTATACGATCATGTTTATTTAATGACTGTCCAGAAAAAGCAAACTAACACAACATATTAAAAAATATTCCTGTATTCGCTTTACTTTTTCAAGTGCTCAAATTGATTGGTCACTACAAAATCAAATTTTAGCACAAAATAAAAATGTCTCTTTTTTCATATAGTACATGGATATACGGTATGTGGATACAATGAGAATACGGTATTTTTAAATAGTCAGGAACGATAAAGAATCTAGTAGAATGTGATAATACTGAATCTGTAGTTTGTCAAAATAATTTTATTCCATACACAAGTGGACAGCATCGCAAGCAGGCCTATATAGTCAATACACTTGTAGGTCTACTTTTACGTAGGCTATTTTCTATTGAAAGCACTTAGAAATAGTTTATTCTATTTCATATTGAAAATACTTTTTAGCTGATGTCTTGTATCTTGAAAATACGTCGTGTCTACACTCTGTAACTGTAGACTACTCAACTTCAAAACATATTTTCATCACATCTGCGATCCTAGTAACTCTACACAGTTTAATCAATGAGACATTCTGCTAAACGTACTCCGCCATTCGCCACGCTTCGTTTTTGCCCTTTACAACCTTCTCTTCTGTGTTACCTGAAAGTTCTGTAACGATCTGATTTATTGAAAGAGTAACGAGTTTCTCTAATTTCAATTATGAGGAAATCACATCAGTTCCAGGAAATGGCTAACCAACGCCCAGGGCGGCCTTTATTTTGAGGCCCCAGCTACAGTTTTTTATCGTACAGATATAGGCTTATATTCTATAGTTTTCAGTAATACCTATTTAAATATTTTACTTATTGTTTATAAGTAGTCAAAAGAAGGAGTAGAAAACAAAGTTTAATTGATTTACCATTAAGTCACATACAAATTAAATTACGTTTTCCAGCGTATTTATTTTTACTTAAATTTATAATTTATTTTACTGAAATTATCTATACGTCATCAAAATCCAAAGGACAATTTTTTCGGACTGGCCTTAGGCCTACATATCACTGATATGAGATATATATATAGTCGACAATATTTTTACTTGTTGGAACACTTACTTTAGCATACCACCCTGTCGCTCCTTTTGTCTCCCACTGAATGACATTAATCACATCAGGCGTTGATGACATTACATCAGGCGTATAAGCGTCAATACTGTTTTAGCAAAAAGGATACCGATTTTTGGTGTAATTATGTGTTTATCGTGTTCAGTCCACGTGGACTCGGCTTTCCCACAATTAGTATACCTCGACCGCAGCTTATCATCTTCAATGAAACTGATCCGTCGTTATTCCGTTATTCTTCTGTCGCTGTAGCCAATAAGTGAGCTGCAGAAACAAGTCAACAACGTACCTATATTGGTGGAGATACAGTATTCATTACTACTGATAACAGTTGATTTGATTGCCGGTTTAAATGAAGAAGCTATAAAATAAGAGATGTACACAATGGATATTAAGTACTGTTACTGCGGATATTATGTTAACAGATCCGTTTAGAATGTACTTGGATTTTCAATCTCTATTTTCCTTGGTCGTTTCCATAATTCATTCTTAAGGTCTTTGTATCTTTATCCGTGTCTTCTCTTCAGCTTTTCCTTGGTCTGCCCCGCTTCCTGTTACATCTGAGTTTCCAATTTAGGTAACAGGCTACTTGTGTTAATGAGTCATTAGTTTGTTTCCATAACCAGGGCGGACTGGCCCTCAGGAAAAGGCGCAGACCTTACTAGGTTTTTGAGGGCGCACCCCTCAAGTCGAGTTTAATGTAATCCCGTCCTGGAAACTCGTCATACAACACCGTTTGCCAAGAATACTATTTAGTTGATTTTGTATTGTTCACTATTGATTGCCGTTAACTTTTTACTATTGATAATGAGTGTTCATATTTACTAGCAATAAATACCAGCTCCTGAATCAGCTCCTATAAGCTGAGATAATAATAACGAAATAATAAAGAACAGACACACAAAAGTTGCATATCTAAAAAAAATGAGATAACGTACGCTATTTGAAATAATATAGAATTTAAAATTAAACCTTTTTTAATGTTACAAATGTTTGTACTTAAAATAAAATCAAAGGAAAAATAGCATATTATCTTTCAATGGAAACAAAATGTTGATTGATATTTTTGAACATCAACAAAATACCTTTAAAAATCAAACGTAGTGTTAAATTTTTTATTCAAAAAATATATCAATGTCACTTTTAAGAATTTATGGTACCAACGTCTTAGATAAAACACTGAAGTTAATACATAACAATCAGTGAACCAAAATGCTACTCTGTACAACTTTTTGTTATCAAGAAATAATTAAATAATTTAAAATTAAAATTTTTTATGTTACAAGTATTTGTTTGTGCTACAGCAAAAATAAAGAAAAAATAGAACATTATTTTTGAATGGAGACAAAGCTTTGATTGATATTTTTGTACATAAACAAAATACCTTTAAAATCAAACGGAATACTACTTTTTTGTGTACAATAAAGATCAATGTTATTATCAAGATCTTATCAGCGTTCTAAATAAAATACTGAAATTAATACATAAAAGTTAGTAAAGGATCTACTCTGTACACATTTTTGTTATCAATAAATAATAAAATTACAAAAACAAAGTTTTAACTTGAATCTGTAAGGAGGCTGTAAACTTAAGAAAATGTTATGATCTAAGTCTAGGTAAATTTCAAAAACAAGCTGCAAAACTTTTAATAATTTGCTGCCGACTTAATATTTTGCTAACTTGGAAATAAAGACAATGGAGATTGCAAATATGAGACAAACACGAAAATAAATAACTAAGGATAGTACACTTTTTACAATGTCTAACTCTAATAATTTAGTATTCAGTAGGAGAGTAGGCGTCGCATTTCTTCACTCTGACAACGGAGTTCGTTTATGATGGCATTGTTGTCCATTGCTCTAAGCCAGGGATTCTCAACCTTTTTGTGATTGAGAGCACCTTTCATACTCCGGGGCAAGCGGAAGAGCACCATGCAAATTTAATAATAATAATAATAATAATAAATACACTCACCAGGCTAATGAGATCCTTGGCCCTGAATGTTACTCAGAATTTCACTAATATCTAAGGAGAAGTCGCTTGCAGCCACACGTAAACAGTCCTCCAAATGTGAGTAATTTAATCTTGATCGTGCTTTGTTCTTGATGTATTTCATTAATGAAAAACATTTTTCACACAGGTAGGTTGTCCCAAACATCGCCAAGCATTTGAGAGAAGCATTTCGCAATGTCGGAAATTTCATTGTATCATTTGTACCCCAGAAATCTGTGATCCTTTCCTTTTCGAAAAGATATTTTAAGGCTTGAGAGGACTGGAGCTCTAATAATTCAAGTTCCGCGCGAGCAAGTTTGTGCTGTTGAATAATCTGAATTTTTCTGAGAGAGTCCACATTGAATTGAAATGGATTGAGCACCATATTAAACAACGGCTCACTTTCTTCGAGTACATGAAAACGTGTAGCAAACTCTTTCAACAGATCTCGAATTGCCAGAACGACAATTTTAGGACACTCCGAGTGGGGACGACCAAGACTCGAGAGTGTATGTGCCAGTTCAGGAAAATGAACCAAGTCATTTTTACTTGCCGTCCCGAGGAATCTTTGTAACTTCGATCGAAAGGAAAATATAATTTCTTTCAGTTCACAAATTGTGTTTTTCTTACCCTGAAGACGTTTGTTCAGCTCGGTGAGATATTGAAATAGGTCTACCATGAAAGCAAGATTGATCTTGAAATCATCCCCGAATATTTCTGGAAACTTAGTGACATAATCGTTGGCAGAAATAAATGCTTTGATTTCTTCGAAAACTTTCCAGACCCTTGTAATTGCTTCCCCGCGACTTAGCCAACGAACATCCGCATGTAGGATTAGTTCTGAATGTGGCGCTGATAAATCATGCAAGAAGACTTTTAGTAAGCGTTTATTCAGGGGTTTAGAAACCAAAAAGTTGATCAACTTAACTATCAGTTTTAACTGTTCTGAAATTTCAGGAACAGATATAAGATGACTGGCTAAGTTTTCAACGTAAATTAAACAATGATAGTGAACAAAGGGAGGAAAATGTTCATCATTTTTCAGAAGAGCGACAAATCCTTTATTTTTACCTACCATAGAAGGTGCGCCATCAGTAACCACACACACGAGCTTTGATAAGTCAATGCCATTAGGTTTCAGGAAATTCGCGACAGCGTTGTAAATGTCTTGCCCCGTAGTTGTACCCGGGAGCGGTAAAATTGTTAAAAAGAAATCTTCTACAATTCCCACATTATCTATACAACGTACAAAGCACGCCAATTGTGCTACAGAAGCAATGTCTGTTGATTCGTCAACAGCAAGAGAAAAATAACTACATTCAGAAAGTTTCTGGAGTGCTTTTTGTTTAATTTGAGCCGCGATGAGGTCAACGCGCCTGGCAACAGTGTCATTACTAAGTGGCACATTTTTTGCCGCATTAATCAAAACACTTCTGTATTTCTCAGGTATACTTTCAGCGAGAGTTGTCACTGCGGAAACTATGCACTCCTTCACAATTTCTCCACTTGTAAATGGCATCCCATGCTGAACAAGTTTATGAGACACAGATACAGACACTTCGGTTGAAAGTTTGTTAACAGTACTATTAACATTAAATGAAAAAGACTTCTGTTGACGTTGGAGTTGTGATTTTAACTCTTTAATTTTATGTATCCTTGCATCTGATCCCGTGGGATATTGATCAGAAAACGCACTATGATGAGTTTCATAATGTCTTTGACAATTTGCTTTTCTGAAACCCGATAAAGGTGCATGACACAAAACGCAAATAACTCCGGTATTCTCGTCATTAGTGACCACCAAAAAATCTGTCTCCCAGTTACCTTGAAAAGAATACAGTTTCTTTCTTTTTGCTTCGCTACTTTTGTTGGAATCTTGGGTTGATGAAGAAGGTAACTTAGGTATCGATTCTTCACTACGTTTTCGTATTACAAATTTATCCATGTCTCTTTTTTAAGAACGTTCACAACACACTTCGAGGCGAAAGGAAAATTGCAAACTGACAATAATTACGCGTATTTCACAAATAACAGAACAGCAATACTACAACCAAAATACGTCACAAAACTGGTGTACACCGCTACACTATGTCACTCCAGTCACAAATGTCGCTCGTGTAAGTGGAAATGTCCACGCAGAAACATTCATTGGCAAATTTCGAAATTTCTATTTAAAATCTGAAAATTGATTGGTTGAGCTAAGTGTAAAATGCTACGTGACTATTTCTGTGAGAACGTGCTTAAAGCTGCCAAGTTTAGGGATTTCAGAGGCAATAAAATTAAAATATTTTGAATAACCGCTTCTTTTGAGGGTACTAGTACGTGTTTAACAGCCCATTTACAAGATGAGACAACCTGGCGCCTACAGTAACAAACCCCTCGTAGGCTGTCTCTGCCTTTTAAAGCTGCAAACAATAGAGTCGGTATCGGCTTGTAAACTACGGACAATTCCGGAAACCATTGCAAGTAGTGCTCTTAGAAGTAACAAAGGTTTCCAAACAGTATTCTGCTATACTCAGTTGTTGGAGGACAACAGCTGTACGGCCGGCTATATAGTTCATAATTGAAAATTAGGGGTCACTGTTGCTCGCGAGCACTTTTTTATACATCCATGATGAGTACCATTTTTAGTTACGCGAGCACTACAGTGCTCGCGAGCACCAGGTTGAGAACGCCTGCTCTAAGCGATTCTCTCAGACTGCATCATGAGAAGACCCTCTAGGTTTTCATTAGCCATTGAAGACCGAAGCCGCGTTTTCGCTAGTTTTAGCTTTGAAAAAGCTCTCTCGCAACTTACTTGAGTAAGAGGAATTGTCAAGAGGTGTTTATAAGCTTTGTTGAGCTCGGTGTACATTACACAATACATATTGTACTCGTGAATAAACTTGTATGCACATTTGATGCATGGCTTTTTTATGTCACAGATGGATGTTTGTGCACTTTCGTCTTCTGAACCACTTTGAGAATCTTTTTCCTCTTGCTCCAGGTAACTTTCCTTTAACGTTGAATAAATACTTGGCCATTGATCAACTAATGACTCTAATTCCTCTTTTAGCTTCTCTTTGTCAACAGTTGGAATTAGAGTGTATATTTTTCCAAGGCGTTTTCAGGTACGCCATTTTTCAATTCAGGGAATCTTCGTGGATCAAAGCACGAGAGGTCTTGATATAACCTTTATTGGTCAGAAAAGGTTGTAGCCAAACTGGTTTATTTGATCAATGACAACATTGAAAACTTGCACTCTAAAATTATCTTCAGGACTGAATTCGGCTTTATCATCAGCTGTTTCATCTGGCATTTGTTTGCGCTTTTTTTGTCTTTTTGTTGGTAGCTCACTCTCTATGGAAAGATTGTATGTCTCTAGAGATGGATTTCCTTCAATTTTCTCATCAAGAATTTTTGTCATGGCCTTAGCGAAGTTTTGTGCCGACTCAGAGTTTGATGGAACTGGTTTGAGGCGTTTCTCAAATTTTCTTGTGCCGTGGAGACCAAATTCCATGCCTGTGCATAATCCAGGTTCCTAGTTTGTAAATGGCCTGAAATTGGTGTTGTGATCTTGAAAATTAGCAGACTCGTCATTGAAGTCAGTATAGTTTCGAATGAAAGAAACTTCTAAAACAGGCTATTTGCCTCGTTCCTTGTCTTGGGGCTGAAATCTGTGGAGTTAGCGATAATGGAGGGTGACACAACCAACTCCATGTATACAGATTTTAGATTATTTGTAGCTTGATTAGCATCAACGTCTTCACATTCGGCCCAGGTACTGTAGTAACCAAATATCTGATAGGTGGGATCACTTTTAGATTTCCAACTGGTTGCTCCAATTTGACTTAATCGTACATTTGGGTGTTGTTCCAAATAAATATTCAGTCTTTTGTGGTATTCTTTGTTAAATACTTGAGTCGCCTGTAGTAGACAGAAAAAAAATATTGTAGCAGTTACGCATTGGGTTGTACCTGTCATTACAATGTTCAGAGAGTGGGCATAGCACCACGTGTGAATGTGGTTTAGCATTTCATCTTGAAGTCCAGTTGAAACACCTCTGTACTGACTGCTCATGTTTGCAGCCTCATCAAATGAGCTGGCAATGCAGTTTTTGACATCAAGTCCTGTGATATTCAAAATTTTAAGGAAAGAGTTAAACAAGTTTTCCCCTGTTGAAGACTGTACACACTTCAAACCAATAATCCTTTCTTTTACTTCAGTTTCAAACACATACCTCAACACAACACACTGGTCGAACCCAGACACATCATTTGTTGTGTCCATTAGCATTGAGAATAACTTGGCCTCCTTTACTTCAGTAGCTATTTCTTTCTGGATCAACATTTTCATGATGTTAATTATTTTATTAATAGTTGTTTTCCTGAGAAATGTTACGTGACCACCCCTTCACTCTATCCTTTCTTGGAACTCGTCTTTGAAGTTTCCAATGCTGATTTACTCGTGCTAATAATATTTTTCACATGGTTTTCCAGATGGATGTCATAGTTACATATCAAAAGAATTATTTCTAAAAAATTCCCATGGTTACAGAAGGGTTGTCAAGAGTGTATGCACTTTCTTCACTTGCCCTGTAAGCGAGGCCTTGTTTTCCTATCAACTTAATAACGTTGATGACACCAGATACAACTTGTCTACGTTCAAGTACCTCTTTTTTTCGTTCTTTAAATTGTTTATCAAATAACAGGTTATCAATTGCTGTCCCTTCTTTGTGAGAAATGTACGTCTTCACAGAGTCTAGATGAGCTTTTGATTTTTCGTGTTCTCCTATACTTTGTGTCAAATGCCTATAGCGGTCAAACCCTTGAAAAAAACTGAGGATCCGTCAGTAAAAGCCAAACAAAAGCTACAAAATAGCTTTTTGCTACTTATGTGGTTTTGCACTTGAATGTTTGGTAATCCTCAGAATTAAAATGAAACACCTTGTCATCAAAAGGGAGAGGTTCAATAGCTTTTCCATGTTGAATGGGATGAAATTGAAGGAAGGAGTTAATGTCTTTTGGTCCGGGGTTTTTTAAATACTCATCGGAATTCAGCAATTGATTTTCTTCGAACCAAACATCAGAGTCAACAACGCTCACATCTTGAGTAATAGCTTGAGTTGGGAGACATAATTGAAAGCGCTGATCACAATCGTCATCGTCAATCAGAGTATCGTCAATTTTTGATGTCTGAACTTTTGTACATGATGACGCAACAGGAACTTTGCTGTCGTCCGATATAGGCCTACTGGTTACGATTTCTGAAATAGTTGGTGTAGCTATGATAAGTGCTTCGTCCTCATCCAATACAGTTTTATCTGAACTACAAGTTGTTTTTGGCATACAAAAATGTATGATTTTCGGGCAAGACTGGGCAGCTTTTCCCCTCTCTCTAGCCTTTTTCTCTCTTTTGAATTCGTGTCCTAATTTTCGTTTTTTCTTCGGTCTCTCTTCCATTGGGACCTAAAATAATAATTTCCTCAATTATTTTAGGGTATGGCACGTTATTATTAAATATCATGTAAATGAAAAAACAGCACGTGGATAAAATACCGTGAACATTTTGGAATGAGCCTACATGGGCAGATGGCCTGCAGCACTGTAGCGCTCGAGGATAGAGTTTAGGTGTGAGTAATTTTTGGAATGAGCCTACATGGGCAGATGGCCTACAGCACTGTAGCGCTCGAGGATAGAGTTTAGGTGTGAGTAATTTTTGGAATGAGCCTACATGGGCAGATGGCCTGCAGCACTGTAGCGCTCGAGGATAGAGTTTAGGTGTGAGTAATTTTTGGAATGAGCCTACATGGGCAGATGGCCTGCAGCACTGTAGCGCTCGAGGATAGAGAGAGTTTAGGTGCGAGTCATGTCATCAGTTATTGCGTAACATTTGTACAGCTGGTGATAACATAATCTGCGTGCCAAAATAAGAATAAATAGTTTTGATGTTTCATAAATTGAAGGTAGTAAATAGTTACTATTTTCTTACCTTAATGGAAATAATCAGCAGAAAATATAAATCACGTGTCAAATAACTTCTGCAATCTGTCAAGTCACAACCATTTCTGACATTTGCGTGACACACAGACTAAACGTGACATCACTAAACTTATTGGAAAAATACTACTGTACTTCCACTTGCACAGCGCCAGAGCGGAGGAAGTAGGGCTAAGGGCGCAGTGGCGCTGCCATATCCAGCGTCGAGGTCATTGACGAAACCAAGTCGCACAGCACGGACAGGCATATACGGCACACGCCCTCACCGCGCAGCGGTCTCTGCCAGACTCGCATTCCCACACGTCATTTTGCGTTGCATACGCTTTCTCTACTGCTACTAATACAGTTAAGGAATTCCGTTTTTTAAATATATTTTAAAAAAGTTTTTTTTTTAATATCTCGGGAAATTTTATCCGATTACCAAAAACATATTCTCGTGTAAAAGCGTGACAGCATTTTCAAGCTGACTGAGGGCGCAGATCGGGTTTTATTTGAAAAGGCACGCCGGCCCGCGGGCCGGTGGGCCTGTCCATACCATATTGACTTGTATATTTCTATGTTTCTATAATCGAATGCGTAATTCCCATAATTTATCTCATCTGCTAATATGTTATTATTTCCTTTCTGAATCTTAGGCTACAGCTTCTCGCCACCAAAAATTAATCTGGGTTGTCACAGTGTCACAGACGCGCAGCCACAATTTTTCCTTCCGAGGGATTCAGATTTGTGTGTATTAAACTACAAAAATTAAAAGAACATGCTGATTGTTTTCTTGCAATAAAGAAGGTACGTATGGGAACATAAGGGTTAGGCCTGCTTTTATAGATGTCTAACAGTTTAACAAAGTCATGAAATAGTAAAGATGACATTTTATCAAATAAACGATACCAGAAAACTGGCACAAATTTTCTCCCATCCTCTGACTGTGTTAAATGTTTTTTAAACTTCGCCTCAGCCTGTACGTGTCTGCAAATAATTGCAGCACATGAAATTATATGCTGCTAGACTACTCATTTTGCTAATCAAATAAATCAAAAGATTTTCATAAGATGGACATTACAGATCCTCAAAAACAAACACTTCAAAATCCCGCCAAGGAGTGCGTAAGAAGGCCTACACAGTTTGCCGCTTGTAAACAGCGCCGTTCCGAACGCAGCATTCAGTCTTAAGTTTACGTATGTTCAGGGGTGTATTTACAGGGGGGCGGAAGGGGACTGGACTCTCCCCCCTCCCAGAGGGTCGAAAAAAGTAGTCGAATTTTGTTAATCTCTTAATTTGTAGGCTATTTTATTATTTTTTTCACTTGTGCACGCTAATATAGTAGTAACTATGTTTAAACATACAAACAGGTTTATTGCACAGCATTTGCATATAGGCCTAGTCCTACATTTGAAACATGAAATACAAGAAAATCAGTTCAGTCAAAAATATCTTCTAAACAATGTTTCAATGACATTTTTATTGTGTTTTTACTGTTTACTTTAATGGGATTGATATCAGGATTTTATCAAACTTTTTTAACCACTTTCAAGACAGTAATGTGTTTTTTCTTTTGTAAGAAACCAACTGGACCGGGCCCCCCCCCCCCCGGCCAATTCTAGATACACCACTGCATATGTACGGAATAACAAACAAGTATTTTAGATTTTAGTTGTCGATTTGTTTTCGAAATGGCAAAAATACACTAAATTAAATTATTATTATTCCAGCTGTACAATGTTTACACATTTTCCTGAACCAAAGATTACAGAATTGATTGAAGTCTCATCTTTCATTGCTGCTTGTCCATCCAAAGATCTTCTCTTTCCCTCAATATAGTCTGAATTTCTTCTATCTAGGTCTTGTACCATTTTTGTGTGTGTCCATACCTTTGTAATTTTTTTGTTTGAATAAAATCAACAATTGAATTTTTCACATTCATTCTGTGCTTAATAACATCATATCTAATTATTTATGTCTAGATACTCTTGCCAAACATCTCTAAAAGTAAATCACTTCTGTCATTACTTTTGTTCTTGTGTGTTTATTGGTAGTCCAAACTTCTGAGCCGTAAGTCATGCTGGTTTTAAATATTTTGATTTTAGTTTCTGCTGTAATTTGCTTTCCCCACAGGATTCCATTTAATGTAGAGATAGCCATCTTTCCCAAATGAATTCTGGATTTTATTTCTTTGTCTTTGTTCCCATTGGCCATACTAAATTAAAAAGTATGAAAAAGTTATTAAACACAGACTGAAAAACCATGTTCAACAATAGGCACATCTGTATAAGATTCGAACAGTAAAATACTGTTTAGTATGGACATTTTTTAATGTTGCTGTGGTATAAATTACTCCGTTATAAATATCATAAACCGGGCTGGATACACTGCAGGTTGAATAAGCATTTTTAACACAAAACTTAATTGTCACTATTAAACACATAATCACTATTACTGCACATTATGGAAACTGTACATCAGCTATGACTCAACGAGAAATGTCAAAGAGGTATGGTGTGATACCACAGTTACAGTGAATCACAGGTGCAATACAAATCTGCAGCAGTGTTATTCCTGTTTCATCTTATGTTGTACACCAAAAGGATATAATTCTTGGCTGTATGTCGGAATGAAATACCTAAAGTAACAAACCTTATTTATAGGCTTACTTTATCAAAAGTATTTTTAAGTGTTCAAATAAAAATTCTGTTAAAAAATACAATATTATTCAGTTTAATAGATGTTATTTTTAGTAACACCACACATTTTGTCCATTCTATAACAGGTTTTCAAATGGAAATGGATATTAGGTACCCACGATTGCTGACTTCATTTTTCTGTATCTCATGGGTTCACATATTTTAAAAAAATAATAAAACAAAATAAAAAAAATTAAATATAATAAGTAGTATTAGATTTGCTTAATAGTTGAATATCTGAAATTATACCTCCGTCTTAAATGTTAGAAACAACAGTTACTAATCAATACGTATGACAGAACAGCAGTTTTTTACTAAAGGCAAATTGTATTTTTTAATGCATTAAAAAGAATACTGAATCTGAAATTCTATAAAAGTTACCTATTTTTTTGCCTAAAATAATTTGCATATACAAATTTTATTTAATTATAAGAATAGATTTCTTCTGCAAGTATAATATTTGAAGTTTTATTAGTATATATGAAAACCTGATGCACATTTCATAGAGTAATCTGTATCTTCATAGGTTTCAATGTGAATTAATGAATCGGTTTTTATTATATTATAATATAAATTAACGAATAATTGATTTTATTTTGATTTACTTGTTTAGAAAATAATAAAACAAAATTTTAAAAGTACAGTGAAACCTCTCTAATTCGGACTTCTCTAATTCGGAATTTACGATAATTCGGACTCCCTAAAAAAAAATTATAATTCACAAAAAAAATTAATTTTGTGAATTCTTTGTGAAAACATTTGCCTTTAGGGAATTCTTAAAGTGTTATGTTGGCAAAATGTGCGATACGCACCCCCACCCCGACTGGGTTTAGTCCAGTTTCAACTGCTGCTTTGGTAGTGTGTGCGTCATAATTACTGTATTCGTGTGCGTTCTATTGTACTGAAGTTATTTCTTAGTTGCGTACAGCTTTTCAAACCACATTTTCTTCAAACACTGTTTAGTATTAATTTACAGTACTGTATTACAATATGAGTGCTAGAGGTAAATACAAGACTTTAACTTTAGAAGACAAAATGAAAGTGTTGAGTAAAATAGACGCTGGTTATTCTGTGCAGAATATTTTAAACGAGTTTGGAATTAGTAAGTCTACGTTTTATGATATAAAAAAAGACAGAAAAAAAATTTCCAATTTTGTTTTAAAGCAAGATACGCCAAATGTGATTTTTGTTAAAAGAAAACGAACAACTGCAGCAAAGTTCAGTAATATTGACGATGCTGTATACACTTGGTACAAGCAGCAACGTTCAGTTGGTGTTCCAGTTAGAGGTGTAGAATTATAGGCAGCAGCAGAAAGATTTGCTCAAAAATTGGGAGAAACTGATTTTAAAGCTAGTACAGGATGACTTTTTAAATTTCGGCAGCGGCATTCCATTGTAAACTGGAAAATATTTGGGGAAAGTTTAAGTTCCGATGTTTCTAGTGTCGAACCGTTTCGCCAAAAACTTAAAGCAGTAATTACTGATGAAAACTTCTTCTTTCCCAAATTTATAATGGTGACAAAACAGGCTTGTTTTGGAGATCCATTCCTCAGAATACTCCGGCCTATAGAATGGACAATTCCACACCAGGCCGAAAGGTAAATAAACAAAGACTATCTGCTCTCTTATGTGCAAACGCAGATGGGTCTCACCGTCTAACATCCGTCGTTGTTGGAAAATCAGCTAAGCCTAGAGCAATTAAAAACACTATGGAAAGCCTACCAGTTATTTACAAAGCAAACAAGACTGCATGGTTTACTCAGAAATTTTCCAGCGATTGGTTTTTTCATAATTTTGTGCCAGAGGTTAGAAAATTCAAGTTAGATGTTTTAAAAAGAAAAGAAGAGGATGTTAAAGCTTTGTTGATATTAGACAATGCTCCTGCTCATCCCTCCAGTAATTTATTGACTAGCAGCAATGGAAAAATCAAAACTATGTACTTGCCTCCCAATACGACTTCGCTTATCCAACCAATGGATCAGGGAGTAATTCTCAGTTGCAAACTCCTTTACAGACGTAAACAACTCGACGAATGCATGGTATTTTTTATGGACGATGAAGAAATGGACAATAGGGGTGAATAAACTCTTAAAAAAATAAAGGAATACAGTATTAAAAGTGCTAATTATAATTGGGCAAACAGCTGGAATGAGATCAAAATATCTACTTTATGCAATGCATGGAATAAGATTTTGTACGATAAAGAGTCAGAGATCGACCTGCAAGGTTTGGAAGATGAAGATTATGCAGGTGCTTTTGGAGCTACCAACATTGAAGACATAAGAGAATGGTTGGGTGCCGATGAAGATGACGTAGGCTACCAGAATTTAACAGAGGAAGAGATCGTCTATCAAATGCAAGGTCAGAAAGAAGAAGTTTGAGATGATAGTGACGATGAAGAGGACGACGATAATGTTCCTAAGCCTACACTTTCCAAGGTGCGGGAAAATCTCGATGGAGTTATTAACTTTATTGACACTGACGCAGAATTTCAAAAATACTATTTAATCATCAAAGAAATGTGTCAAGAAATTATTAAAAAACAATACAACAGGGCAAAACAGTCTACAATTTCAACCTTTTTTAAGCCTGTAGCTTCAGTTTGGGAAGAATCAAAACCGTCAACTTCAGGGACCAGCCATTAATATTACATAACTCTTTGTGTGCTAAAGTGAAAACACTGTCAGTGAAGTTTTTTTTGTTGGTATCGTGAAATTATTTATTCTTCTGTTTTGTAAAATACAATAAAATTAAATTTCCATTAATATTTACGTACATTAATAATTGCAGGTGTGCATTACTTATAAACTTTTTGCGTGCGAACTTAACTTGAAAACATTGATGGTGAAAGATTGTTGTTTATGTGAATTTAGTTATCCATTTTGTAAGTACAATAAATTTAAATTTCCATTAATATTTACGTATTTTTAATATTTATTTTTACGGCACTTTACCTATACTGTAGTATGAATTTCTATAAAATATTCTAGAATTCGAATTTTTCTCTAATTCGGACTAGGCTTCGCCCCATATAATCCGAATTAGAGAGGTTTTACTGTAATATAAAATTTAAATAAAATCAATTATTTGTTATTTTATATTATAACTGAATCAGAATCGTTTAAAGCAACTTCAACATGTAGATTCTTTTTTCATTTTCATTTCATCAAGTTTTCATTTTTTGTGAGGCCCTTGAAATCCATTCTGTAAGATCCTTTCTTCTCATAATTTTTCTCCTTAAGTAAAGTATGAAACATTGTCATTTTCACTACTCCAGTCAGTTCTTCTGTAAGTTTTCGTTGACTATCATTAGGAGGTAAAGTTTTGATCGTATCAAGTAAATCAGTTCTTTCACCCAAATTCATATCGTTCTGCAGCTTATTCATAGTTGAGAAAAATCATAGATCATAAATTTAAGTGGCAATAAAAACTTTTAAAAACATTACATAACAAATAATTAAAAAGTAAAAAATTACCAGACAGTAATAATTAAAACCTAAAAAAAGCATGACACAAATATGTGATTAGGTTATATTGGGTACGTTACACACAATAACACTAAGACAACACTCAGACACATAGAGCACTGGCCAATGGCCAACTGGGTACTTATTCTTGCACCATTACAGTAAAATTTAGTTTCAAAGAAAGTACCACGTGGTTGTGTTTCAAAGAAAGTACCACGTTTGTTCAAAATTAAAAGCAACAGGCCTAAAATATGTATGAATGAACACAACAGGCAGTAGCACATTCAGTGGGTGCACAGGGCACATGCCAGCCCAAAAAATACATTGTTCAACTATGATATTTTATGAATTTTCTATTAATTAAAATCTAAAATCTCAAGAAAGCAACAAAGCAAAAGGAGAAGTAAGGCAGGAAAAAAGTATACCTACTGGAAAAATTAAATGAGCATCAATCAAATTAATGGGCCATCCTGAAATCTTGGAATATGATATCTGTTCACAGTGGCAAACAATTTCAAGATGTGCAACACAAACACACTGGATGGAAAGACTGATGAAACTGACATTGAACTGGAGTCTCAGAGAGTGAATCTTATGATAATGACAATGTTGACTGTTAGGTGAATTACTCATTAGAGTACATACTCATTAACACAAAAGTAAAAAGTCAATCATGTTAATTATACAAAAGTCAATGATGTTAATTATACAAAATAATTTTAGAAATAAAATTTCAGTTTTGTTTAGTGTGTATTTTGTTTAATTATAATTTTAAAACATTAGAAACTGAAAAGTACCAGTTGATGTAATTCCTCATGTAATTTACACACCATGTTTTTACAGGTTAAAAACAGCAAAAAAGTGTGTACATTGTGCAAATAAATATGGTATTTATCAGCTCCACTTTTGCTGAATGCCCTCAAAATGAAATTCTCCATAAGCCTCTGCAAATTTTTAGCATTGTGCATGAGAAAATTGTGTTTATTTATTTATATTACTGGAAAAGAAAAATATGGATAATAAGGAATAAAAAGAGGAATGTGTTTAAATATATTAATAAACATTATCAATAAATAAAAACAACAGTTCCAGGTTTTGTAAACAAGAACCATACAAAACATTTACTTTTATAGATATAAAAAGTTTCATATTTACAATGTTACAATAATATTGCAATATTATTCAATACATGTATGTAAATACAAAATATGATTGATTATTTCTAAACCACAGTGCCCATTTTTTACATCCACAAAGTTAGTTGTGGATAACAAAAAAACTGTATAAAAAATATAACAAGTAATTGGATAAATGCATCTAAACTTAACAGAGATAGGTTACATAAAATATATAAACTTAATAATTCTTATATAATATGCAAATATTATATATATTTCACAAAAATATATAAAGTGATGCTGCACATACTAATCAAAGATGAGAATCTTTACTTCTTACAAACTAAATTTTCTTTTAGAAAATTCAACTATATAAATAAAACATTTAACAAATCTTATACATATACTGAAAATAAAATAAAACAATATATGTTGTGTCTTTTTCTTAATTTGAGAGATTCACCTGAGTATAACAGCAATCTTGTGTTGCTGCATTAATATCATATAGGCCTGTGTGCGTAATGTCTGCTTACTTCATATAGAATATATGTTGGTGCTGAAAACAAGGAAACTATATTAAAAAATTAGTCTGCGTTTTATTTAAATAAAAGGGTGAATTAAAGATTTACTTTGGGTAACACAATTTGTGCACGCACATGTGTGTCTGTGAAAGAGAATATTATACCTACTTGTACTTATATCACCTGCTATTTGAATAGTAATTGTGAGTCTCTTTTATTGACAGATACTTCCCTTTTACCAATAGAGTTATCCCTTTGAATTAGTAAACAGCATAGCTAAAACTTAATACTGACTCTCTTGAAATCTGCATATTTCTAAAAGCCTTGTTCAAGCATTCCTAAGATTTTTCCAATATTACTGATATATAATATTGTCCTTAAAGAATTTTTTAATACGTTTTCTGCTACCGCGTGTCAGTCATAATGACTGAAAATGGGTCAAACTACTCACACCGTGTTGGGTAATTATGACCAAAGAATTAACATTAGGCTGTGTAAAAAAAGTGTACAGTCTCCAGTAGTGGCTCATGATAAAAACACTTGGGGGCACCATATGACTAACACGATACTAAGATTTATAAAACATTGCCTTACCTTCTGTATTCCAGCAACATTTTAATCTAATTCAGCAAAGACTTGTGATAACACAAAACAGTACATATGATTTTAACTTGTATACAGTCATTAGATATCTATCTGTCTTATACATATTGTTTATATTTTTGATTGTAAAAGAGATAGTCACGTTCAATTTACGCATGAAAATATGTGTACACATCACAACCACCTACAAATTTAAAGTGTTAAAGTGTACAAATCTAATTAACAAGGCATATTAAATATTTTATGATAAAATGCTATTGTTTATACACAAATCATCTTTCTGCAAAATAAAATTTTAAATAACCTTTTTAACAAAATTATTTGTTGTGGATTACATCTTTATTCAATGATATTATTACTAGAGCATTCACTCATTGTATTTCTTAGAAATGTCACAATGATTAATGTTGACAATAATTATTATTGTGACAATAATAATAATAATTCATTGTTGTGACAATAATAATTATTATTGTCACAATAATTTTCATTAATTTCACAGTTCATTTAACATGTTTGGACTACCTACAATATATTTTTAAATTTTTCATTGAATAAATTATTTCCAGTTCAGTCCTGAATGCCTCTCATTGTAACATTGGATAAAATTCTACAACTGACTTAAAGTCAATGACAGAATAATAGGGAATAGGGAAAGTTGTCTGCATTAACTAAAGATACAGATTCCAAGTGACCTCTTGTGTGAAGATTTTTCTTTGAACATCTTGTCACATACTTCCTTGGCAGTCACAGACTTTATTTTCAGCATTTGTTTTCCTTCATTTTATTCTCATTGCCATTCACATTTTGGTCTAGTTCAATATGTATTTCTAATACACCATATATTATGTTTTGAATATGCCTGTACCTTAAATATCATTGAAATATATTTGTTGAGCATAATAAAGCTACTTTAGTACAGCAATTTAAATGATGTACAGGAATTCCATGCTTCCTTGCCCTCTGATTTAAACGTTTTATGCCTATAAAGCCTAAAACTGACCATGTTTTATCTATTCCGTCACAATGAAAAAGAACACATGGAAAACAAAACAGAAGGTTAACATATCACATCCAGAAATCCAGTTGAAGTTACTATAAATGTCTTTAGAAACATGCTGAGTAAAAGTACGTGTTCCTACCTTACCTTGTTGGGTTAAATTTAACATAGGTGTAGGCCTTCCTAGTTTCTTAATTTTTACTAGTCACTGAGAAATACATAACACAGAAATTAGAGACAGGACAGTTGTACCAGCTTTAAAAACTAAACAAAACAAAAAAATACTTCACTGACAACTTTTTCTTTATCTTGTTAAACTTCACAACAACAAAATTATACTGACTCTCTGTTTGCTGCCTATGGAGGGATATGTGAGGAATCTACTGAAATGTGTTTACCAGAAGCTTCTAATGGTTTCTTTATCAGTGAGAGAAAATTTATTATAATGAAGATGGGTGGGTCTCTAGACTTAGTTACAGTGGACTACTAATTCCCATCTTCTTATCTGAGAAGAACTTCTTATGCCTATGAACTGCCTGATTACATCTTTAATAAAAGAGAAACAAAAATCCAAGTTGTGCTATACAGAATGTTGTAAAATATAAAGAATAAAAAAAGACATACAAAATGAAATGAATGAAGTATGAAATATTTCTGTTCATTTACAGGGTTCACTTGGACTATTGTGGAATATGGTAACATAGTAGGTGACATGGTTCAACAGTTTTTTTTTAAATTCTTCATTCATTTAACAATACCTGTATCTAGTTGTAATTGTATCTAATCTAAGTGTATATAAACTGTGTAAAAGTCACAGCCTAGAAAATTTCCAACATAATTTACACGCCTATCATTTTTTAATAAAATCTGATCCAAAAAAAGAATGTAAATTATATGAGTTACACTACCAAACTACTACTGTTTGTCTACTTCCATACCTAACATAAAAAGCATAAAGTTTCACACCTTACCTTTTGCTTGCAAGTTGAACAGCCTTTGACAAAACAATCTGTATATCAGTGGGTGGGAAATTCTGAAACAATTGACATAACTAGTAGATATAAACTCCCACAATTCTAAAGAACGCACATATATGGACACGTACATATTTAATGCTAAAATATAATAAATGAATGTACACTTCAATACATAAACTGAAGCGAGTAGAATTGGTGTTACTATCATTATTATGGTGGACACATATAGCCTTATGTGTACTAGAAATACATCACGAAAGTACAACCAGCATGGATAAATATCTGTTATTTATTAAAACATCTGAGCCACTACAAATACAGAACAAGTTCTACCAAGACAAATTTTAAGTAGTATAATTTTAATACTTCCATAAAAATTATTATTATACAAGTTATATAAATCATACTCTCTTACTTTTTTTACCAACAGACAAGAAGCTTTATTTAAAGTGCACATAAAACATACGTATACACTATTCAGTACAAACATTTCTACAATTAATAATATATTGTATTATTTGCCACAATTTGTATTACTTGTGTCTGTCACAATGATTTACAGAAATTTATTTATGAACTGTAACTGGCTCACGTCATATCCTGTTTATGAATCACGTGTTTATAGGATTCACCATAATATGCATATGAACAGCGCAGCATTTGAATCTATGCGTATCAAAGATAATTATAATGTAGGTGTAGCTATACTTGATCATATTTAAGGCATAGAAGCCTATCCACAGTGCTTAAACAGTTGACACAACATATTCACCTCATGGTAAATTACTCTGTATAAATCGAATTATCAATAAATTACCAACTACACAAGTTATCCGTACACTATTTAATTATTGACTTAAACTCTAAAGTACAAGATATGTAATGTAAATTGCACATTGCTGGTCTGGAGACAAGCAAAGCACTTTATCTTATTGTTTAAAGAAACACTTCTTAGGAACATAGTAGATTAAAACTACTCCTCTTGTCAGTAATTTACAAATGTACAGTCACGTATTTTATAAACAAAAATAGTAACTATAATATAATAATAGTTATAAATAGTAGTTATAATATTTTATAACTATAATAATAATATAAACATTTTGTAAAAAAAAAGTAGTATGGAGTAACAGTTCTCCCTTTTTGGTTCAAAATACTCTGACAAACTGTGCTTCAATTATTGTTTTACTGAAATAATTAAACACCATGCAACTAAACTGTTAACCATATTTATCTGAAACAAAGAGATTTATACTTCAATATCAATTCTCATTCACAACAAAAGTAAAAGTGTACACATATTTCTAAAAGCCAGAGTCTAAAAAGAGGGAATACAATAATGCAGAAAAACAAGAAGGGCAGATGATTAAAAGGAGTCTTTGACTTTGTATTTCCCCTTCTTGTGGTTGGTCGGATGATCATTATGAGATTAGAGAGCACAAGGTGGGTCTGGGGCTGATTGCTGCTATTCATGTTGCACACACTGTGCATCACTGAACACGTCAAATCACATTACACACACACTCAATTAACTGCACATTAATTTAAACTTGGAACTGTTAATTGTACAAAACAATGAATAGTCTACAATCTTAATATTTATATACAGATCAACATTAACACATGTTATCAAGTATTAATATGTGTGTTAATATTATGGTTTGTGTTAATAATGTCATAGTTTACACAAGTCTTCTTTAGTCAAGTTTTAATTATAATGGGTTTTAATACAAACTTCATACACTAATAAGGTCAATAAACTACAGCTGTATCCACAAGTACAAATATGTGGTCATATTGTGATCATATAATAAAGAATACCCAAAACTTTTAATTGAGCTGTAGAATTAGCAACTTACTGACAAAATTAAAACTACATTATATGTAAAATGTTAATGTAAATTAGAAACAATATTAACACACTTAGTTAAATGAAATACTTGGTTTAACAAACAAATGAAATATTTAAAAAGTATGTTATTTTCCTCTGTTTATCATTACTCTTCAGTTAAGTTTGTCAGCTGCATAATTCCTCCAGTTTTTAAATTCAAAACATTGACTGAAGTTGAAGCTGACTGTTGTTTAACATATCAAATGGCTATTTCTAGAGTGCCTGTCCTTTCTGCTTGAGAATTGTTTTCCATGTTTGTCATCGGATTCACTTTCACATTCATTATTCTCTGTATTATTTATCACTGCTACAGCAATTTCATCGCCATCCATTTCTTTCTACACATTTGCATCTTCATTTAACCACTGAAGCATCTCTTATTCCTCAGCAGCTCCACAATCTGTTATTTGTCTCACTATGTTAAGATTTCATTTTTCACAGGGGTAATATCATCTATGGGAATCGCTGGCCAAATATTTTGCTAACATTTTCATACTCCAGTGCCAGCAATCACATTCCATATGTCTATTATCATAAAAATAACATCTTTGAAGTTAATTTTCATCAAAGCTTGTTTTACATCAACATTACTGTCATTAGTTTTTTCAAAAACTGAAGTCAATATCATTTTATTTTTTCACTGATACAATAACATGCTGACCCATCAGTAACATTAACAAAGTAACATTTGAAGGCAACAACAGGACTTTCATTTCATTGTGAGAAAATCACTTGATGGAAGGCTTGCATCATTATCTAGAACAATGGCTTTTTCTGAAAGAAGTTGTGAATTGAGAAACATTTTCACTTTTGGAACAAAACTGGCATCAAATCGATCTTGAAACAAAAAGGAATCCATCAGATTTCTGATTGTGATAATACATGAGTTATATTTTTAAAAGCCAACGGCTTTGCAAATTTGTCTATGGAAAAAGAAAGCATTCAAGCACAGAGCAGTAGTAATTCTGCTGTTTTTAGATAATTTATGACCTGGTGTGTTTAGTTCTGTTTTTGAGGATGTCTTTTTGCAAAAGCATTATATAATTCAAGTCCATCTCGTCTCTCTTATAAATCTGAACAGCTACCATATATTTATCGTTTACAATTTTTATGAACTGATTTGAAAAATTAGTGTAGCTGATAACTTTTCTCTGCAAATAGATGAATGTGTCCACCGTGTTGTTTTTCCATTCTGTTAACCACCCCACCACTAGCCAAGAAACTTGTATCACCTTTAAGTGATCAATTTAAACATAAGGTTTTTTCTTCAATTTCTGGGTCACTCAAAGGCACAACTTTATGTCTTTGTTGAACAAACCACAACCATACAGTATTATCTAAAGTTTCTAAGGTCAGTTTCATCAATGTATACAAAACATTAAAGTAGTAGTTGTTTCAGTTAGTACACTCTGGAACAGCATGGCTTTTTAAGTTATTTTATTTTTCTTCTAGTCCTTACTAGTTTTCCAACGCCAAACATTTTTGCTGATTACCTTTTTCTAAATATTCAAATTCTTCTAATTTTTCTTTAATAAAATGATTACACATTTTTTTCCATAATTACATTATACAGTACCTAATTTAAATTCAACTAACATAAAAACTCACAAATGTAATGCACGGGAACTGGAAATACTTCAACTTAAGACATAAACTGAACACAGAGAATCTGTATGATTTTTTGAGAGTACTATTAACTGCAATTTTTTATAAGAGAACTGACATCATTAAATGAAAGGAGTGCAGTAACTTACATGTATTCAGTACACTAGCAGATACTGTATTACCTAATTGCTGAGAGTAAATAATATCTGTTATGACTCATTTTCAAGTCTCCAGCCTTTATTTAAATGATTCTTTAATTACATGGTTCTGCTTGTAATGCCAATTCATTAATTACTGATTTGTAATTAAATCAAGCTTTTACAATGCTTAGCACATTTTTAATTGTTATTTAGTCTCTTGTGACAGAGCTGGTTAATGGAATAACTGTTTAAGAGTATATCAGTTGAGAGAGAGGTCACTGTACTTTCATAAATGACACACTGTAAATATATTATAGAAGCCACCCCTAACAAGCAATTATTAGTCCCAGAAGTCTCTTCTATTATGTATAGAAGACAAAAACTGAATCATATCTTCACAGCTATCCAGTCAACATATAAAGACGACATATGTACAATATTAAAAGCCAGCAAAAAAAAAAAATAATAATAATAATACTACCCTTTCATTCCACCTGACCTAAAACTTGAATCAAACATATGTGATTATACAAAAATGTCACAAGCCTGATCCTACTCAGGTCCAATCATAAGGTATCGAGCATATGTGACAAGTGATCATGGCAAAATGCTACAAGGACCACTTCAGCTATAACTTATGTGAGTGTTAAACATTAACAGATAAAAAATAGTGTCTAAGCAATGTCACGAGTTTCCTGATGCCATACCATCACAGATAGTGCCACAAAAAATACAATTTGAAGTCTGTTCAAAAAGAATCTGCCCACATTTTTTTCTGGAAGAGTATTTTAATATGAGCAGTAAAACTTTGGAAAGTGAAACAATAATGTCTAATGCACACATGTTTTTTGAAACCTGTTAAATGTGTCAGCTGTTGTCTAGCAAGATGTCAACAAATGACAAAATGTCGTTAACGGCATGTGCAGTTTGATGAAGATCAGCTGACTGTCTGACAAATTTTAAACCCATTGGAATTTCATGAGTTCTGCACAGACAATGTTAATGGAAGATTTGGTCAAGTATGTAATGACCACAAAATTTGTGGTAAAGCTGCTAGAACAAAAATAGATTTTTTCATATTGCACATAGCATGCTAGAGTGAATCAACAGTGAATCTAATTTCCTTAAGACCATGACAACTGGTGATGAGTCTTGAGTGTTTGAGTACAATCCAGAACCAAGGCTCAGTTATAAAACTGTATGCCACCATCATTCCCAAGCCCAAAGAAAGCAAGGTTAGTGAGGAACAAAGTGAAAGTGATGCTGATTTATTTTCAACTACTGCAGAGTTATGGACCATGAATATGCTCCAGATAGCCCAATTGTCAGCACACAGTACTATCTGGAGTTTCTGTAATATAACTGTGATGTAATTTGTAGGAATCACGCCAAGTGGCAGTTATATCATTAAAACACTCCTGGCCATTCATCATGTCTAATCTAGAATTTCTTAGTCGAGCACAGAATTTTCAGTTTTTTCAGACTCTTTACTCATCACACATTGCTCCTGATTTCTGATTGTTCTCTAAACTGAAAATGCTACTTAAATGGTACCAAATTGACAGCTGAGAAGTCATAATGACAAATGCAATAGCACAGTTGATAGCCATAATAAAATAGGACTATAAAATATGTTTCCAGCAATAGAATTCCCACTGGGTTAAGTGTGTGGAGTGATGAGGGAACAATTCAAAGAAGATTACTGGTATGTGGTTACTGGCATGTCACTCACAAGCTGGAATTTCACTGGAAGCATCCTCAAAACAATCTGAGTAAGAAATCTGATATCATGCACTTAAGATTCCAGAACAATATGGCAATACCTAGAACTGTGAACCAGTGTGTGTGTGTGTGTGTGTGTGTCCTATATCCATCGTTCAATATCTATCACAAAAAATTGGACTGATAATGAAACAAGTGAAAACATACATAAGTATGGAATGAGTGATAGTGACTCATGCCAGGAGTGGTAAGAGTGTCATACCAAATGCTCTGGCAATGTTTAAATTGAAATCTCAATTAAGACAATATCGCAGCAACATGAATGTCAGAAATTATGAACAGTGGAGTAACAAAAAACTAACTCTGAACTTAACAAAGCAGAAGATGTTAGTGATAGATAACTCTAATACTGACAAATCAGTATTAGATAACTCTAATAACTCTATAGACACATCCATCACTGACAGCATTAACAACAAACTCAACATGATCAAGTGGTTGATAAAGTGGCTCAGTATTCCATACGAGTGGTTGAGTATTCCATGTGACTCAGCTATGTTAAAACCTGAACGATATGAGCTTACTAAACATCATATACCTGAGTATATAAAGTTTCTACAAAGGATGCCACTCTGGCTGAACAAAAGCATTTTGTTTATGATGCCCCTTTACCACCCACATTTGAACACAAAATGGTTTCGGGTATGGTGAAAGAACATACACAGGAAAAAAATTACATTTTTTCACTTGAGACCATTATGAAATTAGTCACAGAACAGTTTTAAACTTTCTATGTCACATATTTGAAATACAGATGTCAAAATGTATGAAATGGTTCAAAATGATTACAGGGAGTCAGATCTTGCAAATGAGATAGCTTCATAATTGATATTAATCAAGATGATGGTAGTGTAGACGAATATAGTGATGGGGTTAGTGAAAAACATATCAGTGGGGTTGAAGAACTAACACGCATATGAATAATCTGATAAAGTAACATTTTTAAAATACTTTTGCAAAACTGTCAGTACTACAGATAGTGAGTGCATTCTATACACTGTTATAAATAAACATTAAGATAGTTTATTTCTTATATAGTCAATTTACAGATTAAAATTAATTACTTATAAAAATCAATTTCACAAAAAACCTGAAATTATAAGGCAATTTATCAAAGAGCAGACAATAAATGTTTTTAGAGGTGATAGTATCTGTTTGGCCCAGTTCTCTACTCACAGGCAGCTATAACTCTCCCTATTCTCCACTCCAATATGTACAAATGTTTCATGTCTGATACTTTCCTTTATATAATTTAGTGTGTACATTAGCATCCATATATGTTAATGCAAGAAAAAGTGTGTATTGGATTCCTCACTTGTAAAATGTGCACTTTCTACTTTCAATGATGAACTTATATAATTAATGTTATCAACTAGTGTGCAGTTATACAGTAAAATCTGTGTGTGTCATCCTCCATGTACATATAAATGGTTGGTGTTCCAATGATTTCTGATACCTCATTACTAAAATTGATCTTTGTAAATTCAGATTCTGTGGACTCCCCCACAATATGTCAAAAGCTGGTGATACAAGATCTACTATAGAACACAATCCGAGTGAGACCACAAATGGCAATATATCACAAAGGGCGAGATAAGTGAAAAATGTATATTACAAAAGAAAATAATTAATTAAAGAGTGTGCATTAAAAATATATTGTTTAGAAAAGTTTTTTTATTATTCATATCGAATTGCTCATTCATATAACATTTCTCAGCTGAGGCTGGCAATATGTTCCTGTTTTTAACATCAGATACTTGGTTAAGGTTCCTCTGTCTTGATTATCTACTATTCTTTCCATATCTCAATAGTATTAAAAAAAAAGGAATCTGTGGGAGCTTAATTCCCTACAATTTGGCACACTAAATATTTAAATTTTGGACCAACTAATTTGTTCTTAAATTACTACACTACAGATGACAAAAACAACTGAATATGCTTACCTGCAATAGTTTCACATTTGCAGGAAAGTCTCCTGTTAGCAACTGATCTCTGAGAATTCTAAAAAATAAATAACACTTTATACTAATGTATTGTAAACTTCACAGTGACTTATTATAGTAAATACAGGTGGCCCACGGATAATGAACAACTTAGCTTACAGTATTTCTGTGCTTACAAACAAGCCCAAAGGCTCCCACAAGAGTACTTTATGATAAATCAATAATCTACAGATGTATGTGCAGTAATTGAATTAAGTGTGTGCAAACTATCATAGTATAATCAGTTAATTAGTACAGCATATTTTTCACTACAAGCTAGTGTCACTGGTTGCAGAAATATAACATATTATACTTTAACTTTTTTATAAAATATTACTTTGTGTGTATGACCATTCTCCGAAGTGAAAGTCAACTCCCAGTTTAGGTGAGCTTGTAATAAAGGGAAAGGTGATCCAATGGAAACAAAAGTAGAAGAAATAATTAAGCATTAGGAAAACGCCAATCATTCAATTTTTAGAAAATTATGATGTAATAAAAGATAGAATAATTACGGGATATGGATGAAATGCAAGTTATGGAAACAAAAGAGCAACAGTGCTTAAATGAAAGAATCAAAGGTAACAGAAAATACAAAATTAAGATCATTTTCTTTCTTGTGGAAACTGAAATTTATTTTGAGAGACAAAAGAATTAAACAAAATGAAAGAATGAATAAATAGATGAACAACTAAATTATTTATTTTAAACTCATGTTCTCTGGTTTCCAAGTCACGATTCAATACAGATTAAAATTAATTTACCTTTTTTCATCCGTCATGTGACTTCTTACTGTATTTAATTAAATAACACGTTTCGAGGCTCAAGGCCTATATAAATTATTTATATACTGTACTGTAGAGTAAAGTAATTCAACAAACAAAGTTTAGTAAGTACATACGTATGAGTATGAGTTGTATTAATATTTTTTTGCTTTTGTTTATTATAGTTAATTTTCCTAAAAAAGTTAGTGTTCACTATGTCTACTTGTTCTTAACTGAGTCCCATGTTTCAATTTTTCTTGTACAGTATTTTAGTATATTTTGAATTTAGTTGTAATGTTTGATTTTTTGTTACATTGTTATTTCTTTGTACAAAGTTTGCACCATTTTATTTTCAGCAAATTATTCTAATTATCAATATGATCAAACATTACAAATTTCAAATCGAAACTGAAATAGCAAGGAACAGCTCAGCAGTAAAAAAAAGCAACAGAAATTGGAAACTTTCACCTTCATTGTCATTGTCAAGTTCATCTTTACTACCACATCTTCAAGAGTGGTTATTGTAGGGCTAACACATTGAGCCCTAGCCACCTTGCAGGCAGCTTAATGCTGTGGGCTAGGCATTTTTACACAAACTTAAACCTGATTACAAAATACATCTTTTCACATACCTACAATGTAAATATACTCCCTGAAAGCTCACATCGTCCTCTTTCATATGATATAATATGTGTCCAGTAACATGTAAAATGTAATCCACTGCAAGCTTTAAAAAAATACAATTTTCAAGTCTGATTTTTTTTCACACCAATATTTCCACTAATAATTTTTATTACGCACAATTAAACACATGATGAACACAACAAACCATAACTAGGAATAAATATAATGGAAATATAACAACTATGAACACCATTTACACACAAGGCTTTCATTTATTAATTTGTATTTGATGCTTTTGTGTGAAATACAGCAAAGCACTGTGGGACACACAGAGGGACATTACATGGTGCACAGTAGTACTGTGTTTCCTTCCTGATCCTTGTTCCAACACTTTTGCTTTTGTCTGTACACACTTTACATTTTCTTGTTGGTTTAGATTTTTTTCTGTTGCTGGTAAATTTTTGTCTGTCCCTAGAATTTTTTCAGGGAAATGGCAAGCTGAAAGACAGTTGATTGCTGAAGTACAGGAAGTGTTCTGTTCACTTTGTAACTTTGTTTCCCTTTGTTCAACTCGCTGCTTTGCAAGATTTCTTATGAAGTCAGCTAACTGACAATTATTATTTTCTCTCGACTGTTTGTAAATTATAAATGAATTTACACAGCCATCATGGAAAAATGCCTTTTTCCACCACTTCATACTTCTCCTGTCACACGGGTAGTAGATCATTAGCTGGTCACAATAGTCAACTCCAGTTTTGTTGAAGTCATAATCTAACACTACATCAGGTTTCACAATGTCAAGTCGGTGCTGTTAAGTGTGAAGATTTACTTGAGAAGCTGTCATTTTATGTTTTGTTGACAGCATACATACATCTCATTCATCTTTCCATCGGAGGAAGAACAAATGATTTTTACACCAAAACGTGCACTTACCTTTCTTCAGCTTCACCTGTGAAACATTCTTTGGTAATTGCCAATGATTTTTCATAATAGTGCCAACAGCTAAAGTTTTCTTCTCTCACAATGCATCGAATACAGGAACACTGGTGTAAAACCAATCCACATAAATTGTGTGTCCTTGCCCCACATAGTTATTGCAAAGTTGAAGCATGAGTGATGAAATGCTGTTATCGTTGTTGTCTCGAGATTCTGTATGCACCTTGGCATTCAGAATGTAACCAGTTCTTGCGTCACTTAGGATATAAATCTTCAAGCCAAATTTGTTTGGTTTATTTTTTATGTAAACACGGAAACTCACAGATCCGCGAAAGAGACACATTCCTTCATCTACTGTTATATTTTCACCAGGATAAAACGGCTGCTTACACTTCTATACAAAAAAGTCAAACACTGGTCGAATTTTATGTAAAGGGCCATGCCCAGGCTGATTATGAGGCACCCATGAAGCATTGTCACTGATGTGCAACATTGTTAGTATTGCCACAAACCTGTCACGTGTAAGGAGTTTACTAGCAAATGAAGATGTCAAAACAGGATCTTCCGAACAGTAGTCTATAATTCGGGGGTTTTTTACAAGGGACATATGTAAAATAAAACTAAAAAATTAATAAAGTTCGTGCAGTTTCAGTACAGGTTTGTCTCTTTTTTTTATTAGTCCAAATAATGTCTTGTCAAAAACACACTAAAACAGTCAAAAGCAAACAATATGGTTCAACTGAGGTTACAATACCCTACTCTTTTTCAAACACTGGTAAGTTTGGGGCAGTTCATGTCAAGGGCCCAGCATTTGACAGAAGCACTCACAGTATGAAGTATCTTTAGCAATTTGAAGCTGCTGCTTGTGCAAATAACTGGATGGACAAGGCAGTTTCACTCATTCTTGCTTTAAAAGGACCTGTTCCAGAGCTACTACAGAAAGTGCCACTGACAGCCAGAACACCTATGCCGAATTGATAAAAGCTTTAGAATTACGGTATGGTAATAAACACTTATGCAATGTGTACTATGCTCAGTTGAGAGCAAGGTGACAGCATTCTGGAGAGAGTCTTCAAAAATTTGAAGCAAGCATCGACAGACTAATTAGACTGGCCTATCCTGAAGCATCATAGGTATTTTCAAATGAGGTTTGCAGTGCAGACATTTATTGATGGTGTTGGAGATTGTGAACTTCAGCAAGTGTTATATAATGGCAAGACACCAAAATAGCTCACAAACTCTTTTTCATGCCCTTGAGTTTGAAGCTGCCAAGTCAGCGTCCCACTACATTAATGGGTTCATGACATCGCACCCAGTATCACATTGCCGTTATGATGGGTGCAGAAAAACAATTTGCAGGACAAACAATTCAAAGGTTCAACAGGTCCCACAATGATTTGAATGATGGGAAAACACAGAAGACCGAAGTGTTACAACTGTGGAAAACATGGTCATCTACAGGCAGACTGTTGGGAGAATAAAATACTGAGAGAAGAGTGTGATCGCACCAATTGGAGAAATACAGTTCCAGGACAGCACAGTTTCCACGGTAAATGGAAACTTGGATCATTAATGGATTTTCAAAACGTAAACCAACATTATTTTCAGTTTATATGAGTGCAACAGTCTCCATTGTGTGCCCTGACTTAGTCAGCAACCACCAGACTCAATTTAGCTCTTGTACAATACAGACTGTGACTGCCAGCCCCGTCAAAGTATTAGGACAAGTAGATGGACATGTACGCTTGGGTCTCCTCGAATTTAGCCACCAAATCATCATTGCAGACACTGTCGATTAAGTGATTCTTGGCTCGGACATTATGAATGCCTACGGACATCCACCTAGATCGCCTGGCCAAGTGTTACTTCAGAGACAGTTTACCAGTTCAGGATGAACAGGCTTAAGGAGGAGGCAGTGACATGATAGTTACAGAACACTCTCGAACAGATGAGCACATCCTTCCACCCATTTCTCGGCTAGCTGAGCAGGTGTGTGTGTCTATCAAGGCCCTGTACTCAAGTATCCTCTAGACCAGAGTCATAGGCAACCTTTGAATTTATGGGGGCGAATATATAACTGAAAACCAGTTCGATGGGCGCACCCCTCCCCGCCCCATCAATGAAAAATAGAAAGGTGCGGTGTTCAATAGCCGGACTTTACAAAGATTAACTGTCACTTTATAATACCCTTGCACTTATATTTAGCGACGTGGAACACAGAATCAAAAAAAGCTTTGCAGTATTTTTCATATAAATTTGTGAACATTTTTTGCATTAGGAGTAGGTTATCAACAATTTGCCATCATGTACATGCACATTAAAACTAACAAAACTTTAAACGAGAAAAATGGTTAAACAGGAAACATTTAATATAAATAAATTAAAGAACTTACTACAATATCACAATAACACTATTTATTTTCATAAAGTGCACAGATATGTAAAACTTGAAAATTTCACTTTGGGGAGAACGGTGTTTACAGGCTCTGGGCAACAAGCTCGACAATTGTATTGAGAGAAGACGTAGCGCGGTTCAGCTTATACTATTTTATAATAAGTACTTAAAAGCAGGTACAATATTAATATTATCTGCATATAATCAACAACGGCCACCTTAGTTAGTTACAGGATTGGAGTAGTTATTACAGAAAGTGTTTACTGTGTTTTAATTCCTGTGGAAGTCTAATAGTTGACATTATTATTGGGTGTGGACCAATTTAACTAGAATTACTGTATGAGAGTATCTTGTTGACTTCAAATTGTTATTTGTGACCCATTAAAGCTGGTTATTAGTGATTTCATTGGTGTCTGTATTTTGTTTCCACTGTACCATACAACAATCCATTAGACTGCTGTAACAATATACATCTACGCCCTATAGTCCCATTGGAAGGACATACTTCCAATGGTACTAGGCCCACAGTAGTGTTGCATAAGACTGGATAATTTAGGTTCTGTGTATTTGCACAAAATATAGAAAGAGGGAAGATCCAAAGTCTACTATGGAACAGAACGTGAGACCAGTGGCGAAGTTACATGGAGGCAATTGAGGCAATGCCTACCCTAAAAAATTCTGTAGAATAAAAATTATAAATACATATGAACTACATAACGTAAAGATTATACATTGTTACCGCGACTGTCGAATTTATTAGGCCGAAACGTGCTTTACTGAGCGACCGCTAGATGGTGACAGGTGAGACTCGGCATAGCTCGTTTAAAGCGAATGAGGCAACCTGAACTTGCCTCAGCGTTTTTTGTATACATTGTATGTAAGCAATGTGCCGGAGTGATAGGGAAGTGAAGGGAGGGGGGATTGTCCCGTGCTGTACACATAGAGCGTTGAGGCATGCCTCACTTCTGTGGTCCAAACATTCAAGTTAAAGAGCGCTGTGTTGTTTATAAGTGTGTTTATTTTATGCGGTTATTAAAAGTGTCCCTGTTATTCTGCTGAACTAACAGATGATCAAGATTGTTATTTGAATTATTTGTAACATTAAACATATATATAGAAACTAATCAAGTTTAAAAATTTGAAGTTCAATCAGTTGTATTATTGTGTATGACTAATACAAGGATTGTTCAATAGAAACACGTATAGAGCTGTAAAGCATTTTTTATTCAACGATTTTAAAAGAAGTCTCCATTAACATTAAGACATGAGTTCCACTGTTGCACCAACCTGTAGATTCCCTGCTAGTAAAATTCTTACGGCTGTTTGTGGAACCATTCGCTTACAGCAAACTCTACCTCAGCGTCCGATTTGAACCACCATCCTTTTAGTGATTCCTTAAAAAAAATTTAAGATAAGATTTTTGCCTGCCCATTCATTAACTACTAGCTTCGCCACTGCGTGAGACATCTTATTATGAATAACGATGTACTATGTACCATAAGAGTTAGACGAAAAAAAATACAAAATAAAACAATAAAATACTAAAACTGATTGTATATTCTACAATACTGGCCTCCTAAGAAAAACATTTTTTTTTGAGGGCTCAGTCTCATGCAAAATACTATTCCTTTTTTGGTCACAAGTATTCCTAATTTGCCTGACTCCCAAAATATTGATAAATAGGAAAAATATCAGAAACAAAAAAGAACATGACTTTTGTCTCAGGAAAATAGAGTATCAAATTCAGACATAACAACTAAACAATACAGTATAGTTTCTTTCTTTTTCTAGATTCGTTGTACCCAAAACACATTTGTGGAAATGGATGCATGAACTTATCTATTAAATATGGTACAAAAGTCAGCAAAACTTTGTTCACAGTAACATCTTACGTATTAATCAGTATCAGTACTTTTCAGGTAAAACTGTGATGTTAATGGTATGAATTATAATCGTAAAATCCAAGCAGCAAACACCACCTGAGTAATATTTTTAGTTGACCAATATTTTACACTAACCGTTTTGTGTTTAACTTTTTTCTACTCCATTTGTAATTAGTACAGTGGACTAAATTACTAAAATGGAAAATTTGTTATTCATTTGATTAGGAGACCAAAATATGGGTAACATTTCTATTACCCTAGTACAGTATTTGTGCAAAATAAGGTAATCTTCATTTCTAATAGCTTAAAATGTTTATGTGTAGAATTATTATTATTATTGTTGTTATTACTGTTGGCATATGTGTAATGCTTATTAGAGATTTGAGCTGCACACAAATCTGACCTGCAAATGTTCTCAAAAAAACATAACTCATCCATAACTCGGGGACCACCTGTACAGTGAAATGTGTTTTACTATACCTACATTATCATCGCACAACAGATGTGTATGAGGAAAGAAAAGCGTTTTGGATCAGCAAACAGTGAATCCCAAATCCTTAGTACATCTGGTAGGGGAAACTCTTGTGACAGCAGAAGAGTCAACCACCTGCATAAATTAAAATAAAGTCATGTAAAATTTGAGGTCACTCATATAAGCCCATGCAAGACAGTGCTAGTGATATAATTGAGACAAACAATAAGCACTGTCTTGGGTAGTAATAATATGAAATAGTATGATATTATAATAGCATAATTATTAAAATAGTATAATAATAGCAAAGCACTAGTATGAAATCAGTAAGAAATAATAGCACCAAAAAAAAAAGAAAAATAGAAACCTTAACCACTTAACCATCAAGCCTAAAACACTACTCTACCAAGAACATTTATTTCAGCTTATACGTAAAATTTTTGTACCACTATATTTTATTACTATTACTGAATTATATTTAGATTTCTATTTAGATTAATATTACACACAATTAACATAAATACTTGAATGAAAGCCACAAAGTACCTGAAACTATAATATTCTGGACAAAGTTCCTGCTGTTGAAGGCGAGAATATACCCTGTAATCGTTATTTTTCAGCTGTTCACAGAGACAATTCATTAACTGGTTGATCCCACTTTCTGTTTCATCCAACGATTTTATAAAAAAATCTCTTATTTCTGCCATCAGGTTAGTAAAAACAAAAAAACAGTCTGCTTCAGCATGTTCTGAAACATAATGTAGATGTAAACCTTGATTAATGACACAGTACTAAACAATCTTATATGACACCAACAGTTTATGCTGTATTCCATGTGCTTTAGATTTACATACATAATACATTACATAATACTGTGGAAATAACAAAAGAAATGGAAATAAAATAATAATGTAAAATAAAAATTGTCAGAGACTCTGTGAACTCAAAATGGGTACAGCCCAAGCCATGTAGTGAAGAAGAAGAAGAAGAAGAAGAAGAAGAAGAAGAAGAAGAAGAAGAAGAAGAAGAAGAAGGAGGAGGAGGAGGAGGAGGAGGAGGAGGAGGAGGAGGAGGAGGAGGAGGAGGAGGAGGAGAAGAAGAAGAAGAAGAAGAAGAAGAAGAAGACGAAGACGAAGACGAAGACGAAGAAGAAGAAGAAGAAGAAGAAGAAGAAGAAGAAGAAGAAGAAGAAGAAGAAGAAGAAGAAGAAGAAGAAGAAGAATATAATTCTTGGATTTCGTTGTCTATGATGTGTCGGTTGATTAACTAATTATAATTAAATCACTACCGAATCGGAACACAAGGATTTTTATAGCTAAAAACATAAAAGTTTTACCTTATAGTCTGAACCAGTTTTCGCTTATAGCCTGAGCCCTCCCAGCTTCGTCAAAGGCTGCCACTGGGAGCGCTGTCTGTTTTGTTCTTGGTGACAGGATCAACTTTTGAAGTATCGATGTTGTGTGTATGGGGTGTGATATGTTTGAATAATACGTGTGATTTGAATTGTGTCTGTTCATTTAGGATGTCATTTTCATGTGTTTTTGTGTGTTTGTATATTTCCAGTTGTTCAAGAGTGTCTAGTTTTCGGCCTTTTGTGTGTACATGTAGAATATCCATGTTGTTGTCGATGTTTGTACATGTGTGGTTTGCTTCAGTAAGGTGGTTTGCAAAGGTGGATTTGGTAGTTGAGTGTAGTGCCTTTGTGTTTTCAATTTATCTTTGTCTGAAGCAACGTCCTGTCTGGCTTATGTAGAATTTGTTCCAATCTGAGCAATTTAGTTTGTAAACACCAGGTAGATCAAATTTGTTTTGTGCTTTGTGTCAGTGGTGGCTTCAGACCATCTTTTCAGGGGGGGGGGACATACGGGGAAGCCTGGAAATACCCCCAGCAGAGGAGGGGTGGGGGCCCTCCCTCAAAATTTTTGCAAATTTAGACTTTAGAAGTGGCATTTTAAGGTCATTTAACTCCTGCAAATATGTTTTAAATGAGTTACTTTTTGAAAATATTTCCTGATTCGATGGTGTTTTTAAATTATTAATTCAGTGAAATATATCGTCATTTTGTTATGTAATGAAACATATGTATAAGCAAATTTGGTACTTTTTATATACAACTTCGCCTAATTCTTTCTCCTATAATTACATAGGATGTGCTATAATCAGTAAAAAAGTCTGGATCAGTTTTGTAATTCGTCCAGGCGTTTTTTTCATTTAAAACATATTTTAATTTTAAGGGCAGTTTACCCCTAAAACCCTCAAAATTAAATAAGCTAATAAACGGTCAAACCCAAAGCTTGGATATAGGAATTAAACTTGAAATACATGTTTATAATACTATTTATTTATTTCAAACACGAGAATAACAATACATAGTAACACCTTAATAAAAGTTTGTTAAAAGCTTAAACCTAAACAACACAATCTATTCTCCCCCTACTTCCACTGTTTGCAAATCGTTCAATCACTGAGTCTACGTCAATTTCAATGTCTCTGTGAGTGTGTAACAAGCATAGTCCGGACAATCTTTCTTCACCCATCCTTGCCCTCTGCCACGTCGTCAAACGACGCAAGGTGGAGAAAGTTCTCTCAGCAGACATCACGCTAACGGGAAGAGTTTCCAGGATTTTTAACAAGGAGTAAATCGATGGAAACATGTCCTCATCACAAGCGTCCATCACTTCAATAGCGGTTGCAGGAAGTTTACCCTTACATCTGTTTTCCCTTTCCCATTTTTCCTGCCAAAGTTCGAATTCACTATTTACCAGATACCCATCGCTTTTCCTTAGCCCAAGTATGGGTGCAAATTTGTCGATCAAGTTTTGGAGCTGCATATTTTCTTCGTCCAGGTCTTTGTGTACATCACTGGCACCGTCCTTGGGATTGTCCTTAACAACAACAGTTGGAATCAATACACGAAGTCCAAAACAATCCAATGAGTCTTTGGGAAATCTTGAAATGAGATCTGCAATCACATTGTCAAGTAGGGGAATGTATGTAGATTTCTTGTAATATTCTTCTGGCGTTGTTTGATGTGTAATTTGGTCTATGTTGTTGCTGTGCTGTTACGCGAGGAAGTTTTATTTCAACTCCGAGTTGAGAGCACAATTCCTTGACTTCACAAAACACCTCAGAAAATGTCTCGTCACACTTTTGCCTTTTCTTTTTCAGTACAGAGTGTATCCTGAATAGCGTCAGAAGCTTTTCTTAAATGAAGGGATGGAGTCTGGAGCCTTCTGCTCAGTGGAAGTGTATGTTTCAATACATCGATCAAAGAAATCATTGCCGAAATGAACTGTACATCACACAGGGAGGTGATCAGTGCAGTTGCGTTGGAGGAAGTAGTCAAATCCGTCCAGCCAGAAACTGATTCCAGAGCTTCAATCAGATAAGGAAGAGCTTCACGAAATTTGAGCATAGTATCATGCCTCTCCACCCAACGTGTTTCACAAAGCCCCGGTAGCTGTTTCCCCAAAAACATACCTAAATCATCGTTTCTCTTTTCCAAAAACTTACGTAAAACGCCATTTCTCTTTGCAGACAATATTGAAAAATGATGTTACTGATTTCATTATGCCGATCGAGTTTTGGACACTTGCTACGTTGTTTGATTTAGACAGCGAGTTATTCAATGCGTGATTTAAGTAAGGACACCAGCATGCATGCGTTGCTTCACGACGTATTTCACAGACAGCGCCAACAAGCTCAGATGACATTACACTGCAACTATCTGTCCCAATTCTTCATATTATTTGAATTAGCAGCCATCCTTACTATTTCTTTTATAAAGTTGCTAAACTGCTACAATTTTTTGTTTAGACAAAGCTTTTCGTCATCTCTGACATCATCAGGTCTTGAACAACGTCTGCACACACATTATAAAAGAAATAGTATCTGTCCCAATGCCTACACAGTTGTTGACGTCAAGGAGCAACTCTTTGACGATATTTACAACAATTTTTCCAAGTACCTCTCCTGTTAGTTTGCGTTCAAGTTGTATGCCATTTTCATTTCCCTCCTTATCTTGGATGGCATCATATGCATCAATAAATGTGATGAAGTCTTCACGAATACAACCATTATAAACCTCAAAGTAAGAGACAGTTGTTCAGTGTGGGATATGTCTGTGGTTTCATCAAATAGTATGCTAAAACAGCAAGACTGTCGCACTCTATTTAATATGACACGTGCGATTTCCTTTCCACAACATTCAATCAGGCTATTTTGGGTCTTTTTCCCAATGTATGTTGCCCGTGCAGATGAGTTATCAAGGTGTTTTTTCAGTATGTGGTCACCTGATGAAATACGAAACCTTAAGAGCTCCCTGAAGTTTCCCTCATTTACGGGACTTGGATCTTCTTGGAGGTGGAGGTTACCATCGTCTCGATGTCCACGAAGGGGGATATTTTGTCGTCCCAAAAAGATAATACTTTCAATTATGGGACGCAACCGCTCACGGTTTTCTTAAACTTGCTGTAAGCGCTGAGTAATCACTTTATTAACAACAGCTTCTTCTGGAGATGTATACGTTTTAATGAAGTTTTTCCCAGCTTCCACACTCTCTCTGTGGTACGCATTTTTCTCGTGTGTCTCCAGGCAGCCATCTTTACCAAGTAATTTCGCAAATGAGGTCACAGACTTAGTCACAAGAGATTGCAAGTGCACTCCTTTATTATGGCCACAATACTCATGCGCGAAAAGTACGCAGTATTTACAGTAGAGACCCTTCTATATATCAGAAAACACAAGCCAATGTTTGCTTTCTAAATGATTTGTCCCTAAAAAACGCTTGACAAATTTCCCATTTTTATTGTGGATTGAAAAAGGAAAATTGTAGTCTTTGGGGAGCTCCCAATGGTGTTTTAAAAGACCAAATTTCGTAAACTTATCCACAGATTTTCCAACGTAGAGTCCTATGTCGTAATCGTGAGTTACTAATTCGCCTGCTAGGTTAGAAGTAATATCTTTGATTTTGGTATGAGCTACTCCTTTCAGAACAGGATGGCTACTACCAGCTTCAGTTCCAACTGGCGAGACACTTTTGGTAGTCAAATAATTTTCACTATCGCTGAAGATGTCCATAGCTGAAGACGTACTAGGCATCAGTGGAGCACCAACCACACCAGTCTGAGTTGATTGCTTTGACAACTTTCCAAAGAAGGAGTCAATTGGTCTTGTGCATCTCCATTTCTTAACTCCTGTAGATATATTCTGAAAATATAAAAATGCCACCTAGCATAATCCTTATTTATACCTAATTGTATCCTTCCTAATTAAAAAAAAACAAATAAAAAATTTAAAAATGAAATGATAGCAATAAAAAATAAGACGGATTGATTAATGGAAATAAGACTGACAGTGTGTGGAACTGTGAACGCACAGTGTAGGCGGCTTAACTACAGTACACGTTCGTAAATCCGAATGTCAGTAGGGTAGAGACCACAGTGAATGCCACCTCTATAGTGAATGCCACCTGGGAGTATTTCGTTAATTAAAAAAATATCGAATAGTGTTAGAAACTTGAAAGTTTCATAAGTATATTCTGTTATCTATTTGCTCGTATTTCGCAGAAATTTTGTAACAGATATTCTTATTTTAAAAGAAATAAAATTTTTTTTAGTAACAAACAGCTCTGAAACCTGCATTTTCTTATTTTGGATACTAAGGAAACCTGGTAAGTAATTTGTGAAATTTATTGAAATAAGCAGTGCTATGATAGTAAAAAGATTTTCAGCGTGTTCAACATAAAATAAACTTTAAGTTAATAATAATTCTGCATGTACTATTCCTTTATATTTTTGTAAAAATTGGTGGCCATAACTGTGTTATCGAATAGACCAATTATTCAGTTCTGGCCATAGGTACGACAATAGCAAAAAGTTAACCTTACTTTTTAGGTGGTTCTTTAATTAAAGTTTGTTGTATAAAAATTGAACTTGTTAATTTAATTTATTTAAGTTAATTTAAGTTATTTAAGATTTTTATAATTATTTGGAAGGAAATAAAAATCTGTAAAATAATTTTATTATAATCATATATTATATATCAAATCGTTTTTCTTAAAATGTAAATACGTTGCTTAATCATAGTATTTATGTACAGTAAAATGTTAAATATATATGCTAAATAAAGTTTATTATCTATAAGAAAGATATTTTTTTCTTTATTACATATATATTTCTTAACACATGCAACATATGGCGAGGACCGTGTTCTTTGATGGAGATGACAAAATTAAAAAATGTGTAATTTCTTGGCTAAGAATATTGTAGCATGACAGATAATCCACACAAATACATTACTCAATGATCATTAATAAAGCTCTAATATATGGAATATCCAGATGAGAATTAATTAAAATGCACTGTTTAATAATATATTCACAAGAAAGGTTGAATAAAGAAAATTTCTGCAAATAATATAATATAATACAAATTTAAAAACCCAGAAGACTAAAAATAATAATAACAAAATTACCCAGGTAAGATAGAAGCAGGCAATTAATATACCCCGTCAAAGAAACCAGACCAGAAAAAACCAAGCTACTGAAGAAAGAAGAAGGAAGAATAATTAAAACTACTATTACTGAAGAAAGAAGAAAGAAGAACAATCAAAGATACAGAAGACAGAAGAAGGAAGAATAATTAAAACTAGAGAAGAAAGAAGACTAATTAAAACTACTACTACTGAAGAATGAAGAAAGAAGAACAATCAAAGCAACTGAAGACAGAAGAAAGAAGAATAATTAAAACTACTACTACAGAAGAAAGAAGAAAGAAGACTAATTAAAACTACTACTACAGAAGAAAGAAGAAAGAAGACTAATTAAAACTACTGAAGACAGAAGAAACAAAACTAATCAAAACTCAAAGAAGGAAGAAGAATAATCAAAGCTACTGAAGACAGAAGAAACAAAACTAATTAAAACTCAAAGAAGAAAGAAGAACAAACTAAATCTACTGAAGAAAGAAGAAGGAAGAACAATCAAAGCTACTGAAGACAGAAGAACAAGACTAATTAAAACTCAAAGAAGAAAGAAGAACAAACTAAATCTACTGAAGAAAGAAGAAGGAAGAATAATTAAAACTAGAGAAGAAAGAAGAAGAATCATAAATACAGAAGAAAGAAGAACTAATTAAAACTACTACTACTGAAGAAAGAAGAAAGAAGAATAATTAAAATCAAGGAAGAAAGAAGACTAATTAAAACTAAAGAAGAGAGAAGACTAACTAAATCTACTGAAGAAAGAAGAAGGAAGACTAATTAAAACTATTACTACAGAAGAAAGAAGAAAGAAGACTAATTAAAACTAAAGAAGAGAGAAGACTAACTAAATCTACTGAAGAAAGAAGAAGGAGACTAATTAAAACTATTACTACAGAAGAAAGAAGAAAGAAGACTAATTAAGACTACCAATACTGAAGAATGAAGAAAGAAGAACAATCAAAGATACAGAAGACAGAAGAAGGAAGAATAATTAAAACTAGAGAAGAAAGAAGACTAATTAAAACTACTACTACTGAAGAATGAAGAAAGAAGAACAATCAAAGCAACTGAAGACAGAAGAAAGAAGAATAATTAAAACTACTACTACAGAAGAAAGAAGAAAGAAGACTAATTAAAACTACTACTACAGAAGAAAGAAGAAAGAAGACTAATTAAAACTACTGAAGACAGAAGAAACAAAACTAATCAAAACTCAAAGAAGGAAGAAGAATAATCAAAGCTACTGAAGACAGAAGAAACAAAACTAATTAAAACTCAAAGAAGAAAGAAGAACAAACTAAATCTACTGAAGAAAGAAGAAGGAAGAACAATCAAAGCTACTGAAGACAGAAGAACAAGACTAATTAAAACTCAAAGAAGAAAGAAGAACAAACTAAATCTACTGAAGAAAGAAGAAGGAAGAATAATTAAAACTAGAGAAGAAAGAAGAAGAATCATAAATACAGAAGAAAGAAGAACTAATTAAAACTACTACTACTGAAGAAAGAAGAAAGAAGAATAATTAAAATCAAGGAAGAAAGAAGACTAATTAAAACTAAAGAAGAGAGAAGACTAACTAAATCTACTGAAGAAAGAAGAAGGAAGACTAATTAAAACTATTACTACAGAAGAAAGAAGAAAGAAGACTAATTAAAACTAAAGAAGAGAGAAGACTAACTAAATCTACTGAAGAAAGAAGAAGGAAGACTAATTAAAACTATTACTACAGAAGAAAGAAGAAAGAAGACTAATTAAGACTACCAATACTGAAGAATGAAGAAAGAAGAACAATCAAAGCTACTGAAGACAGAAGAAAGAAGAACAATCAAAGCTACTGAAGAAAGAAGAACAATCAAAGCTAAAGAAGAAAGAAGAACAATTAAAACTCAAAGAAGAAAGAAGAACAAACTAAATCTAATGAAGAAAGAAGAACTAATTAAAACTACTACTACTGAAGAATGAAGAAAGAAGAACAATCAAAGATACAGAAGACAGAAGAAGGAAGAATAATTAAAATTAGAGAAGAAAGAAGAATAACCAAAACTACCACTACTGAAGAGAGAAGAAAGAAGAATAATTAAGATCAAGGAAGAAAGAAGACTAATTAAAACTACAGAAGAAGGAAGAAAGAAGAACAATCAAAACTCAAAGAAGAAAGAAGAATAATCCCAAACTAAATCTACTGAAGAAAGAAGAAGGAAGACTAATTAAAACTACTACTACTGAAGAAGGAAGAAGGAAGAATAAAGAAGAACCAAACTCAAAGAAGAAAGAAGAAGAATAAAAATAAGAACTACAGAAGAAAGAAGAAGGAAGGATAATCCAAAACTACAGAAGAAGGAAGAATAACCAAACTCAAAGAAGAAAGAAGAATAATTAAGACGACCCATATAAAACAAAAACCCCAAAATCAATGAATGCCCAAAGAGAAAGTATAACACATTAAAAAACCATATCACTGTAAAACTGACAAAAAACTAAAAGTGTTAGCTGTAGTAAATATTAGTGCATTCAAAACGTTATTGTGTAATGTGTATAAACAAATCTTCACAGTTCCCCCATGGTTGAATATTTCATATTAAAAACTAGAAAAAGACTAGTAAATATAGTAATAATTCACCATGGAAAAGTGTAAGTGATCAAATTATAACTAATAAACTGTAAGAAAGGTGCATGAGTAGCAGTACAAAGTAACAAACTTTAAGTTTTGTGAACAGTGCCTACTTTGATAATGAAGTAGTAATTTTACTAATAAAAAGCTACTAAAACTGTATGAACATTCCATAGAATGGAATATAACTTAGATAGCCAGGGTTATACTTTAAGAGGGGGCATAAATCTTATAAAATGGGGAATTACAGAACTAACTGTTTATGATGAAGTTGTAGAAGGTATTAACAATTATATATGGATCCAAATGTTGGGTTCCAATTAAATATAGCATTTAGATAAGTAAGGGTTAGTCATAAGAAATATTAGTATTATAATTGTTATTTTATTGTTCATGTTAATTTAGGAATGCATTATCTAAAATTAGATATCATTCCAATGTTGTAGAAGTACTTTTTATTATGTTATTAGGTGATATACCAAAACAATGTTATTAAGAACACCAGTTTTATATATCTGGGTGTTATATTTTAATTGTATAATCTATAATTACTGTTATGCCAGATCAGAGAACTAATTTTTAATCAAATATATCAGAGTCAGAAGTCAGAGAAGGAAATAAAATAATTACATTAGTAAAACATCCTGCAAATAGCCACAATTCAAATCTAGGCAATATAATAAAGTTAAAATGCAGAATAATTAATAAACCTAATCTTATAAACCAGTCAAACTGACAATATTTAGGCAAGATACACCCAACATATTAAACACTATGTAAATAAGGCTTTCTAAAGATATGGTCATTCTATGAGTAAAATTATTTATTTGTATAATGAAATACCATTTGAAACTGAAATAGATTAACTAACACTATCCTAGGGGAAGTCATATACAATTGAATTATATTAAAAAACCATCATTAGTATACTAAATTGCAATAAAATAAGTGAGAATTGATAATTATACAAATTTCAGATTTCATAGAATAATAATTATATTAGTTAAAATGGCTATTATTTACATAGAAGACAGGGAAGTATAATTTTAGGCCTACCTCCCAAAAAATTATAAGAAATATAATTTTCAGATAAAACTTTGTAATACTAACTTAATTACTATCAAAATAAGTAGAATAGAATCGTGAACACGAATATGTATTTAATATTACAAACAGTTAACGAATAACGAATTTATTTTTTGAACATAAAGTATATTTTTAAAGTGTATCGGAAGTTATGGCAATTTTAAACAATGTCTTTTTAATATTAAATTGGCTAAGACGTTTCGGATGAAGAAGAAAATAGGACAGTTCATTATTATACCTCGAAGAGAGCACTTCTTGTGAATATTTGATTGAACCAACCTTTAATGGACGTTATGCTACAACGGAGTTCTGAATCATTTTATGTAAACTAAATTTTTAACTATTTTAATGAAAGTGAAGTGGTGAAGTTGACCCACGAACTACATAACACCTATAAACGAAATCACATATAACCAATTACATGAAATAACACTGAAATCGCATCAAACACCAAGTGAAAATTCGAGGTTAACTGACACACATAAACACCAGTTGATATACCTATTTAACAACATTTTTACACCAAGTGAACGTTTCCATCTAACACCAGTGACAATAAACTATACCCCAGAAGATCATATACCGTAGCGAAGAACATTTAACCGAAGAAGGGACATATTATCTCAACAAGTACGTTGTTTACATTAGAAGCTTTCAACCCGCATGCGTCAGGCGGCCATTCTGATCCAGTTCCGTCACCTCAATTAGAGACGACTAACTGCTTTCTGGTTTGAACAAAATTATATATAAACTTTTATTATTAATAATTACCAGTATATTGTTTAAATTTAAGACCTTTTTTGAATTGTAAGTGTTATACTTTCATGTCCCTGACCTTCTCTGGCTTTTTATATAATTAACCGTTCAAAGAACCTATTTTTGTAATACCAATATAAAATTCATAGATCGACCGGCCCTGAGCGTGTCGATACGGCATTATAACATTGTTTTCAATTGAGCAAATTCCTTATTTTGTTGAATAAATGTTTGTTATCTAGTAAATTGAATTTGATTTCTCTAATAAAAGGACATAACCATTAATTAATAAAGAAAACTCGACAACCTTTAAAGGCAGTATATGCGCAATACTACATTTCAAGAGTAAGAAGAAGAGAGCCGTTCGCGCCTAATTTGAAGTTAACTGGATTGTCTTTTTAATAAATTTACAGAAGGGAAGATTATTACTAGAATACACACCATACCATCCTATTTATAATTACAATCAACAATCTCAATTTATTTCTAAATTTTAAGAATATAAACACATCGAAAACAATTTTTTCAGAATTTATTTTTTTTTGTATAAATATAAATTTTAAATTTATATCACCTTTCAAATTGCTGCAACAGCAACATACACCTAGAATATTTGATAACAACATTATCCAGGAACATTACCAAATCGACGTCTCCCAGAGCGGAACGTCACTACTACACATACGCACCATAAAAATTATTCTGGGTAATATTATGCCAGAACACCATTACAATTACCATTATATATTACAAAATTGAAGACCAGTAGTGAGAGCCGAACGAAGATTAGAAGACATTAGCTACATTACTACATACAATAGTGAGAGTACAATTCTCATACATCAACTATTTATTTATTTTTATATTTAATATTTATCGTATTATTACAAAATTGGCGAGTCCAACTGGTGGGGCTCGATTACCGCAGAATACCAGAACAAGCAACACTTTATAAATTTAATTATAATTTGTAATAAATAAGTAATAAATAAGTAAGATATTACAAATTTGACGTATCCAACGTGGGACAGAATAACACGACAGAAATATTATTTATCATTTTATTATTATGTACGAGAAACCACTAATTGTTTTATTACAAAATTGGCGTCCAACTAAAGGGCTGTAATTAGGGGTTGAAAGGCGGTAATTACTTACCCAATTCCTAATTCAGCTTGGCAGCGGTTACCCAGCCAGGGAATCAGGGAAAATAAGGCGTCGTGCCACATCAAAGAAGAGAGCGGCGGAGGCCGAGAAAGAACTCGATATGGAGGATAAGGAGGCGACCCCAGTGGAGGACGTGGAAAAAATACTAGAACGGGTGGAACATAAACAACCAGCACCACCAGAGAAACAACTCGAAGTACCCACTCAAACAGGGGAAGTCCATATCCGGGAGGAACAGTTGGAAAGACCTTCACAAGTGGAAAACACGACAATCCAAGAGATGTTCAGAGTGATGATGGAAGAAATCAAATCCAGTAGCAAGAAGATGGAAGAAAACTTGAAGAAGGACAACCAAGCAACCAAGGAAGAATTAAGTAAGAAAATGGATTCTACCACAGAAGAAAATAATAAAAGATTAGAAGATTTGAAGAATGATAACCAATCTTTAAGGGAAGAATTGAAGAAGGACAACCAAGAAACAAAGGAAGAATTGGGCCGTAAAATCGAAAGGACCAATAAGAGAATTGAGGAAACCAGTAAAAAGGTGGAAAAGAAAATGGAAGAAAATAAGAAGAATTTGGAAGAAAAGATGGAAGAAACCAATAAGAAAATCGAAAGTGATCATCAACAATTAAGGGAAGAGTTAAGAGAAGATAACCAACTGTTACGGGAAGAATTACGGGAAGTGAACCAGGAGAATCTCGACAAATTAGACGAACGAATGGAGCTATTAAGAAAAGAAATGAACAAGGAACTCATGGAAAACAAGAAATCTATGACCAAAAGGCTGGAAGACGAAACCATAACTATAAATCAACAGATAAGAGAAGTTGATGGAAGATGTCGAATGACGGAAGTGGAGGTACAAGAGTTCAAGGAAGTGGTGAACACCAAGGTCACAAATCTTGAAGAATCTACTCGCAAGAAAGCAGAAGAAAACCGAAGGGAAAGCCAGGAAGAACTCAGCAAGGTACGAACTCGAATTACAGAAAGATGCGACGGAATGGAGGAAGCAATGACTAACATCACTGGTCAAGTGAGACAGAACCAGGAGGACATGGAAGCCATTCGGAGCCGACCAACCAGCTTTACTAATATCCCAATAAACGAGAACAGAGAATGGCTTAACTTTCGCCAGTATAAAAGGAAGCCAATGGAGTTCTTGGCCCGTATCGAGGAATATATGGCCAAACATAAAAGTAATCGATGGTCCAATAATCGTGAACTATTAGACGAATCGTTCCGTGATATGACAGATAATTGGTGGATGGCGAACAGGAGCGAAATAACCGATTATCCACAGTTCAAAAGTTTGTTTAAGTCTAAGTATTGGTCAAAGACCACCCAGAATTTAATAAGGGACAACATCTGCAATGGCCGATATAGAACTCAGTTTGGCAGTACCATGACTGCATACTTTCTTGGGAAGGTGTGCCTGGCCAAGCACCTGGAACCAGCCATACCAGAGGAATGCCTGGTGAACAAGCTCTCTTATCATTACGACGAGGAGGTCATAAGAGCTCGAAGAGGTAGTCAGATAAAGACCATACAGGCGATGACGGAGCTATTGGAGAACTATGAGAATGAAGAATATTACAGGCAGAGCAGAAGAAGAAATGAGCGGCCAGAAGTTCGAAATAATCCGTCATCAAATAATAATAGTCAACCGGTCAACAGTGGGTACCAGGGAAATAGATATAACCCGAATTACCATAGTCAACACCCCACGAATGGTAATAACAACAATAATAACCACGGGAATCTAAACCCGAATAATAACAGAAATAATAATGGGTTCTCTGGTAATCGAGGTAATTATTACCCGAATAATTACGTAAATAGACAAAGAAATACCAATCCTACAAATAACACCGAGCGGTTTGACAATAACAATAGGGGTTACCCTAATCCCAATAACAACAACAACCGGTTCTCCCGACCACGGGTAAATTTCATACGGGCGGAAGGAAGCAACCATCGCAGATATAACCAGCAACGACGGAGCAGCGTGCACGAGTATGAAGATCGAAACAGAAGCCGAGAACGGGACAACTCTAATTATAATCTGCCAAGGCGAAGTACTAGCCTAGATGACCCGGAACGGCGTACAAATAGGGAAACAACCTACGCATCGAGAACTGAAAGACTGGAACCTACTCAAGGTTTCCCCACTGATGCCTCTGTTGGTCCTATTAATAACCAAGATGAGGAGAATTTAAACGGGAGGTGGCAGTGATAAACCATAAGGACCTTTTGCTGCTTCTATCGCCTGGGTATGTAAAGGAATTGCCGATAGTAAATAATCCCAATAAAATTACCATCATTCGATGCAATTATCTGAAAAATATTCGAAATGAATTACTGGAGGAGGACAACACCCGTCTCCCTATAATAAATAATGAAATAATATACATTAATGCAGAAATCGAAGGAACATTCGCACAACTAATGATCGATACCGGTGCGAATGTATCCATAATTAACACTACAGAATTGGAGAGAATCCAAGGAAAATGTGGTAAGCTATTGCCAACCTTGCCTATAAATAACATTATATTAATCGGTGCCACGGGTCGCCAAAACAAGACAATCAGAAAACAAGTATCATTGAATGTCGTTAGTAAGGGTATAGCGATGAACATGGTCTTCTTAATTGCGGCAGGATTACCTTTCAACATATTAGTGGGATGTGATGTACTGAGAAGGAACTCGGCTATTATTGATTTACGAATGGAGAAGGTATCACTCTTTACCGGAGATCTAACCTGGACGGCCGATTTAGTCAGTAGTGAGATGACACTTCCCAGCAGTATCCACCAGCAAATACGTAGCATAAATTATACCAATACTAACACCATTCCTAACACTATAGTATATGAACTTACAGACGAGGATTTATGGTCCCAGAAAATACAGGAGATAAGGGATTTCCGAAGCGGAATTAATAGAGAAAAATTACCCAATACTCAAGCGAACCAGCTAATACAAATTTATGAAAGATACCGATCAGTATTTTCCGATGAGCCAGGCAAGGTAAGAAATTATCAATGTACCCTTCAATTCCGAGATACAGTAGAGTTTAATAGGAAATCCTACCCTATCGCACATTCTCGAAAAGAGGCAGTAAGAGCGGAAATTAATCGAATGATTAATAACGATATTATAGAACCTAGTCAATCCCCGTACACCAGCCCTATTGTCGCAATTCCCAAGAAAAACGGCGAAGTCCGGCTTTGTTTGGATGCTCGGGAAATAAACAAGAAAATCATTAATGATAGAACATCGCCCGGTGAGATCGAGGAAATCCTGAAACGCTTCCATGGTACCCAATACTTCAGCACTTGGGATACGGTGTGCGGATACTGGCAGGTAGAGTTGCACCCACGGAGTCGCCAATATCTGGCTTTCATATTCGAGGGGCGCAATTACCAATTCAAAAGATTGCCCTTCGGATTGGTAAACTCAGTTCCCATCTTTGTGACCTGCATGGACCAGATATTGGGACAAGAAGCACTTCAGTTTACAACGGTGTACGTCGACGACTTACTGATAACATCTAAGACGTGGGAGGAACACTGTTACCGCGTGGAACATGTGCTAGAAAAATTATCTGCCAGTAACGTCACGCTGAAGTTGGAAAAATCCAAGTTTATTGCCAGAGAAGTGCAATTTTTAGGATTTAACTTGGACGATCAAGGAATCTCACCGTCGGCAGAAAAGGTAGAAGCCATCCAGAAATTCCCGGCACCCAACAACAGGAAGCAATTGCAGTCATTCCTGGGACTCTGCAATTATTATAGAAAGTTCCAGGAACAATATTCAGAGTTAACTGCGAGGTTTCAACCTCAATTATCATCTAAAAACAAGTGGGTATGGAGTACGGAACAAGAGGGGATTTTTCAACAAATTAAGGACAAATTTCTGGCTACTATAATACTTCGCCACCCGAACTTTAAGTTACCGTTCTTCATGAATTGCGATGCCAGCAACATCAGTCTGGGAACGACACTGTATCAAGAGGACGAGAAGGGTCAACCTCAAGTAATTAGCTTCGCCAGCAGGTCTTTGAACCAATGCGAAAGGAATTACATGGTGACGGAAAAAGAGTTACTGAGCGTGGTATTTGCTTGCGGTAAGTTTCGCACTTACATTCTGGGATACCCCGTTACTATCCGAACGGACCATAAATCAATTTCATTCTTAAAAAGCTGCAAACTGAACCATGGCAGACTAACGAGGTGGATACTTGCCCTTCAAGAATACCATCTACAATGGGAGTACATCCCTGGTAAAAAGAATATAGTAGCGGATGTGTTATCCCGGGTCAATGTGGAAGAACAAACTTTCGAAGGGGAGAAAGAAAGCGTGCTGAAAATATATCATCTTCTTAGCACCAGAGCTGATTTAACAACAATATTGACCAACATGAGCACCCACCAACAAGCAGACCCAAAATTGAGAAACCTCAAACTTCGGCTAGAAGAGGGAGATGAAACCGTTGCTATATATTACCAGATGAATAAACAAATACTGTTCATTAAAACATCTTTGAAGGAAGAGATCTGGAAGGTAGTTGTCCCGACACAGATCGAAAAGGAATTGATAGTGAATTACCATATACGTTACGGGCATATGGGCGCCCTCAAGGTAATAAAGGCTCTGGAGGAGAGCTGCTATATAAAAAACATCAATAGAAAGGTCCAAATGTATATAAAGAGTTGTAAGATCTGCCAGCTGGTAAAAACTAATAATGAGAAGAAGGAAGGTGTGATGATCCCAATCACTTCCCAAGCGAAATTGGAGAAGGTGTTCCTAGATATCTGCGGACCATTTCCCCGTAGTGGAGGTCGACACCGATATCGGTACCTAACCATCATAATGGACCACTTCACCAAATATATTAAGCTATACCCTACTAATCGAGCGACTACCAGGAAAATTCTGGGGATACTAACTGAACAATATATCCCACACCTGGGGAAACCATCTTCGATCATTACTGATCACGGAACCCAGTTTAAGGGTGGAAAATGGCGGGATACGTTATTGTCAATGGGCATTCGTACCTACAAGACCTCGGTTTACCATCCGAGCAGTAATCCGGCAGAGCGGGTGTTGCGAGAAGTGGGGAGGATCCTCAGGACTTATTGTCACCATCAACAAAAAAGGTGGCAAGACTATTTAGAAGCCACGGAGGAATTCCTCAATTTAGCTTACCATCCAGCTATAGGGATAACCCCATACTCAGCTATGTACGAGAAACCACCCCCACGAGAGATCACAGATATCCTCGAGTTCCCTAGTAACCATGTGTACAGATTTGATAAAGCTAAGTTCTTCAACAAAGTGGCAGAAGACCAGTTAAAACGGCAGAATAAATATCAAAAGGCTAGTGGTAAAGTAATAATATACGAGAAGGGAGAAAAAATTTTGTTAAGAAATCGTGAACTTCCCAGCACACTGGAAGGAATAACGAAAAAGTTATTACTATTAAACAGGACCATATATAATATCCAATGTAAAAAATAATAATACCTATGAAATCAAAGAAATCGATTCAGAAAGGATAAAGGGAGTATATAACCAGGCTTCCATGAAAAAATATTATGAGTAATTGAATGTATGGAAGAAATAATATTAAAGTCAAAATTCAAAAAAGAAGTAATGACTACTTACTTACCTATTATTTAGAAAACAATTTATGAATCAGAAGGAAAATGAATTTTGAATTAAATCTCAAAATTCAAAAGTGAAATTAATGAGAATTTTATGTCAAATAAACAGAGATATTAAACATATGGAATTAAAAATAAAGGAGTGCATTTGGATAAAAAGCAAGAGCAGAATAAAATCTTGAAAAAGAAAGGAAAAACTATATATAAATAAATCCATAAGAAAAAGATGATCATATAATCAATGTCAATTATTAAAAGGACAATTAAAAGAGTAATCGAAAAAACATAATACTAGTGGAACAATTCACAAGAATTAAGAAAGGAACAAAAATACAATACAAAATATATGCTACCAACGACCAGAAGGAGATTGTGATAACAGTCAAAAAATGACAGAGAATTAAAAACTTTACACTGAATAATAAGTGATGATTATATTATACCAGCTTCCAATCACAAGGAGAAATAAAATGCCAGCAGGGCTAACCATTGAGAAAAATAACTGAGATAGAGATTCACTAAGATAGAAATATTAATAGATCTGTTCGTATACGAAGTGAAATATCCAAAGATATTTAATTTTTTTTGTCATAGTCATAAGGTGGACTATTCTTATATAATTTTATTAATGACTGTCTGAGATAAGTCCAGCAGTATTATTATGTATTGGTCAGAGATGATTTACCTCTGTAATCAATAAATGACGTAGTATGGCCAGCAGAGTGAGATGCCTACAGAGCCCCTCTGGACACTGCCCCAGCTAACGTATTAGGGAATTTTAGGGAATAAATATCCCAAGGATAAAGAAACGAGTTAAGAAGAAAATGGAAAAATAAAAAATAACGAACCTCAGATGACTATTACTATCAGTAAGAATCCAGTTAATAATGAGATATAAATAAGCTCAAAAATATAGGAGAAAAAATTTTAGAAATGTGAAGGAAGTAAAGAAATATAATTTATAATATAATGTCATAAGCAATTACTTCAGACAAACTAAGTATGATCTGAACTAATCACTTCTGGAAGAGAGCAATCTGTAGCATGACAGATAATCCACACAAATACATTACTCAATGATCATTAATAAAGCTCTAATATATGGAATATCCAGATGAGAATTAATTAAAATGCACTGTTTAATAATATATTCACAAGAAAGGTTGAATAAAGAAAATTTCTGCAAATAATATAATATAATACAAATTTAAAAACCCAGAAGACTAAAAATAATAATAACAAAATTACCCAGGTAAGATAGAAGCAGGCAATTAATATACCCCGTCAAAGAAACCAGACCAGAAAAAACCAAGCTACTGAAGAAAGAAGAAGGAAGAATAATTAAAACTACTATTACTGAAGAAAGAAGAAAGAAGAACAATCAAAGATACAGAAGACAGAAGAAGGAAGAATAATTAAAACTAGAGAAGAAAGAAGACTAATTAAAACTACTACTACTGAAGAATGAAGAAAGAAGAACAATCAAAGCAACTGAAGACAGAAGAAAGAAGAATAATTAAAACTACTACTACAGAAGAAAGAAGAAAGAAGACTAATTAAAACTACTACTACAGAAGAAAGAAGAAAGAAGACTAATTAAAACTACTGAAGACAGAAGAAACAAAACTAATCAAAACTCAAAGAAGGAAGAAGAATAATCAAAGCTACTGAAGACAGAGAAACAAAACTAATTAAAACTCAAAGAAGAAAGAAGAACAAACTAAATCTACTGAAGAAAGAAGAAGGAAGAACAATCAAAGCTACTGAAGACAGAAGAACAAGACTAATTAAAACTCAAAGAAGAAAGAAGAACAAACTAAATCTACTGAAGAAAGAAGAAGGAAGAATAATTAAAACTAGAGAAGAAAGAAGAATAATCATAAATACAGAAGAAAGAAGAACTAATTAAAACTACTACTACTAAAGAAAGAAGAAAGAAGAATAATTAAGATCAAGGAAGAAAGAAGACTAATTAAAACTACAGAAGAAGGAAGAAAGAAGAACAATCAAAACTCAAAGAAGAAAGAAGAATAATCCCAAACTAAATCTACTGAAGAAAGAAGAAGGAAGACTAATTAAAACTACTACTACTGAAGAAGGAAGAAGAAAGAATAAAGAAGAACCAAACTCAAAGAAGAAAGAAGAAGAATAAAAATAAGAACTACAGAAGAAAGAAGAAGGAAGGATAATCCAAAACTACAGAAGAAGGAAGAATAACCAAACTCAAAGAAGAAAGAAGAATAATTAAGACGACCCATATAAAACAAAAACCCCATAGGGAAAGAACCCCCAAAAAACCCCAAAATCAATGAATGCCCAAAGAGAAAGTATAACACATTAAAAAACCATATCACTGTAAAACTGACAAAAAACTAAAAGTGTTAGCTGTAGTAAATATTAGTGCATTCAAAACGTTATTGTGTAATGTGTATAAACAAATCTTCACAGTTCCCCCATGGTTGAATATTTCATATTAAAAACTAGAAAAAGACTAGTAAATATAGTAATAATTCACCATGGAAAAGTGTAAGTGATCAAATTATAACTAATAAACTTTAAGAAAGGTGCATGAGTAGCAGTACAAAGTAACAAACTTTAAGTTTTGTGAACAGTGCCTACTTTGATAATGAAGTAGTAATTTTACTAATAAAAAGCTACTAAAACTGTATGAACATTCCATAGAATGGAATATAACTTAGATAGCCAGGGTTATACTTTAAGAGGGGGCATAAATCTTATAAAATGGGGAATTACAGAACTAACTGTTTATGATGAAGTTGTAGAAGGTATTAACAATTATATATGGATCCAAATGTTGGGTTCCAATTAAATATAGCATTTAGATAAGTAAGGGTTAGTCATAAGAAATATTAGTATTATAATTGTTATTTTATTGTTCATGTTAATTTAGGAATGCATTATCTAAAATTAGATATCATTCCAATGTTGTAGAAGTACTTTTTATTATGTTATTAGGTGATATACCAAAACAATGTTATTAAGAACACCAGTTTTATATATCTGGGTGTTATATTTTAATTGTATAATCTATAATTACTGTTATGCCAGATCAGAGAACTAATTTTTAATCAAATATATCAGAGTCAGAAGTCAGAGAAGGAAATAAAATAATTACATTAGTAAAACATCCTGCAAATAGCCACAATTCAAATCTAGGCAATATAATAAAGTTAAAATGCAGAATAATTAATAAACCTAATCTTATAAACCAGTCAAACTGACAATATTTAGGCAAGATACACCCAACATATTAAATACTATGTAAATAAGGCTTTCTAAAGATATGGTCATTCTATGAGTAAAATTATTTATTTGTATAATGAAATACCATTTGAAACTGAAATAGATTAACTAACACTATCCTAGGGGAAGTCATATACAATTGAATTATATTAAAAAACCATCATTAGTATACTAAATTGCAATAAAATAAGTGAGAATTGATAATTATACAAATTTCAGATTTCATAGAATAATAATTATATTAGTTAAAATGGCTATTATTTACATAGAAGACAGGGAAGTATAATTTTAGGCCTACCTCCCAAAAAATTATAAGAAATATAATTTTCAGATAAAACTTTGTAATACTAACTTAATTACTATCAAAATAAGTAGAATAGAATCGTGAACACGAATATGTATTTAATATTACAAACAGTTAACGAATAACGAATTTATTTTTTGAACATAAAGTATATTTTTAAAGTGTATCGGAAGTTATGGCAATTTTAAACAATGTCTTTTTAATATTAAATTGGCTAAGACGTTTCGGATGAAGAAGAAAATAGGACAGTTCATTATTATACCTCGAAGAGAGCACTTCTTGTGAATATTTGATTGAACCAACCTTTAATGGACGTTATGCTACAACGGAGTTCTGAATCATTTTATGTAAACTAAATTTTTAACTATTTTAATGAAAGTGAAGTGGTGAAGTTGACCCACGAACTACATAACACCTATAAACGAAATCACATATAACCAATTACATGAAATAACACTGAAATCGCATCAAACACCAAGTGAAAATTCGAGGTTAACTGACACACATAAACACCAGTTGATATACCTATTTAACAACATTTTTACACCAAGTGAACGTTTCCATCTAACACCAGTGACAATAAACTATACCCCAGAAGATCATATACCATAGCGAAGAACATTTAACCGAAGAAGGGACATATGGATGGTCTTATGCCAGAGTGAACTATGTGATTTTTTTTTAATTTTGACTTTTTTATGTTGGTATAATCTACATGTTGTGTTTTGTCTTATGCCAAAGAGAACTGTGTGAGCAAACAATAAAAACTGTGTGTACAATAATATTTTGTTTTGGTGTAAGGTTGGTAGTACCATTAGTCTTATGCCATAGTGAACTATACACCAGTCCAAGATGGCTTCCGGTGGACATAGTTCAAGTCACTTTAACATTAACATGTATGATATGTTAAGTGAAAACAGTGAAGACGGATTGACTGACTTCAGCAGTGGTTCCTCAGATAATTACCGTTCTAGCAATGAATCAGAACATTCAGAATCAGGTAAGTTAATAACTTTTTATCATCAAAAACTTCATGGACCAAAAGGGTTATGTTTGACAAAATTTGTCTTTTGCCAGAGTGAACCATGTACAAAAGTAGTTCTTGCTGTGCCCACTAAGAGCAGTAGTGGAATTAAAGTAGAGATACCAACTTAAAAACACATATTGTACCTTTGCTTATGAAATCAAAACAAAATATTTCAATATTTTTGTAATAGACAAGAAAAAATCACATGGTTCACTCTGGCAAAAGTAAAGCCTACAAATTTTTCTTTTGGATGCTAATTTTGAAAACATGAGTAAAGATGTGGATTTATTGGTTATGTAGTAAAAAGGGATTGCTAAGCCTGAATTTTGGTACTCTAATTTCAGCAATATGACATTAATGGGCATGATAGTAATTTTGTTTTCTTTTACAGCTGAAGAAGATGACGAAGCTGAAGAGCCCCTTAAGAAACGGAGAAAGGCTGACCCAAAAAAATGGAAGAAAAATATTCGAAAGCTAAACAGAGTGTCTGGTAAAGAATATATAAATAAGTTGTGTACAGTGATTCCAGCTACAGTTTTTAAAGACTACTCCTGTAATTGCAAAATAAAATGTCAAAATGAAGTTACATCTGAAGAAAAGGAGAATTTTTTTAGTTTGTTTTATAATGAATCACAGTCCTGGGAAACACAAACAAGCATTATAGCTGGTGCTGTAAAATGCAATACCGTCAAAAGAAGATGTAATGGAAATGATGCATCTAAAAAGCAAGTTAGTCGAACATTTTATATGAATACTAAACACGGGGATATAAAAGTGTGTAAAAAAATGTTTATGGAGACATTACAAATCAATAGTAGTAGGGTAGATCGTGCATTACTAAAAAAAAAATCTGGAATTTTAAGTGACCTTAGAGGAAAGAAAGTTCCCCATAACAAAGCCCCAGAATCCACAGTGGATCTAATTAAAAACCATGTACAGAGTTTTCCTACAGTTGTTAGCCACTATTGTAGAAATCAATCCAAAAAACAGTATTTGGATACAAATCTAAATCTCTCACTAATGTATAGACTCTTTGTTGATAGTATGAAAGAAAAAAATATAGATAAAATCCCAAGTCAATCATTGTATGAAAAACTGTTTAGAAGGGATTTTAACCTTAGTTTTAAGCATCCCAGAAAAGATATCTGTCACACATGTGACAGGCTGAAAGTTCAGTTGAAAGCAGCGGAAGAAACTAAAAATGAAGAACAACTTAAAGTTAAAAAGTTAAATCAAGAGTTACACCACAGAAAAGTAGAGCTAGCTCGTTCTGAAATGAAAAAGGATATAGAAAGTAGCAAAGAAGAAAGGGCAACAATAATTTCATTTGACCTGCAGAAAGTTATGCTTCTTCCTAGACTTACTACAGGTGTTGTTTATTATAAACGGCAGCTGTCATGCTACAATCTGGGCATTCATAGTTTTCAAAATGACATTGGTACAATGCATGTTTGGGATGAAAGCATTGCTTCAAGAGGGTCACAGGAGATAGGATCCTGTATATTAAAATATATCAATACACATAACCATAAAGATATATTAATTGCTTTGTCTGACTCATGTGGTGGTCAGAATCGCAACATAAACATGGCTGTGTTATGGATGTATTTAGTCTAGTGCCCATCCTTAAACATAAAAGAGGTAGTTCATAAGTTTGCTGAGCCAGGACATTCGTATTTACAAAATGATAGTGACTTTGGTGATATTGAAAAAAAATTGAAGTACCATCCTGAAATATATATCCCCACACAATGGTATGACATAATTTTAAATGCCAGAGTAAAAAAGAATAAATTTGAAGTAGTACACATGAAAAGAGAAGATTTTAAAAGTATGGATATGTTAAAACAAAATTTGGTAAATCGAAAAAAAGATGTAAATAGACAAAAGATAGAATGGATGAAAATAAAACAAATGAAATTTAGAAAAGAAACTCCAGGAGTTATGGAATATAAGTATACCCATAACAATGATGTTCAGTTTTCTTCAGTGAACATGAACAAAAAGGCTTAAAGGAAGGCCTGTGAACTTGGGTTCTTTGAACTTAGATATTCTGTATCCAGATGGGAGAAAACTAACTCAAGCGAAACTAAATGATATCAAATCCCTTTTGCAGTTTGTACCACCATGTCACCACCAGTTTTACAATCAACTCCAACAGGGTGACGTGTTGGATGATAGGTGTGATGAAGTTGACATGAAAACAAGCTGTGATGACAAAGAAGATTGACCTAATACCATGAAATTCCAAGCTTGTATGTGTTTTATTTACTAAACAATATTCTTAGATTTGATTTTAACCATCTTCAGTTTAAATAAAATATGTAAAAAAGAAACCGTATGTTCATTATTCTTATGCCAGAGGGAACTACCAGCCAAACCTTTTGCTAAAGTGAACTATGTACTGCTATCACTGATAAAAAAAGTTAAAAAACGGTTATAAACAAGTGCTGCTACTTTTATTTAATAATAAATAACTTTAGCATTATTTGCTACACCTTTCCTAATTTATTACAGAAAAAAATATTTAACGTGGATTTTTTAATATGATTCTAACTTTAAACATTGATAGTGAAAAAAATGCATTTTGGCAGTTGGTTCACTCTGGCATAACACCATCCATATTATCTCAACAAGTACGTTGTTTACATTAGAAGCTTTCAACGCGCATGCGTCAGGCGGCCATTCTGATCCAGTTCCGTCACCTCAATTAGAGACGACTAACTGCTTTCTGGTTTGAACAAAATTATATATAAACTTTTATTATTAATAATTACCAGTATATTGTTTAAATTTAAGACCTTTTTTGAATTGTAAGTGTTATACTTTCATGTCCCTGACCTTCTCTGGCTTTTTATATAATTAACCGTTCAAAGAACCTATTTTTGTAATACCAATATAAAATTCATAGATCGACCGGCCCTGAGCGTGTCGATACGGCATTATAACATTGTTTTCAATTGAGCAAATTCCTTATTTTGTTGAATAAACGTTTGTTATCTAGTAAATTGAATTTGATTTCTCTAATAAAAGGACATAACCATTAATTAATAAAGAAAACTCGACAACCTTTAAAGGCAGTATATGCGCAATACTACATTTCAAGAGTAAGAAGAAGAGAGCCGTTCGCGCCTAATTTGAAGTTAACTGGATTGTCTTTTTAATAAATTTACAGAAGGGAAGATTATTACTAGAATACACACCATACCATCCTATTTATAATTACAATCAACAATCTCAATTTATTTCTAAATTTTAAGAATATAAACACATCGAAAACAATTTTTTCAGAATTTATTTTTTTTTGTATAAATATAAATTTTAAATTTATATCACCTTTCAAATTGCTGCAACAGCAACATACACCTAGAATATTTGATAACAACATTATCCAGGAACATTACCAAATCGACGTCTCCCAGAGCGGAACGTCACTACTACACATACGCACCATAAAAATTATTCTGGGTAATATTATGCCAGAACACCATTACAATTACCATTATATATTACAAAATTGAAGACCAGTAGTGAGAGCTGAACGAAGATTAGAAGACATTAGCTACATTACTACATACAATAGTGAGAGTACAATTCTCATACATCAACTATTTATTTATTTTTATATTTAATATTTATCGTATTATTACAAAATTGGCGAGTCCAACTGGTGGGGCTCGATTACCGCAGAATACCAGAACAAGCAACACTTTATAAATTTAATTATAATTTGTAATAATTAAGTAATAAATAAGTAAGATATTACAAATTTGACGTATCCAACGTGGGACAGAATAACACGACAGAAATATTATTTATCATTTTATTATTATTACTAGCACCACTAATTGTTTTATTACAATATTTATTAGCCTTCGATGAACTCCAACAATATTAATACGGTATTATATTTGATCATTCGGTAATGCAAACTTTTCGCTAATCCGAACCCTCCCGGTTTTTATTAGTTCGGATTAGCGAAAGTGTACTGTAATGCCATGACACCGCCACATAAGGTAATAACTGAATTTTTAAAGGAAATTCGCTAAAAGCCTCTAAGGTATTCACAAATAACAACTGCATGTCCAATTTTACTAAAAATCAGTCCAGTAGTTTAGTTTACACTACTTCGGACAGACACAGGCAGAACATTTTCACAGTTACAAAACACTAATTCTAGTAGGCCTACGTATAATAAAAAATAGGAAAGTAAGACATAACCCTGTTCGCTAGATGACTGATCAAAATTTAGTGCTGTACTCATCATTTTTTAGTTTATCGGCTTTTGTTGAGCATAACAAAACTAAACTGTACCTAACTGTACTGTAAACTGTAAATAAATATCTGTGTTCTTAAACGTAAAGCTATTTATGATCAGGAAACCTAGCACACTTATTACAAATGGCGTCAACACAATAGTGTTTGTGGAGGAGGTGGAGTCAACCCTGGTGGGAAATCAGTGCTGACAACTTCCCCCAGTAATTTTTTGTTATTTCCGCCTTTATACATACAATCTATCCTTATGGATAATAAGCATGTCCCCCAGTAAATAACCTCTAAGGCTGTTCGAGTGGCGAGGTTTTGTAGGTGTCTAGAACGGTATTTATGGCGTCGCAAACCGGCTCGTTTACGGCACCAGATCAGGCGAAACTAAGTACAATACTCCTCACGCTCACTCTTCTGGCTTCATAGAACAAAAATGTGCTTTATAAATTATGAAATAGGGTAGAGACCACAGTGAAGGCCACCTTTAATTAAGGCCACGCGGACATATAGTTTTAACCGTAATAACTTTTGTCATATCCACTAAATTTTTACCCATTTGGATCGTCTAAATAATGAGTTAGGAAAAGTGTCTCAGGTTCTCGGGGGGGAGGGGGCATGGCCCCCTGAAGCCGCCACTGCTTTGTGTGTGTGTTTTGATAGTGTGTGTTCTGTTTTGTTTGTAATTTTGTATGTGATTTTATATCTTGCTTTTTTGAATGTGTGGGCTACTTTTTTCAGTGTAGTTATTGATGTATGTTAGTGTTATGAATCTGTTGTTTTCTGTCTTTGTATAAACTAAACTGCTCAGATTACAACAAATTCCACATAGGCCAGACAGGACGTTGCTTCAAACAAAAGATACACTGAACACACAAAGGCACTACACTCCACTACCGAATCCACCTTTGCAAACCACCTCACTGAAGCAAACCACACACACAAACATAAAAAGCAACATGGATATTCTACATGTACACACAAAAGGGTGAAAACTAGACACTCTTGAACAATTGGAACTATACAAACACACAAAAACACATAAAAAAGACATCCTAAATGAAGAGATTCAAATCACATGTATTATTCAAACATATCACACCCCACATACACACAACATTGATCCTTCAAAAGTCGACGCCATCATCAAGAACAAGATGGACAGTGCTCCCAGTGGCAGCCTCTGACGAAGCTTATAATAAGTGAAAACGGGTTCAGGCTATAAGGTAAAACTTTTACGTTTTTAGCCATAAAAAACCTTGTGTTCCGATTCGGTAGTGATTTAATTATATGAAGAATATAAATCCTGGAATATTTTCTTATTGGTTCAAAATAGGAACAAAATCTGTTTTACTTAGTTATTTTTAAAATTATTAAACACACACCAATTAATTTACTTGTCATAGAATGATATCTACAAATCTGTTATTACAATGCACATGAAAATAATGCACTTTCTTCATCAAATCTGTTCACATGAAGCTAATAATAATTATTTATTAGCTCGCGCGTGCACGCGGTGTGTGTGTGTTTCTATGCACTATCAGCACTAAATTTAAAGACTACTAATGAGAGAAGACACATAAATGATGGGAGGAAAACTATAATATTCTCATTTTAAGTACAACTGACATTTTTAAGTTTAACAGCGCAAACAGAAGTCATACCTTGAAACACACAAACACATTCAGTTACTAGACTGTGATGTCTTCTGTAACCAATTTAATGTATATGACACAAAATTACACTAATTTCAATAGCTGATGGTACAAATAAAATGTACCCTTCTTAATAAAGTTAGAAAAGAAACAATACTGTTATGATAGTCGCATGGATTGTCATGTTGTACAGTGAAAACACAATAAGTGACACCAGATGAAGTCACTAATCACAATTTTAATTATGGTTAGAAATAAACCAAGACAACCAAATACAGTACTTCAAGCTAAAGAATGTCCAACACACAGTAATGTAACAAACAATAAATGTCACCTTATTAACAGTGTTGTACTAAGTAGTACACAATAATCACTATACTGCAAGTCACAATAACAACCACTGTGAAACACAGTCTAATACTACAGGTCCAAAACCGTACTTGGCCAGCCTCTGGCTGCTTATTTATACCTCCAACCTGCAAGAAATGTCACAAAAAATTTTTCACTTTCCAACTGACACGTCAAGAATAGTTGTATAGTTACATCCACTCTGAAACTCACCAGAAACTGAGTCAATGCCTGACTGCATACACATCCCACTGACCAAACGCTGCCATGTCACACAAATTACCTATCTCATTGGGTGTAAAACTGCTGCTCACAGCATACGTGTAAAGCATCATATAGCCATGCATGTTCTTTATATTCTCCGCATAGCAATACAAAAGACTGATAACGCAATGGTTGTCCCAACTTTATTATATGGATTGGACACATCTCAACACTACAGGGCTGTCAAAAGTTCAAATCCCTAAAATTATACAAGCCAGAAGGAAGAGCTAGAGGATCACAACTGGAGTATCGTACATGACAGTATCTACAAGATTTAACTATTTGTAGAGCAATGTAAATGGCAACAATAATATCACCCAGGAGATAAGAAATTGAATTCTGAAGAGTAGCACTCTATTCACTCAAATTCTACATAGGGTCCAAGTCAGTACAACAAAAATCCAAAATTATGATATATAAGATAATAATATGGTCTACTGTCATATGTAGATGAAAAACTTAGATGTTTGTTAAGTAACTGAAGAGATTCTGGACACACTTGAGTGCTGAGTACTGAGGAAAAGTTTTGGCCCAGTTAGTAATGATGGATGCCACATCAGGTTCATTTATGAATGACACCCAGCATTGTAAATTATACTAAGCTACAATAGCAAAAATGGATACGATGTATAGATCAAATAAGTGACACCAGAATACACAAGAAAACAATGACGGCACAGCTGCTGGGTACCAGAAGAAGGAGATGACCAAGAACTCACTGGCAGGAAAGGACAAATGCTGAGACTTTCTGGGGGGGGGGTGAGGAATTGGCAAGCAACCGCAGAAGATCAAGCTGTTGGAGGAGAAGGTTGGAGGTCAACACACAGTATGGGCTGTAGCATTGGGGGGGGGGGAGTACTGCCTGCCATTGGAAGAGGAGGACAGATCAGATCCAGTCTACTTGAAACTGGAACAGATACAATTGTCTAAGCTGAAGATGGATATGATGATACAAATGATGACAATGATGATGATGATGTAAACAAAACAATATGGTAAATACTGATACAGAAACAGACATCATCAACATGACCTATGGTTTACAACCATTATCTGCTTTGTGTCCATAATACACCTAAGAATGTAGTAGAACTACACTGAATCGTCCATTTAAGTTGGTTGTCACTTTCTCTAAGTTGGTAGATCTTCTTTTCCTAAGCTGATGGTTTACTGTTCATCCTTCTCAATGTCATTGTGTGTCTGTCCTAAAAGACAGGTTTTAGCTGAACTGTACTCTCATGTTACTTGATCCTGTGCTGCTATCTTCAACCATTCATAATTTCTCCCCGTCATCAAATCTGACAACACTTTATATCTTCTTCTTCCTTACCCTCTCCTACCTTCAATTTTTCCTTCAATTAGCAACTTCTGTAGACTACAGAAGCAACCCAGTTTTTTTTTTCTATATTATGACTCAAAACACTTATCTCTTCATTTATTCTCCTACATACTCCTTCATTTGTTATTTTTCCTTCCAGATAATCTTTTCTATTTTTTGCCACAATTACATCTGAAAGCTTTCAGAGTCGTATCTAGAATTTGGCTTTGGGTGGGGTCCGGGGTGAAGTCAGCTTCATACTAAAGAAAGACAAGTTAACACTTATCAGCATTACTATCTTTAAAGTGGCTGAACGTGTCATAACATCGTGAAATCAGTCGCATTAAGTAAACGGCAATAACACGATAAAAGTACACATTATTGAAATATTGTTTACAAGATACTTATTGACTGAATTGAATTTCCTATATTCATATTTCAAACGTATACGCTGATCCTATGTAATAAACCTGTTTAATTAACAACGTTGGTTAGTGGTTATATTCACAAACAGAAATAACACTGTTGCACACCACTATAGAAAAATTAGATATAGAAAAAAATATAAAAATTACGATTTGCTGATTCTCAGTTTGTAGAAAAGCATAAAGTCACAGTGATAAAGACAGAATGATTCAGAATGAAACCCATAAATAAATAAATAATTTAATAAATTAACTGCAAACACATCAAGAAGTGTACGATCTGTTTGTAGATGGTTTTTCTCCTGGACTTACTAGTAACTGTAATTATTATTCAAGAGATTGAATACTTCAAGCTTTTTTATTAGTGAAGTTTACAAAATTATTTCAGTTACCTCGCCACTCAGGTCTTGGATCACAGGCAAACGCATAATAAATTGGACCTATAATTTCATTCATCCCTTGCACATACCCTTGGCCAGGGTTTAATTTTGCATACAAAAACAGTAGTCTTTCCACTACTTCCCAGTGTGCTTCAGAACCTTCCGCAAGAGGAGCATAATCTTCTGGTGCTTTACGAACTGACAATGCAATCTGTAACCATAATTACATAATCATTACAATTCTGAAATTTTTTGATAAAAAATATCTACATAATAGTATGTTTCTGCATTTTATTTTAGTCACTTTAATCCCATACGTTTTTTAACCTTACTGAGCTAATTCTGAGGTTCAAAACTGTTTCAGAATGATATTACAAAACTAAACTAGTATAATATACAATACAATACAAAAAAAAAATATTTCTTCAGCTTAGTGTATAAAAGTAATCAATGTGTCTTGGTTGAAACATTGTTTTTTCATCTGAATGACAGATTTTTCAATGATCTTATGAAGGTCAGAACAGATGGCAGCACAGTAACACTGAAAAAGGGTGCAAAGTGTTTTGGAATCAACAAACAAAATGTTAATAGAAATTTTTATAATACATCACACTTACTAAAACTAGCTTCTTTCTAACTTATATTATATCCTGGAGGTTTCTGTTGAATTCTGTATTCCATGAAAATCAAAAACAAAACTCTTTCAGTAAAAGTCACTTAATTTGAAGAATCAACCCCAAATGCTTAACAAGCATTGATAAATGTGTGATTCAATAAATAAAATATCCTTTGATGGTTTTATGGGGACTAGAATGATGAAAATAAATTACAATAAAATGCTCTGTAAATTATTATTTGAATATTTTAAAAAATATACTTTTACATCAGAACAAACTTGTTTCAGTTGCTTTCCAAACATTATTTTGATTAAAAAAATTGAATAATTTACAGCTATGGTAGCAGAACCTCTGACATAATGTAAATTATATGCTACAATTCTTGTGACATGCATCATCCTCTCTTGGTCAGTTCTTAGCAATATATCATAAGTACATGTATACAAAGTTTGAATACAGCTTTCACTAATTATCTTCCTCAACCCCTGCATGCAACATAAAGTATGCTCATTCTCCACACAGTAACTGTTCAACAGTTTTCACAACCCAGTAGACTGACTTTGTGGACTGAGTCTGTAGTGCCTGTGACACTTGGCTTTGGCTGTTGTAATACACCTGGATATCTACAGTGGTCTTGGTGAAGTCAATGCAGTCCAAGTTGTGACTTTATACCTCCCATCTCAATGATGGCGAAACTAAGCCACCACCATCAAGGCATGTAGCATGCACCAGAGCCCCCCCCCAAAATAACTCAACCCACTCTTAATACAAAACAGTTTATATGTAACATAACCTGCCTATATGCACATTATAAGAACACTGAATAAAACCTGCCCAAAGCACTTAATTGGTCACTCTGCAATGTGACTGCAGTCTTTATGAAGAGCTAAAAGTAAATTAATATCGAACAGAAAACTAAAAGTACATTAATATTGAATTTGGAATATTCAATAATTCCATTATCTATTGTTTCATCTACCCTCTACAATCAGTGTATATAGTTCACGAGAACTGCAGGTATTTACATATTTTTACAGACATGCAGAAAATGAAATGAACTAACCAGTATGATGATGGTTAATAAACAATAAACCATGTTCAGCATGCTGTTGATTGCATAATTCAATGCAATGATATCAGTAATATGATGTGTAACGTACCATAAAAAGCATGGCCCAGAACATTCCAAAACTTCCTAAACATATTGAGAGAAATAATGTTGTGAGATTCTTCAACAGTATATGACATATAGTCAGGTCTTCAGCCTTGACTGTGACATATATATAATATGGAGACAGTGTGCAGATTTGTTAGCAAGTTGGTTAATATTGTTATAATTGTGCACTGTAATTAGTGTGAAGTATATTACTATTTATTTGTAAAGTACTTTGTAATTTAGTACATTAACAACTTTATTAACTGTGACTATTTACCATAATAGTGTGTAATTATTGTATTTGTGTAGAACAGTGGTTCCCAAAGTTAAGATGACCGTGGACCACAAGTCAAAACATAGTAGTATAGTATGGTTCCACCTTCTACCTTGGACTTCAGGCCTCTACGGAAAAGTACAATTTCCTTTGTAAATATATTTATTAACTAAAATGAATTTTATCCATTTAATTTAATTAATCTGAGGTAACTGAATTGGTTAGTCTTACTTAAAAAATCAACTTTCTTAAGCAACTAAAGTCAGCTCTTATCTAAAGCAACTTAGTCAAGATCAGTCTATATGACATTTTGTGTTTGCATTTGCTTCACCAGTTGTGGAATTCATGGACTGAAACTGCTTTCTTTTCAAGGCTACATGTTGTCACTTGCAACCAGCCAAATTCTTTACTTATTTTATATCAAAATAGGAGCAGAGAATCCTATTCATATAAAACATTGCCAAAACACGACAAGATATTGTAAGACTGTTTGCTGAATGTTTAGATAAGACAATGGCATCTTATATATAGTTTCCACAGTCTTATTTTCACTGACCTCTTCTTGGCTTTTATCTAGAAGATCCCTGGGTCTGGCAAAGAAAGGATTATGAATTAGTTTCTTTATAGCTTCTGTTTCAGTTCTACCAGATTTTGGATAATAATACATATCTAAAGTTGAATTCATCCTTTAATATTTGCACAGCCTCTGCTATTGCACAATCATATGCTTATCATCAGCAGTGATTTCAGAATAAAAAATGCAGAATAATTTTTGCCTGAATCTTATCAAGCCACAGACCTATTTGCAAAGAAACATGCAAAGTTTGTCTTCATACTCAGAGAGGCATCTGTCACGCTTTTGAGTTTAATATACCCAAAAACCTTACAGCTCAGTTTATCTCAGTCAAATGGGTGAATATATCCATGAGATAGACCAGACAAACTTGAATTTTGGTTCAAAAACTGTTCCAATAAAAATTCCAATTTTACTTCCATGTTCCATAAGGAAATGGAAGTATGGTCGAGGCGAAAAAAATCGTGTTCGAGATACCGGCTGATTCTGATTATACTACCCTCAAAATATGAAGAAAAGTCAATTTTCGAAAAGTGTCCGAGTGTAGAATTTTTTCTATGGCAAACGATAACAGCCGCAAATACAAACAGAATCAAATAATTATTTGCATATGTGCCTGAGTTGTAGAGGACTCAAGGCCTATTGATTTTTGTGAAGATTGGTTAAGGGAAAGGGGTAGTTTACCTGCAACGTTTTAGGTTTTAACAAGGGTAATTTTTTCTATGACGAACGATAACTGCCGCACATTCAAACAGAATCAAATAATTATTTGCATATGATTTATGTTCCATAAGGAAATGGAAGTATGGTGATGGCGAAAAAAAATCGTGTTTGAGATAAGTGCTGATTCTGATCGTACTACCCTCAAAACATTAAGAAAAGTCATTTTTTGAAGAGAGAGAGAGAGAGAGAGAGGAGAGAGAGAGAGTGTGTGTGTGTGCGTGTGCGTGCGTGCGTGTGTGTGTGTGTGTGTGTGTGTGTGTGTGTGTGTGTGTGTGTGTGTGTGTGTGTGTGTGTGTGTGTGTGTGTGTGTGTGTGTGTGTGTGTGTGTGTGTGTGTGTGTGTGTGTGTGTGTGTGTGTGTGTGTGTGTGTGTGTGTGTGTGTGTGTGGATTTTTTCTATGGCAAACGATAACAGCCGCACATTCAAACAGAATCAAATATTTTTTTGTGTACGTTCCTGAATTGTAAAGGAATGAAGGCCTATTGATTTGGTGAAGATCGGTTAAGGGAAAGGGGTAGTTTACCTGCCACATTTTATGTTTTAACAAGAGTAATTGTTCCTATGATGAACGATAACTGTTGCACATTCAAACAGAATCTAATAATGTTTTGCATGCATCCATGAATTATAGAGTACTCAAGGCCTGTTGATTTTGGTGAAGATCGGTTAAGGGAAAGGGGTAGTTTACCTGCAACATTTTATGTTGTAACAAGAGAAATTTTTTCATGACGAACGATAACTGCCATAAATTCAAACAGAATCAAATAATTTTTTACTTATGTGCCTGAGTTGTAGAGGACTCAAGGCCTGTTGATTTTGGTGAAGATCAGTTACGGGGAAAGGGTAGTTTACCTGAAACATTTCTTGTTGTAACAAGAGTAAAGTACTTAATTTTGGTAAATAAAGTATCCTGATAAGAAGATCTTAATAATCCACTGTAGAAACGTAGATGAAATATCTATAAATGAAGAGGCTAGTTGAACGGGGTGGGGGTAATTTTCTATAAACGAAAATTATAGTTGAAGGGGGAGGGGATACTTTTTTATATATATGTACTACGTTATCGGCAACAAAGAAGTAGTTTGTTGTTAAAATTCCTTCCCAGCCTGTTTGGCCGTAGACCAATGTTTTCTGCAAAACCAGACGTTTCGGCAGTGCCGACTTCCATCATCAGTGAAAGTCGAGTCCGATAACGTGAGGTGGTATACGTTAGTGACCACAGTACTGTGGTTAAGGCTGAAGCAGTAAGTAGAAAGAAGTAGTTTCTATGGAAATACAGTATTTCATTTCAAAAATGATTTTAAATATAAATCTTAGAACATGGAAGTCATGTATGGTTCTCCATACCGATACTTTTCTCAATTAAAAATACATTCAACTCCTCTCTTGGTTCCCAAACATTTCCCAGGATGTTCCCTTTCAAAAGTCAATAATAAGTCTCACTGTGAAGAAGTAGCGTTTAATGTTCAGTGTTGAAATATGAATCAATATTTTGAAAAACATGTACATTCAGCACATTATGTTTATCAGTTTATACAGTATTCACCAAATTTATGGTGAATGGCTAGGTCTACCCATAACACTTTGGATCCTAGCTTTTAACACTGAATGATGCAGTGCATCATCAATGAGGAGAAATTCTCTTTCACCTACATTACTAAACCCAAATATGATCATAGATTGCACGATCCTAAACCCAAGCACATTTCATCATTTATTGCGCTGTCTTCACTTAAAAATCAAGTGAAGACATGTCAGAGCAAAATACAGAGAATTTTTAATAAATGTTCTTTAATATTCTGGGACTTCTTTCTACCTTTAACATTTAGAACTTTCCTTTTAGCTTTTCACCTAAAACTTCTTTCACTGCTTTTAGCAGTCATGGGTGACCAATGGCGTCACCAGTGATTTCTTTTCATTAGCAATTAGTTGTGAAATCTAAATTAATGCAGAAGGTTTTTTGGAAGATTAAATTCTGCACCACTTTTTCTTAGGTTCATTTTCGTCAAATTCTCTAATTTTCGTGCAAAGTATTCTGGTGAACAATCACTTACATTAGGGGATTTATATAAAAAAGTTAAAAACAATTTTAAAAAGAATCTGTTCACAAGACAAGTTTCTATGTATGCAGTCTCCACACTTATCTAGAAATGATGGTGGAGATTATTCTCCATCCATCTGTAATAGTGTGCTCATCACTATAAGGCGGTGTTTACTAAAAACTTATTACACTAAAATAAGCTAGTTTATGCTCCAAATAATATTAACTTGTATTACAATATGTTATATTTACTATACATTTAATGATGAATATTCGATTATTTTTTTAAATGCTTGGCTAGCGTCATTGTGTAGCAGTACATCAGAAGGGGCATGTATGAATGGACAGATGGTGGGGAACCTGTGCAAACAAACATCAGGCAAGGTTTTTTGTCAGTTGTATACCTATAGTTAGACATACGTGTTGTATATACAAGTGATACAATTACTTTACTAGTGAAATATGAGCTACTCAATAATATTATAACCAATAAAAATATGCTAACTGACCTCAGTACTGATTAGATCATATTTTATAATATACGTCTTTCAAACCTCAAGTACTGATATCATAAAATTCATGCATATTGTAACAGTACCAAAATATGGTAGTTACATACTATAAATATATATGACGTCAAGTATGATAAGAGACATGGGAACATATTTAAATGAACAAAGATAAGTATATAAGTTGTGTATCTACAAAACTAATAATAGAAGAATCCAACAATGAAGACGAGAATGTGAATATGTCAACCTTAATTATAAAACGTAAAAAGAAAATGACACACGACCAAAACAAAATACTAATAAATAGACCCAATAGGATCCAGCAGTGAGGGGAATCAATGAAAATAATATCCAGCAGTGAGGGGAATCAACGAGACAAGGATCATCAAGCTACAACGACAATGGAAATAAAATGAAAACAGCGACTACCATGAAATTTGGAATTAAGAAGAAAGAAGAAGGACCAAGAAGAAGAATGAAGAGAAACCAAAGACGTAAGGAATCAATGAACCATATATATTTTAAAGAAGAAACAGTCAGTGACAAAAGAAATAACTATAAGTGTGACATGAAAACCAGTGTGATCATTTAAAGAAACACAAACAATAAAAGTGTACTTAATACAAATGTGAAACCGGTGAATAACTGATTATTTCAACTGAAAACCACACAAACAATTACAGTGAGGGAGTTTACAGTGTGAAAAAATAGGTTAATTTCATGATGAGGCAACAAAGGTTAAAAAATAGTCAAATAAACACAAACAATGAGTGTGACTGATTTAACAAAGTTGTGACCAACACACATCAATTATAAGACCACCAGATCAGAACATATAAAACAATCATATTATTGTTTATATCAAAAAACTGACAACAAATAGAGAATATTTGTTAAGTGTCAAACATGACAGGAATTTAGATTCCACAATTGACCAGAGAAAAACATTGTAAGTAATATAAGAAAGATTTGTATTAGTGTATTAGAAGGAGTTGTAAACATTTGTAACAAATTAGTGAAGGTATTATGTTAATATACCATAATGGAGTCAGTTTAGGTGTAGGTAGATACTGCACTAAAACCGATGATACATTGTTACAATACCCACAAGGAAGTAACCTATTATAACAGAAAATGATACATATTAGTATAAATATATGATCATCAAGTAAATATAAAGAAACAATATAATGTATAAGACAAAACAATGTAAACAAAACAAGTCAGACATAGTGACACAGTCAAAGACAGAAATAAGACAATGTACCAATTTAGTTAAGCAAACTACAGTATTAAAACTAATGTAAATGTTTATCAGAATAGTACCAGTAGTGAAAGGAATATATGATAATACTTTGAGAACAAGTTTTGAACATGTTAAGAACAGTATTATGACTGAATTATTGTAAACAAAATAACCATGTATATATGACCAAATGTAAGCTAAACCAGTGTATAGCAAGTTAGTTAAAGAAAATACTGCATTAAATATTGAGAACAAGGTATTACAATTATTACCAGTAGCAAGAGGAAATCTCAGAGCTACTTTGAGAACAAATAATGACCACTAAAACAATCATATTGTACATAAACATTTGAAAACCAAATGTCCAATGTGAAAAAAGGACAGAGGTAAACAAACAATGACCAACCAGCTAGTTATGAAAAATATAACTAGTAAACCTATGTAAAAGTAATTGGAAACATTACTAAAAGTTAGATTGATATCCAATGCTACTTTAGGAATACAATCCAAATAGGACAATAACACTTTTGTTATTATATTAAACAAAATAAATACCTATAATGTCATGACACAACATAGACAGAGCCACTACTGAATAATTAGGAGGTTCTGAGTTTATTAAAAGATGACCATTGAATATAACAGATTAATTATTGTGTATGTACACTAATTATAACAATTAAATAATATAATCTATGTAATAAAAATAGAAAACAAGATGAAAAGTTGTATAAGCATTATGTGAGAGGTTTAAAATGATGTAAATACTGAATTGACCACGGTAATACACCAATATTATAGTAAAAAAGAATGTAAATAGTCATTGTTAGTAATACTAGGTAATAATATGTTCATTTTAGATAAGGATATTTAATAATAAGCATGTTTGTGAAAAATCCAACATGGACGCTGAGTAACACCATAGCGAAAATTGTGTAGGAAATAGTTTTTCACAAATTGTAACTTAAACCAAATGAGATATAGACTCGAAGTGTTTAAATAAGAAATGTTATATTAGATTTAAGAAAAATCTGGTAATACGAACTTATAAAGATAAGACGTACCAAAAATAATAAATAAAATCAATATAATAATATTGATAGTGAACAGAAAATAAGCGTGTTTGGACTTATTTTAATAAGCAAAACGCCCTGAGTTCAGTGATATAAACCGATTAACGATAGGACGTATAATAAGGAAGTTGTGATAGTTTTTAACTTTCGAACTAAAAATTTGTACCGTCGATGACGTGAAAAAGTCTCCAACCCAAAATCGATTTTGACTAAAAATTAAATATTTTAATAAAATATAGGCCTTTTGGGTCAGAGACTATCAAAAACCAACCAATAGAATGAATAAAGTTCATCAGACGAGCGAGAGATGCTCTCGAGGTACATGACAGTCTACGATCGAACACCTAAGGAACAAGCCACGCCACTCCAGACCAGAAAAAGTATATTTTTAAATTAGTGCGCGACATGTTTTACTCAAGTACAATATACATACACTAACCTAATACTACACATTTACTAACGAGTGCAACAGTGCGGATTTGTGTTATTTTTATCAAGTAGATCAGTGTACAATATCGATCTATTTTGCGAGTGAATTTTTTTTAATTAAGAAACAGGGAGTACAATTTCAATTAAACAATACTTAAAAGAAAAATAAGAGTTTAGCCAATTTCGAATTTTCGATACTACGCAAGTCATTATGCAGCGTATCGGAAATCAACAACTAAGTTATCAGAATTTAAAGGAGATTTAACACAACATTATTAAAATATTATAAAAAATATTTTAATAAATTATAACGATGTAAAAAATAATGCTTAAAGATAATTATTGATAAATACGAGTGCATTTAGACGCTTACTTGATAAAACGTATTTGTTGAATATTTCGTTATTTCAGAATTTATTTTATTAATTGTATCAAACATAATTCTGATAATCCTATGTTAAAACTTATTAAAAAATAATATGTTTACCTGTATAGCATAAGTAATATTAGTTAATAAGACAAACTTATCCTTATAAAAATAACGGTCATTCTTAACCTCAGAAACCATTACGGTAGCTTGTTATGATGACATTACCGAATTGTTCTCAATTAACATGCAAATTAAAGTACATTGCAAACAAGAGTTTTTTTTTTTATTAGAAATTTTTCTCTTGTGAACAAATTATTTTAAAACTAATTATTAACTAAAAGTAATACTTGTTAAATGCTGTACAAGTCATACAGCCTAACCACGATACTAAAGTAAAGATGCGTGCGCATACCGGCGTACGATAATTTTTGTAAACATCAGAAATATGATATCAATTTTAAATTTTATATTTTGTTCAATTATCAGTTAATATTGTTAATCCTAAATAATTAATTATAGTACATCTTGAGTCTGGTATCATGATATCTCCAAGAACCTTAACGGAATATGGTATATACTGAATTAAAACAACATAACCTGTACAGTAAAATTATTGTAACAACAACAGGTATACCAGAGCCTTGAGAGATCAGATAGAGTTTCATTTGAAGTTTTATTTTGTAATCAGCAATTGAAAGGGTTGTTAATTATTGTTTTGTTTGTTAAAAATATTCTCACTTAATAACTTGTTAATAAACCTATAATTTTTATTACCATAACAAGAGTATCATTTTATTAAAAGTAGATTCATTCATTATTTTTAATCAGTTCTGACAGGTGGCGGAAGAATTCAAAAAGTATTAGTATAAATCAATATACTTATCAGATATTGCTGCATTTTTTACTGTGTGTGAAAACATGTTAAATATTCAAATTGAATATTTTTTCTATTGTGTTTGAAGTGAATGTATTTCAGACGGAACGCCACAAGATAGAATTTGAATTTCAACAGTGGTAAGTAAATCAGATACACCACAAGTGCGCGGACTATATTTTAATAAGAAGAGTGAATTATTACGGCGTACTTACAACAGCAAAACATTAACACCAGTGACAGTTACGATTGCAAATTACACCTTTTATAACCAACATTATAGTAGGCACCGGTGCGTGTCTACAACCACACGAGAACACCTAACATCAATACAACAAGAAATACATAACTTAAACTTGTAATTTTATTATATTACAAGTTGGCTAGCCCAGCAGTGTGGCTTTAAGGAGAAACACAAGACAGCAAAATATACACAGTATTACTTGTAATTATTAACTATATTATATATATAATTGATAACAAAGTTGGCGCCCAACGTCTGAGCACGATTTAAGGGGAATTACACCATAACTAGATACACAATAATCCTAATTCGTGAAACAGACAGCAGATACATTACCAAGACAACAAGATGTACACTGACAGGTTGAAATCAAGATCGAAATCACGGTCAACATTAAGGAAGAGGGCGACCGAAAAGGAAAAGGAGACTAGAAGAGAAGAAAAAGAAGTCATGTCTACAGAAGATATAGAAGAAGTTGTGATGGAACCAAAAGAACAAATAATTGAACCGGCGGAGGAGGTTCAGCAGCCTATGGAGGAACTGGAAATGGTGATTCAAGAAGCTCCACAGAAACCAAGCCAACTTGAACAAACAACGTCAATCGGAGAGCCTGCTTTTCAAGAATGGATGAGAAGGATGATGGAGTCACTGAAAGAAGACAATCGGTCAATGAAAACAGACTTAAATAGAATGGAAGAAAGCCAGAAGTCCACAGATCAGAAGATGGAAATAATGAACAAAAAGATGGACGAAAATAGCCAATCCAATAGGGAGACCAGTCAATCAATAGAATCACTGAAGGAAGACAATCGGTTACTGAAAGCAGACTTAAGCCAAAAAATAGAGGAAGGCCAGAAGGACAACCAGAAACACATAGAATTGTTGAAAGAAGAGCTTAACAATCAAATAAATGAAACAAATAGAAGAATGGAAGAGGGTCAACGAAAAACTGAAGAACTGTTGGAAAAGAGAATGGCCACCATGAAAGCAGATTTGTCAGCAGAATTAGGAGAGAAAATCGACCAAACCAACCAGAAGATAGATGGGATCAACGCCAAACTTAATAGAGATGTGGAGACTATACAAGCCGATCATGACAATATTTGGCTACAGATAAATATCAATAATAATAAAATGGAAGAGACCGCTAAGGAGACGGCAGAGATGGTGGAAAGAAGACTAGGAGAAAGCGTTGAAGAAATTGAGAAGCAAATGGCCATTCTAACGACCGAAATTAATATGGAAATAGTGGAAGTGCGCAAAGAAGGAGAAAGTACAAACTTAAAATTAATCCAGACTGAGTTGGATATTCACCAACGTATTAATGAGGTGAAGCAAACTCATGATAACCAAATAAGTATATTAACACAAGAACAAACAAGAATGGAAGCAGCACAATCCACATTAAAGGGTAAGTGTGAAGAAGTTGCGGGAAAAGTAGATGCCATCAAACAGCAGGTAAACAATGATAAGGCACAATCTACAGAACGCCAACGGAGGGAAATGGACAACCTACGGGATGAAATGCATCGACTACAAATAATACCGAATTTCTTATCCGGTCTAAGCCATCTAGAAGGAAGAGATCAAGTCGACTTCAGGACATATTCAAAAAACCCTTTGGAGTTCCTCGAGCGAATGGAAGAAGTAATACAACGAAATCGTGAGAACAGATGGACTGTAATAAAAGGTATGTTGGACGAGTCATTTAAAAACACATTTGACAATTGGTGGACAGCGACCCGACACAAAGTGTGTAACTATGAAGCCTTCAAGACAGCGTTCAAGCAGAAATATTGGTCAGAGGCAACTCAGAATATTATACGTGACGACATAACCAATGGACGATTCGACATAAATGGCAGGCAGTCCATGACCACCTACTTTTTGGGGAAGATTTGCCTAGCAAGAAACCTGGAACCGGCAATCCCAGAGGAATGTTTGGTAACAAAGTTGGCGTACCATTTCAATCAAGGAATAGCACAAGGTAGACTCAATGCTCAAATCAAAACCATCCAAGGCATGTGCGAGTTACTTGAGAGCCACGAGAGGGAACGCTATTACCAAAGGAGTCGACAGGTACCACACCAGACGTACGATCAAGGAGGACCGGGGAACAATAACCCTACCATTCACAACAATGGTAATAACCAAGGAAGGAATTTCCATAATCCTCCCAGATTCCAGAGTCAGCCCACACCGCGTCAAGATGGAGGTGGAAATAACATTAATAGAGGGAACCAGAACAATTATCAGTCTAACAATTACCCACGAAATAGAAATTACCAAAGAGGTAACCATTATTATAGACCATATCAAAATCAGTCTCCTAACCACCAACCAAGACAAGGGAATGGTCATAATAACAACCACAGTCAATTTAGAAGAGTACATTATACACATGCCAGTCGGGGTGGAAACCACAGGCATTATTATCAAGGAAGAAGAAGCTTCCCACACCAGCACCAGCATTTCAATAACCATGATCGGGATGAAAGAGAATCCGGATATAGGTCGAACGGAAGTGACAGCAGTGGGAGTCCCAGAGCAACCACGCAAAATACAGAGATATTCCACAACACAGGGAATCAGGAGCCAGTCGCTTCGACATCTCAGGATCGACACGAAAATGGTGACACTAATTTAAACGCAAACCGGCAGTGAAAACCCCAGGATCACCCTCACTGAACCGGCCTATTGGGTCCAATGTTTTGGCAGAATCAGCAAGGCTTCGAAGTATATATCACAATAACTATCTAAAAAATATAAGGAAGGATCTAATGGAGGAAAATGAAAATACTATCGGCGATACTAGCAATAGCGAAATTGCATATATAACCGTCAGAGTAAATAACACCGACGCCACAGCCATGATTGACACTGGCGCAAATGTATCACTAATAGACAAGGTAGAACTGGACAGAATTCAATCAGAAAACAAAGCCACAATACCCACATTGCCGATTAACAATATAATTCTCATTGGTGCTACAGGACGTCAAAACAAAACTATACGACAGCAAGTGCAATTGGATGTATCCAGTAATGGACAATCAATACAAATGGTATTCTTAGTAGCCAGTGGGTTACCGTTCACTATATTAATCGGGTGTGATATTTTAAGAAAATACACCGCAATCATCAATATGGATGATAATACCGTGAAGATGAAAGCAGAAGAAATAGAGTGGACAGCCAAATTGACAGAATACAGAAAGGCACCATCTGAACATGTAATTTACTACATTAGAGAGAGCTGTGAACTCCGAGAAGACGTCATCAACCAAGGAGTACAAAACAGTCCAGAGGAAGCTTTGTGGTTGGAGAAAATCAACAGTATCCGAGAATTTAAACCAAGTCAAAATAGTCAAGAAGTAACTTATGAACAACGAGAACGACACACAAGATCCTTGGCACAACTATTTCCAAGAGCCACGTCAACAAGTAATAACAACATCTCACCCGTACTACTAAAAAAAAAAAAAAAAAAAAAAAAAAAAAAAAAAAAAAAAAAAAGAGAGAAGAAACAAGTGCGAAGTTGGAAAAATGAAACCAAATTAAAGTTGTAATGTAGACCAGCCACCACACACAACCACATTGTTTATAATGTATACTACTAATAAGGAAACCGATACCATATAGAATGTAAACACCAAATACAACCCATGATGAAGAAGAAAAAACAAATGTATTTAAGTTTTATACCTAGAAGAATGAAACCTAAGATGAAGAATATAATGAGATGACGCTCAAGGTGACAACACAAGAAGAGATTGATCAAGATTAATGAAGGATGAAAAATAATATAATAACGAAGACAATCATGAGAGTATACCAGTGAGAATGTGTAAAACAGACTATCCCTACAATATGTGAAGAATATAGTATAAGTTGAATCAAGAAAAGAGAGAATAAAAATGTATAAACCGCAGATGCGTTGATTGATCCCAAGTATATTTATTATTTGTCGGAAGAACGACCACTATTATTATTTTGATGATTTAAAATGAATTGACTGAAGAGTAATGCCAGCAATCATTTATAGTTATTGAAGGAGATGATTTGCCTCCAGATTTATTGAAATTAGTATGGCCAGTAGAGTTGAATAGCCAAAGTGAGCCGCTCTAAACTGCCCCAGCTAATATTTATGTTAGGGAATTAGGGAACTAGATAAACAAGGGAGATAATTACATAGCGAAGATAAATACGATTCAAATAGAAGAAAGCAAAGGGATATATGGACAAAACATGTGAATCAACGTGGAATGTACAACAATTGATGAATTCTTCAAGTGAAAAATATATTATAATAATTCAGAATTAATCAATTCTTAAAGGAAGGCATATGTAACAGTACCAAAATATGGTAGTTACATACTATAAATATATATGACGTCAAGTATGATAAGAGACATGGGAACATATTTAAATGAACAAAGATAAGTATATAAGTTGTGTATCTACAAAACTAATAATAGAAGAATCCAACAATGAAGACGAGAATGTGAATATGTCAACCTTAATTATAAAACGTAAAAAGAAAATGACACAAGACCAAAACAAAATACTAATAAATAGACCCAACAGGATCCAGCAGTGAGGGGAATCAATGAAAATAATATCCAGCAGTGAGGGGAATCAACGAGACAAGGATCATCAAGCTACAACGACAATGGAAATAAAATGAAAACAGCGACTACCATGAAATTTGGAATTAAGAAGAAAGAAGAAGGACCAAGAAGAAGAATGAAGAGAAACCAAAGACGTAAGGAATCAATGAACCATATATATTTTAAAGAAGAAACAGTCAGTGACAAAAGAAATAACTATAAGTGTGACATGAAAACCAGTGTGATCATTTAAAGAAACACAAACAATAAAAGTGTACTTAATACAAATGTGAAACCGGTGAATAACTGATTATTTCAACTGAAAACCACACAAACAATTACAGTGAGGGAGTTTACAGTGTGAAAAAATAGGTTAATTTCATGATGAGGCAACAAAGGTTAAAAAATAGTCAAATAAACACAAACAATGAGTGTGACTGATTTAACAAAGTTGTGACCAACACACATAATTATAAGACCACCAGATCAGAACATATAAAACAATCATATTATTGTTTATATCAAAAAACTGACAACAAATAGAGAATATTTGTTAAGTGTCAAACATGACAGGAATTTAGATTCCACAATTGACCAGAGAAAAACATTGTAAGTAATATAAGAAAGATTTGTATTAGTGTATTAGAAGGAGTTGTAAACATTTGTAACAAATTAGTGAAGGTATTATGTTAATATACCATAATGGAGTCAGTTTAGGTGTAGGTAGATACTGCACTAAAACCGATGATACATTGTTACAATACCCACAAGGAAGTAACCTATTATAACAGAAAATGATACATATTAGTATAAATATATGATCATCAAGTAAATATAAAGAAACAATATAATGTATAAGACAAAACAATGTAAACAAAACAAGTCAGACATAGTGACACAGTCAAAGACAGAAATAAGACAATGTACCAATTTAGTTAAGCAAACTACAGTATTAAAACTAATGTAAATGTTTATCAGAATAGTACCAGTAGTGAAAGGAATATATGATAATACTTTGAGAACAAGTTTTGAACATGTTAAGAACAGTATTATGACTGAATTATTGTAAACAAAATAACCATGTATATATGACCAAATGTAAGCTAAACCAGTGTATAGCAAGTTAGTTAAAGAAAATACTGCATTAAATATTGAGAACAAGGTATTACAATTATTACCAGTAGCAAGAGGAAATCTCAGAGCTACTTTGAGAACAAATAATGACCACTAAAACAATCATATTGTACATAAACATTTGAAAACCAAATGTCCAATGTGAAAAAAGGACAGAGGTAAACAAACAATGACCAACCAGCTAGTTATGAAAAATATAACTAGTAAACCTATGTAAAAGTAATTGGAAACATTACTAAAAGTTAGATTGATATCCAATGCTACTTTAGGAATACAATCCAAATAGGACAATAACACTTTTGTTATTATATTAAACAAAATAAATACCTATAATGTCATGACACAACATAGACAGAGCCACTACTGAATAATTAGGAGGTTCTGAGTTTATTAAAAGATGACCATTGAATATAACAGATTAATTATTGTGTATGTACACTAATTATAACAATTAAATAATATAATCTATGTAATAAAAATAGAAAACAAGATGAAAAGTTGTATAAGCATTATGTGAGAGGTTTAAAATGATGTAAATACTGAATTGACCACGGTAATACACCAATATTATAGTAAAAAAGAATGTAAATAGTCATTGTTAGTAATACTAGGTAATAATATGTTCATTTTAGATAAGGATATTTAATAATAAGCATGTTTGTGAAAAATCCAACATGGACGCTGAGTAACACCATAGCGAAAATTGTGTAGGAAATAGTTTTTCACAAATTGTAACTTAAACCAAATGAGATATAGACTCGAAGTGTTTAAATAAGAAATGTTATATTAGATTTAAGAAAAATCTGGTAATACGAACTTATAAAGATAAGACGTACCAAAAATAATAAATAAAATCAATATAATAATATTGATAGTGAACAGAAAATAAGCGTGTTTGGACTTATTTTAATAAGCAAAACGCCCTGAGTTCAGTGATATAAACCGATTAACGATAGGACGTATAATAAGGAAGTTGTGATAGTTTTTAACTTTCGAACTAAAAATTTGTACCGTCGATGACGTGAAAAAGTCTCCAACCCAAAATCGATTTTGACTAAAAATTAAATATTTTAATAAAATATAGGCCTTTTGGGTCAGAGACTATCAAAAACCAACCAATAGAATGAATGAAGTTCATCAGACGAGCGAGAGATGCTCTCGAGGTACATGACAGTCTACGATCGAACACCTAAGGAACAAGCCACGCCACTCCAGACCAGAAAAAGTATATTTTTAAATTAGTGCGCGACATGTTTTACTCAAGTACAATATACATACACTAACCTAATACTACACATTTACTAACGAGTGCAACAGTGCGGATTTGTGTTATTTTTATCAAGTAGATCAGTGTACAATATCGATCTATTTTGCGAGTGAATTTTTTTTAATTAAGAAACAGGGAGTACAATTTCAATTAAACAATACTTAAAAGAAAAATAAGAGTTTAGCCAATTTCGAATTTTCGATACTACGCAAGTCATTATGCAGCGTATCGGAAATCAACAACTAAGTTATCAGAATTTAAAGGAGATTTAACACAACATTATTAAAATATTATAAAAAATATTTTAATAAATTATAACGATGTAAAAAATAATGCTTAAAGATAATTATTGATAAATACGAGTGCATTTAGACGCTTACTTGATAAAACGTATTTGTTGAATATTTCGTTATTTCAGAATTTATTTTATTAATTGTATCAAACATAATTCTGATAATCCTATGTTAAAACTTATTAAAAAATAATATGTTTACCTGTATAGCATAAGTAATATTAGTTAATAAGACAAACTTATCCTTATAAAAATAACGGTCATTCTTAACCTCAGAAACCATTACGGTAGCTTGTTATGATGACATTACCGAATTGTTCTCAATTAACATGCAAATTAAAGTACATTGCAAACAAGAGTTTTTTTTTTTATTAGAAATTTTTCTCTTGTGAACAAATTATTTTAAAACTAATTATTAACTAAAAGTAATACTTGTTAAATGCTGTACAAGTCATACAGCCTAACCACGATACTAAAGTAAAGATGCGTGCGCATACCGGCGTACGATAATTTTTGTAAACATCAGAAATATGATATCAATTTTAAATTTTATATTTTGTTCAATTATCAGTTAATATTGTTAATCCTAAATAATTAATTATAGTACATCTTGAGTCTGGTATCATGATATCTCCAAGAACCTTAACGGAATATGGTATATACTGAATTAAAACAACATAACCTGTACAGTAAAATTATTGTAACAACAACAGGTATACCAGAGCCTTGAGAGATCAGATAGAGTTTCATTTGAAGTTTTATTTTGTAATCAGCAATTGAAAGGGTTGTTAATTATTGTTTTGTTTGTTAAAAATATTCTCACTTAATAACTTGTTAATAAACCTATAATTTTTATTACCATAACAAGAGTATCATTTTATTAAAAGTAGATTCATTCATTATTTTTAATCAGTTCTGACAGGTGGCGGAAGAATTCAAAAAGTATTAGTATAAATCAATATACTTATCAGATATTGCTGCATTTTTTACTGTGTGTGAAAACATGTTAAATATTCAAATTGAATATTTTTTCTATTGTGTTTGAAGTGAATGTATTTCAGACGGAACGCCACAAGATAGAATTTGAATTTCAACAGTGGTAAGTAAATCAGATACACCACAAGTGCGCGGACTATATTTTAATAAGAAGAGTGAATTATTACGGCGTACTTACAACAGCAAAACATTAACACCAGTGACAGTTACGATTGCAAATTACACCTTTTATAACCAACATTATAGTAGGCACCGGTGCGTGTCTACAACCACACGAGAACACCTAACATCAATACAACAAGAAATACATAACTTAAACTTGTAATTTTATTATATTACAAGTTGGCTAGCCCAGCAGTGTGGCTTTAAGGAGAAACACAAGACAGCAAAATATACACAGTATTACTTGTAATTATTAACTATATTATATATATAATTGATAACAAAGTTGGCGCCCAACGTCTGAGCACGATTTAAGGGGAATTACACCATAACTAGATACACAATAATCCTAATTCGTGAAACAGACAGCAGATACATTACCAAGACAACAAGATGTACACTGACAGGTTGAAATCAAGATCGAAATCACGGTCAACATTAAGGAAGAGGGCGACCGAAAAGGAAAAGGAGACTAGAAGAGAAGAAAAAGAAGTCATGTCTACAAAAGATATAGAAGAAGTTGTGATGGAACCAAAAGAACAAATAATTGAACCGGCGGAGGAGGTTCAGCAGCCTATGGAGGAACTGGAAATGGTGATTCAAGAAGCTCCACAGAAACCAAGCCAACTTGAACAAACAACGTCAATCGGAGAGCCTGCTTTTCAAGAATGGATGAGAAGGATGATGGAGTCACTGAAAGAAGACAATCGGTCAATGAAAACAGACTTAAATAGAATGGAAGAAAGCCAGAAGTCCACAGATCAGAAGATGGAAATAATGAACAAAAAGATGGACGAAAATAGCCAATCCAATAGGGAGACCAGTCAATCAATAGAATCACTGAAGGAAGACAATCGGTTACTGAAAGCAGACTTAAGCCAAAAAATAGAGGAAGGCCAGAAGGACAACCAGAAACACATAGAATTGTTGAAAGAAGAGCTTAACAATCAAATAAATGAAACAAATAGAAGAATGGAAGAGGGTCAACGAAAAACTGAAGAACTGTTGGAAAAGAGAATGGCCACCATGAAAGCAGATTTGTCAGCAGAATTAGGAGAGAAAATCGACCAAACCAACCAGAAGATAGATGGGATCAACGCCAAACTTAATAGAGATGTGGAGACTATACAAGCCGATCATGACAATATTTGGCTACAGATAAATATCAATAATAATAAAATGGAAGAGACCGCTAAGGAGACGGCAGAGATGGTGGAAAGAAGACTAGGAGAAAGCGTTGAAGAAATTGAGAAGCAAATGGCCATTCTAACGACCGAAATTAATATGGAAATAGTGGAAGTGCGCAAAGAAGGAGAAAGTACAAACTTAAAATTAATCCAGACTGAGTTGGATATTCACCAACGTATTAATGAGGTGAAGCAAACTCATGATAACCAAATAAGTATATATTAACACAAGAACAAACAAGAATGGAAGCAGCACAATCCACATTAAAGGGTAAGTGTGAAGAAGTTGCGGGAAAAGTAGATGCATCAAACAGCAGGTAAACAATGATAAGGCACAATCTACAGAACGCCAACGGAGGGAAATGGACAACCTACGGGATGAAATGCATCGACTACAAATAATACCGAATTTCTTATCCGGTCTAAGCCATCTAGAAGGAAGAGATCAAGTCGACTTCAGGACATATTCAAAAACCCTTTGGAGTTCCTCGAGCGAATGGAAGAAGTAATACAACGAAATCGTGAGAACAGATGGACTGTAATAAAAGGTATGTTGGACGAGTCATTTAAAAACACATTTGACAATTGGTGGACAGCGACCCGACACAAAGTGTGTAACTATGAAGCCTTCAAGACAGCGTTCAAGCAGAAATATTGGTCAGAGGCAACTCAGAATATTATACGTGACGACATAAACAATGGACGATTCGACATAAATGGCAGGCAGTCCATGAACCACCTACTTTTTGGGGAAGATTTGCCTAGCAAGAAACCTGGAACCGGCAATCCCAGAGGAATGTTTGGTAACAAAGTTGGCGTACCATTTCAATCAAGGAATAGCACAAGGTAGACTCAATGCTCAAATCAAAACCATCCAAGGCATGTGCGAGTTACTTGAGAGCCACGAGAGGGAACGCTATTACCAAAGGAGTCGACAGGTACCACACCAGACGTACGATCAAGGAGGACCGGGGAACAATAACCCTACCATTCACAACAATGGTAATAACCAAGGAAGGAATTTCCATAATCCTCCCAGATTCCAGAGTCAGCCCACACCGCGTCAAGATGGAGGTGGAAATAACATTAATAGAGGGAACCAGAACAATTATCAGTCTAACAATTACCCACGAAATAGAAATTACCAAAGAGGTAACCATTATTATAGACCATATCAAAATCAGTCTCCTAACCACCAACCAAGACAAGGGAATGGTCATAATAACAACCACAGTCAATTTAGAAGAGTACATTATACACATGCCAGTCGGGGTGGAAACCACAGGCATTATTATCAAGGAAGAAGAAGCTTCCACACCAGCACCAGCATTTCAATAACCATGATCGGGATGAAAGAGAATCCGGATATAGGTCGAACGGAAGTGACAGCAGTGGGAGTCCCAGAGCAACCACGCAAAATACAGAGATATTCCACAACACAGGAATCAGGAGCCAGTCGCTTCGACATCTCAGGATCGACACGAAAATGGTGACACTAATTTAAACGCAAACCGGCAGTGAAAACCCCAGGATCACCCTCACTGAACCGGCCTATTGGGTCCAATGTTTTGGCAGAATCAGCAAGGCTTCGAAGTATATATCACAATAACTATCTAAAAAATATAAGGAAGGATCTAATGGAGGAAATGAAAATACTATCGGCGATACTAGCAATAGCGAAATTGCATATATAACCGTCAGAGTAAATAACACCGACGCCACAGCCATGATTGACACTGGCGCAAATGTATCACTAATAGACAAGGTAGAACTGGACAGAATTAGAGAGATAAGCCACAATACCCACATTGCCGATTAACAATATAATTCTCATTGGTGCTACAGGACGTCAAAACAAAACTATACGACAGCAAGTGCAATTGGATGTATCCAGTAATGGACAATCATACAAATGGTATTCTTAGTAGCCAGTGGGTTACCGTTCACTATATTAATCGGGTGTGATATTTTAAGAAAATACACCGCAATCATCAATATGGATGATAATACCGTGAAGATGAAAGCAGAAGAAATAGAGTGGACAGCCAAATTGACAGAATACAGAAAGGCACCATCTGAACATGTAATTTACTACATTAGAGAGAGCTGTGAACTCCGAGAAGACGTCATCAACCAAGGAGTACAAAACAGTCCAGAGGAAGCTTTGTGGTTGGAGAAAATCAACAGTATCCGAGAATTTAAAACCAAGTCAAAATAGTCAAGAAGTAACTTATGAACAACGAGAACGACACACAAGATCCTTGGCACAACTATTTCCAAGAGCCACGTCAACAAGTAATAACAACATCTCACCCGTACTAAAAAAAAAAAAAAAAAAAAAAAAAAAAAAAAAAAAAAAAAAAAAAAAGAGAGAAGAAACAAGTGCGAAGTTGGAAAAATGAAACCAAATTAAAGTTGTAATGTAGACCAGCCACCACACACAACCACATTGTTTATAATGTATACTACTAATAAGGAAACCGATACCATATAGAATGTAAACACCAATACAACCCATGATGAAGAAGAAAAAACAAATGTATTTAAGTTTTATACCTAGAAGAATGAAACCTAAGATGAAGAATATAATGAGATGACGCTCAAGGTGACAACACAAGAAGAGATTGATCAAGATTAATGAAGGATGAAAAATAATATAATAACGAAGACAATCATGAGAGTATACCAGTGAGAATGTGTAAAACAGACTATCCCTACAATATGTGAAGAATATAGTATAAGTTGAATCAAGAAAAGAGAGAATAAAAATGTAATAAACCGCAGATGCGTTGATTGATCCCAAGTATATTTATTATTTGTCGGAAGAACGACCACTATTATTATTTTGATGATTTAAAATGAATTGGACTGAAGAGTAATGCCAGCAATCATTTATAGTTATTGAAGGAGATGATTTGCCTCCAGATTTATTGAAATTAGTATGGCCAGTAGAGTTGAATAGCCAAAGTGAGCCGCTCTAAACTGCCCCAGCTAATATTTATGTTAGGGAATTAGGGAACTAGATAAACAAGGGAGATAATTACATAGCGAAGATAAATACGATTCAAATAGAAGAAAGCAAAGGGATATATGGACAAAACATGTGAATCAACGTGGAATGTACAACAATTGATGAATTCTTCAAGTGAAAAATATATTATAATAATTCAGAATTAATCAATTCTTAAAGGAAGGCATATGTAACAGTACCAAAATATGGTAGTTACATACTATAATATATATGACGTCAAGTATGATAAGAGACATGGGAACATATTTAAATGAACAAAGATAAGTATATAAGTTGTGTATCTACAAAACTAATAATAGAAGAATCCAACAATGAAGACGAGAATGTGAATATGTCAACCTTAATTATAAAACGTAAAAAGAAAATGACACACGACCAAAACAAAATACTAATAAATAGACCCAATAGGATCCAGCAGTGAGGGGAATCAATGAAAATAATATCCAGCAGTGAGGGGAATCAACGAGACAAGGATCATCAAGCTACAACGACAATGGAAATAAAATGAAAACAGCGACTACCATGAAATTTGGAATTAAGAAGAAAGAAGAAGGACCAAGAAGAAGAATGAAGAGAAACCAAAGACGTAAGGAATCAATGAACCATATATATTTTAAAGAAGAAACAGTCAGTGACAAAAGAAATAACTATAAGTGTGACATGAAAACCAGTGTGATCATTTAAAGAAACACAAACAATAAAAGTGTACTTAATACAAATGTGAAACCGGTGAATAACTGATTATTTCAACTGAAAACCACACAAACAATTACAGTGAGGGAGTTTACAGTGTGAAAAAATAGGTTAATTTCATGATGAGGCAACAAAGGTTAAAAAATAGTCAAATAAACACAAACAATGAGTGTGACTGATTTAACAAAGTTGTGACCAACACACATCAATTATAAGACCACCAGATCAGAACATATAAAACAATCATATTATTGTTTATATCAAAAAACTGACAACAAATAGAGAATATTTGTTAAGTGTCAAACATGACAGGAATTTAGATTCCACAATTGACCAGAGAAAAACATTGTAAGTAATATAAGAAAGATTTGTATTAGTGTATTAGAAGGAGTTGTAAACATTTGTAACAAATTAGTGAAGGTATTATGTTAATATACCATAATGGAGTCAGTTTAGGTGTAGGTAGATACTGCACTAAAACCGATGATACATTGTTACAATACCCACAAGGAAGTAACCTATTATAACAGAAAATGATACATATTAGTATAAATATATGATCATCAAGTAAATATAAAGAAACAATATAATGTATAAGACAAAACAATGTAAACAAAACAAGTCAGACATAGTGACACAGTCAAAGACAGAAATAAGACAATGTACCAATTTAGTTAAGCAAACTACAGTATTAAAACTAATGTAAATGTTTATCAGAATAGTACCAGTAGTGAAAGGAATATATGATAATACTTTGAGAACAAGTTTTGAACATGTTAAGAACAGTATTATGACTGAATTATTGTAAACAAAATAACCATGTATATATGACCAAATGTAAGCTAAACCAGTGTATAGCAAGTTAGTTAAAGAAAATACTGCATTAAATATTGAGAACAAGGTATTACAATTATTACCAGTAGCAAGAGGAAATCTCAGAGCTACTTTGAGAACAAATAATGACCACTAAAACAATCATATTGTACATAAACATTTGAAAACCAAATGTCCAATGTGAAAAAAGGACAGAGGTAAACAAACAATGACCAACCAGCTAGTTATGAAAAATATAACTAGTAAACCTATGTAAAAGTAATTGGAAACATTACTAAAAGTTAGATTGATATCCAATGCTACTTTAGGAATACAATCCAAATAGGACAATAACACTTTTGTTATTATATTAAACAAAATAAATACCTATAATGTCATGACACAACATAGACAGAGCCACTACTGAATAATTAGGAGGTTCTGAGTTTATTAAAAGATGACCATTGAATATAACAGATTAATTATTGTGTATGTACACTAATTATAACAATTAAATAATATAATCTATGTAATAAAAATAGAAAACAAGATGAAAAGTTGTATAAGCATTATGTGAGAGGTTTAAAATGATGTAAATACTGAATTGACCACGGTAATACACCAATATTATAGTAAAAAAGAATGTAAATAGTCATTGTTAGTAATACTAGGTAATAATATGTTCATTTTAGATAAGGATATTTAATAATAAGCATGTTTGTGAAAAATCCAACATGGACGCTGAGTAACACCATAGCGAAAATTGTGTAGGAAATAGTTTTTCACAAATTGTAACTTAAACCAAATGAGATATAGACTCGAAGTGTTTAAATAAGAAATGTTATATTAGATTTAAGAAAAATCTGGTAATACGAACTTATAAAGATAAGACGTACCAAAAATAATAAATAAAATCAATATAATAATATTGATAGTGAACAGAAAATAAGCGTGTTTGGACTTATTTTAATAAGCAAAACGCCCTGAGTTCAGTGATATAAACCGATTAACGATAGGACGTATAATAAGGAAGTTGTGATAGTTTTTAACTTTCGAACTAAAAATTTGTACCGTCGATGACGTGAAAAAGTCTCCAACCCAAAATCGATTTTGACTAAAAATTAAATATTTTAATAAAATATAGGCCTTTTGGGTCAGAGACTATCAAAAACCAACCAATAGAATGAATAAAGTTCATCAGACGAGCGAGAGATGCTCTCGAGGTACATGACAGTCTACGATCGAACACCTAAGGAACAAGCCACGCCACTCCAGACCAGAAAAAGTATATTTTTAAATTAGTGCGCGACATGTTTTACTCAAGTACAATATACATACACTAACCTAATACTACACATTTACTAACGAGTGCAACAGTGCGGATTTGTGTTATTTTTATCAAGTAGATCAGTGTACAATATCGATCTATTTTGCGAGTGAATTTTTTTTAATTAAGAAACAGGGAGTACAATTTCAATTAAACAATACTTAAAAGAAAAATAAGAGTTTAGCCAATTTCGAATTTTCGATACTACGCAAGTCATTATGCAGCGTATCGGAAATCAACAACTAAGTTATCAGAATTTAAAGGAGATTTAACACAACATTATTAAAATATTATAAAAAATATTTTAATAAATTATAACGATGTAAAAAATAATGCTTAAAGATAATTATTGATAAATACGAGTGCATTTAGACGCTTACTTGATAAAACGTATTTGTTGAATATTTCGTTATTTCAGAATTTATTTTATTAATTGTATCAAACATAATTCTGATAATCCTATGTTAAAACTTATTAAAAAATAATATGTTTACCTGTATAGCATAAGTAATATTAGTTAATAAGACAAACTTATCCTTATAAAAATAACGGTCATTCTTAACCTCAGAAACCATTACGGTAGCTTGTTATGATGACATTACCGAATTGTTCTCAATTAACATGCAAATTAAAGTACATTGCAAACAAGAGTTTTTTTTTTTATTAGAAATTTTTCTCTTGTGAACAAATTATTTTAAAACTAATTATTAACTAAAAGTAATACTTGTTAAATGCTGTACAAGTCATACAGCCTAACCACGATACTAAAGTAAAGATGCGTGCGCATACCGGCGTACGATAATTTTTGTAAACATCAGAAATATGATATCAATTTTAAATTTTATATTTTGTTCAATTATCAGTTAATATTGTTAATCCTAAATAATTAATTATAGTACATCTTGAGTCTGGTATCATGATATCTCCAAGAACCTTAACGGAATATGGTATATACTGAATTAAAACAACATAACCTGTACAGTAAAATTATTGTAACAACAACAGGTATACCAGAGCCTTGAGAGATCAGATAGAGTTTCATTTGAAGTTTTATTTTGTAATCAGCAATTGAAAGGGTTGTTAATTATTGTTTTGTTTGTTAAAAATATTCTCACTTAATAACTTGTTAATAAACCTATAATTTTTATTACCATAACAAGAGTATCATTTTATTAAAAGTAGATTCATTCATTATTTTTAATCAGTTCTGACAGGTGGCGGAAGAATTCAAAAAGTATTAGTATAAATCAATATACTTATCAGATATTGCTGCATTTTTTACTGTGTGTGAAAACATGTTAAATATTCAAATTGAATATTTTTTCTATTGTGTTTGAAGTGAATGTATTTCAGACGGAACGCCACAAGATAGAATTTGAATTTCAACAGTGGTAAGTAAATCAGATACACCACAAGTGCGCGGACTATATTTTAATAAGAAGAGTGAATTATTACGGCGTACTTACAACAGCAAAACATTAACACCAGTGACAGTTACGATTGCAAATTACACCTTTTATAACCAACATTATAGTAGGCACCGGTGCGTGTCTACAACCACACGAGAACACCTAACATCAATACAACAAGAAATACATAACTTAAACTTGTAATTTTATTATATTACAAGTTGGCTAGCCCAGCAGTGTGGCTTTAAGGAGAAACACAAGACAGCAAAATATACACAGTATTACTTGTAATTATTAACTATATTATATATATAATTGATAACAAAGTTGGCGCCCAACGTCTGAGCACGATTTAAGGGGAATTACACCATAACTAGATACACAATAATCCTAATTCGTGAAACAGACAGCAGATACATTACCAAGACAACAAGATGTACACTGACAGGTTGAAATCAAGATCGAAATCACGGTCAACATTAAGGAAGAGGGCGACCGAAAAGGAAAAGGAGACTAGAAGAGAAGAAAAAGAAGTCATGTCTACAGAAGATATAGAAGAAGTTGTGATGGAACCAAAAGAACAAATAATTGAACCGGCGGAGGAGGTTCAGCAGCCTATGGAGGAACTGGAAATGGTGATTCAAGAAGCTCCACAGAAACCAAGCCAACTTGAACAAACAACGTCAATCGGAGAGCCTGCTTTTCAAGAATGGATGAGAAGGATGATGGAGTCACTGAAAGAAGACAATCGGTCAATGAAAACAGACTTAAATAGAATGGAAGAAAGCCAGAAGTCCACAGATCAGAAGATGGAAATAATGAACAAAAAGATGGACGAAAATAGCCAATCCAATAGGGAGACCAGTCAATCAATAGAATCACTGAAGGAAGACAATCGGTTACTGAAAGCAGACTTAAGCCAAAAAATAGAGGAAGGCCAGAAGGACAACCAGAAACACATAGAATTGTTGAAAGAAGAGCTTAACAATCAAATAAATGAAACAAATAGAAGAATGGAAGAGGGTCAACGAAAAACTGAAGAACTGTTGGAAAAGAGAATGGCCACCATGAAAGCAGATTTGTCAGCAGAATTAGGAGAGAAAATCGACCAAACCAACCAGAAGATAGATGGGATCAACGCCAAACTTAATAGAGATGTGGAGACTATACAAGCCGATCATGACAATATTTGGCTACAGATAAATATCAATAATAATAAAATGGAAGAGACCGCTAAGGAGACGGCAGAGATGGTGGAAAGAAGACTAGGAGAAAGCGTTGAAGAAATTGAGAAGCAAATGGCCATTCTAACGACCGAAATTAATATGGAAATAGTGGAAGTGCGCAAAGAAGGAGAAAGTACAAACTTAAAATTAATCCAGACTGAGTTGGATATTCACCAACGTATTAATGAGGTGAAGCAAACTCATGATAACCAAATAAGTATATTAACACAAGAACAAACAAGAATGGAAGCAGCACAATCCACATTAAAGGGTAAGTGTGAAGAAGTTGCGGGAAAAGTAGATGCCATCAAACAGCAGGTAAACAATGATAAGGCACAATCTACAGAACGCCAACGGAGGGAAATGGACAACCTACGGGATGAAATGCATCGACTACAAATAATACCGAATTTCTTATCCGGTCTAAGCCATCTAGAAGGAAGAGATCAAGTCGACTTCAGGACATATTCAAAAAACCCTTTGGAGTTCCTCGAGCGAATGGAAGAAGTAATACAACGAAATCGTGAGAACAGATGGACTGTAATAAAAGGTATGTTGGACGAGTCATTTAAAAACACATTTGACAATTGGTGGACAGCGACCCGACACAAAGTGTGTAACTATGAAGCCTTCAAGACAGCGTTCAAGCAGAAATATTGGTCAGAGGCAACTCAGAATATTATACGTGACGACATAACCAATGGACGATTCGACATAAATGGCAGGCAGTCCATGACCACCTACTTTTTGGGGAAGATTTGCCTAGCAAGAAACCTGGAACCGGCAATCCCAGAGGAATGTTTGGTAACAAAGTTGGCGTACCATTTCAATCAAGGAATAGCACAAGGTAGACTCAATGCTCAAATCAAAACCATCCAAGGCATGTGCGAGTTACTTGAGAGCCACGAGAGGGAACGCTATTACCAAAGGAGTCGACAGGTACCACACCAGACGTACGATCAAGGAGGACCGGGGAACAATAACCCTACCATTCACAACAATGGTAATAACCAAGGAAGGAATTTCCATAATCCTCCCAGATTCCAGAGTCAGCCCACACCGCGTCAAGATGGAGGTGGAAATAACATTAATAGAGGGAACCAGAACAATTATCAGTCTAACAATTACCCACGAAATAGAAATTACCAAAGAGGTAACCATTATTATAGACCATATCAAAATCAGTCTCCTAACCACCAACCAAGACAAGGGAATGGTCATAATAACAACCACAGTCAATTTAGAAGAGTACATTATACACATGCCAGTCGGGGTGGAAACCACAGGCATTATTATCAAGGAAGAAGAAGCTTCCCACACCAGCACCAGCATTTCAATAACCATGATCGGGATGAAAGAGAATCCGGATATAGGTCGAACGGAAGTGACAGCAGTGGGAGTCCCAGAGCAACCACGCAAAATACAGAGATATTCCACAACACAGGGAATCAGGAGCCAGTCGCTTCGACATCTCAGGATCGACACGAAAATGGTGACACTAATTTAAACGCAAACCGGCAGTGAAAACCCCAGGATCACCCTCACTGAACCGGCCTATTGGGTCCAATGTTTTGGCAGAATCAGCAAGGCTTCGAAGTATATATCACAATAACTATCTAAAAAATATAAGGAAGGATCTAATGGAGGAAAATGAAAATACTATCGGCGATACTAGCAATAGCGAAATTGCATATATAACCGTCAGAGTAAATAACACCGACGCCACAGCCATGATTGACACTGGCGCAAATGTATCACTAATAGACAAGGTAGAACTGGACAGAATTCAATCAGAAAACAAAGCCACAATACCCACATTGCCGATTAACAATATAATTCTCATTGGTGCTACAGGACGTCAAAACAAAACTATACGACAGCAAGTGCAATTGGATGTATCCAGTAATGGACAATCAATACAAATGGTATTCTTAGTAGCCAGTGGGTTACCGTTCACTATATTAATCGGGTGTGATATTTTAAGAAAATACACCGCAATCATCAATATGGATGATAATACCGTGAAGATGAAAGCAGAAGAAATAGAGTGGACAGCCAAATTGACAGAATACAGAAAGGCACCATCTGAACATGTAATTTACTACATTAGAGAGAGCTGTGAACTCCGAGAAGACGTCATCAACCAAGGAGTACAAAACAGTCCAGAGGAAGCTTTGTGGTTGGAGAAAATCAACAGTATCCGAGAATTTAAACCAAGTCAAAATAGTCAAGAAGTAACTTATGAACAACGAGAACGACACACAAGATCCTTGGCACAACTATTTCCAAGAGCCACGTCAACAAGTAATAACAACATCTCACCCGTACTACTAAAAAAAAAAAAAAAAAAAAAAAAAAAAAAAAAAAAAAAAAAAAAAAAAGAGAGAAGAAACAAGTGCGAAGTTGGAAAAATGAAACCAAATTAAAGTTGTAATGTAGACCAGCCACCACACACAACCACATTGTTTATAATGTATACTACTAATAAGGAAACCGATACCATATAGAATGTAAACACCAAATACAACCCATGATGAAGAAGAAAAAACAAATGTATTTAAGTTTTATACCTAGAAGAATGAAACCTAAGATGAAGAATATAATGAGATGACGCTCAAGGTGACAACACAAGAAGAGATTGATCAAGATTAATGAAGGATGAAAAATAATATAATAACGAAGACAATCATGAGAGTATACCAGTGAGAATGTGTAAAACAGACTATCCCTACAATATGTGAAGAATATAGTATAAGTTGAATCAAGAAAAGAGAGAATAAAAATGTATAAACCGCAGATGCGTTGATTGATCCCAAGTATATTTATTATTTGTCGGAAGAACGACCACTATTATTATTTTGATGATTTAAAATGAATTGACTGAAGAGTAATGCCAGCAATCATTTATAGTTATTGAAGGAGATGATTTGCCTCCAGATTTATTGAAATTAGTATGGCCAGTAGAGTTGAATAGCCAAAGTGAGCCGCTCTAAACTGCCCCAGCTAATATTTATGTTAGGGAATTAGGGAACTAGATAAACAAGGGAGATAATTACATAGCGAAGATAAATACGATTCAAATAGAAGAAAGCAAAGGGATATATGGACAAAACATGTGAATCAACGTGGAATGTACAACAATTGATGAATTCTTCAAGTGAAAAATATATTATAATAATTCAGAATTAATCAATTCTTAAAGGAAGGCATATGTAACAGTACCAAAATATGGTAGTTACATACTATAAATATATATGACGTCAAGTATGATAAGAGACATGGGAACATATTTAAATGAACAAAGATAAGTATATAAGTTGTGTATCTACAAAACTAATAATAGAAGAATCCAACAATGAAGACGAGAATGTGAATATGTCAACCTTAATTATAAAACGTAAAAAGAAAATGACACAAGACCAAAACAAAATACTAATAAATAGACCCAACAGGATCCAGCAGTGAGGGGAATCAATGAAAATAATATCCAGCAGTGAGGGGAATCAACGAGACAAGGATCATCAAGCTACAACGACAATGGAAATAAAATGAAAACAGCGACTACCATGAAATTTGGAATTAAGAAGAAAGAAGAAGGACCAAGAAGAAGAATGAAGAGAAACCAAAGACGTAAGGAATCAATGAACCATATATATTTTAAAGAAGAAACAGTCAGTGACAAAAGAAATAACTATAAGTGTGACATGAAAACCAGTGTGATCATTTAAAGAAACACAAACAATAAAAGTGTACTTAATACAAATGTGAAACCGGTGAATAACTGATTATTTCAACTGAAAACCACACAAACAATTACAGTGAGGGAGTTTACAGTGTGAAAAAATAGGTTAATTTCATGATGAGGCAACAAAGGTTAAAAAATAGTCAAATAAACACAAACAATGAGTGTGACTGATTTAACAAAGTTGTGACCAACACACATAATTATAAGACCACCAGATCAGAACATATAAAACAATCATATTATTGTTTATATCAAAAAACTGACAACAAATAGAGAATATTTGTTAAGTGTCAAACATGACAGGAATTTAGATTCCACAATTGACCAGAGAAAAACATTGTAAGTAATATAAGAAAGATTTGTATTAGTGTATTAGAAGGAGTTGTAAACATTTGTAACAAATTAGTGAAGGTATTATGTTAATATACCATAATGGAGTCAGTTTAGGTGTAGGTAGATACTGCACTAAAACCGATGATACATTGTTACAATACCCACAAGGAAGTAACCTATTATAACAGAAAATGATACATATTAGTATAAATATATGATCATCAAGTAAATATAAAGAAACAATATAATGTATAAGACAAAACAATGTAAACAAAACAAGTCAGACATAGTGACACAGTCAAAGACAGAAATAAGACAATGTACCAATTTAGTTAAGCAAACTACAGTATTAAAACTAATGTAAATGTTTATCAGAATAGTACCAGTAGTGAAAGGAATATATGATAATACTTTGAGAACAAGTTTTGAACATGTTAAGAACAGTATTATGACTGAATTATTGTAAACAAAATAACCATGTATATATGACCAAATGTAAGCTAAACCAGTGTATAGCAAGTTAGTTAAAGAAAATACTGCATTAAATATTGAGAACAAGGTATTACAATTATTACCAGTAGCAAGAGGAAATCTCAGAGCTACTTTGAGAACAAATAATGACCACTAAAACAATCATATTGTACATAAACATTTGAAAACCAAATGTCCAATGTGAAAAAAGGACAGAGGTAAACAAACAATGACCAACCAGCTAGTTATGAAAAATATAACTAGTAAACCTATGTAAAAGTAATTGGAAACATTACTAAAAGTTAGATTGATATCCAATGCTACTTTAGGAATACAATCCAAATAGGACAATAACACTTTTGTTATTATATTAAACAAAATAAATACCTATAATGTCATGACACAACATAGACAGAGCCACTACTGAATAATTAGGAGGTTCTGAGTTTATTAAAAGATGACCATTGAATATAACAGATTAATTATTGTGTATGTACACTAATTATAACAATTAAATAATATAATCTATGTAATAAAAATAGAAAACAAGATGAAAAGTTGTATAAGCATTATGTGAGAGGTTTAAAATGATGTAAATACTGAATTGACCACGGTAATACACCAATATTATAGTAAAAAAGAATGTAAATAGTCATTGTTAGTAATACTAGGTAATAATATGTTCATTTTAGATAAGGATATTTAATAATAAGCATGTTTGTGAAAAATCCAACATGGACGCTGAGTAACACCATAGCGAAAATTGTGTAGGAAATAGTTTTTCACAAATTGTAACTTAAACCAAATGAGATATAGACTCGAAGTGTTTAAATAAGAAATGTTATATTAGATTTAAGAAAAATCTGGTAATACGAACTTATAAAGATAAGACGTACCAAAAATAATAAATAAAATCAATATAATAATATTGATAGTGAACAGAAAATAAGCGTGTTTGGACTTATTTTAATAAGCAAAACGCCCTGAGTTCAGTGATATAAACCGATTAACGATAGGACGTATAATAAGGAAGTTGTGATAGTTTTTAACTTTCGAACTAAAAATTTGTACCGTCGATGACGTGAAAAAGTCTCCAACCCAAAATCGATTTTGACTAAAAATTAAATATTTTAATAAAATATAGGCCTTTTGGGTCAGAGACTATCAAAAACCAACCAATAGAATGAATGAAGTTCATCAGACGAGCGAGAGATGCTCTCGAGGTACATGACAGTCTACGATCGAACACCTAAGGAACAAGCCACGCCACTCCAGACCAGAAAAAGTATATTTTTAAATTAGTGCGCGACATGTTTTACTCAAGTACAATATACATACACTAACCTAATACTACACATTTACTAACGAGTGCAACAGTGCGGATTTGTGTTATTTTTATCAAGTAGATCAGTGTACAATATCGATCTATTTTGCGAGTGAATTTTTTTAAATTAAGAAACAGGGAGTACAATTTCAATTAAACAATACTTAAAAGAAAAATAAGAGTTTAGCCAATTTCGAATTTTCGATACTACGCAAGTCATTATGCAGCGTATCGGAAATCAACAACTAAGTTATCAGAATTTAAAGGAGATTTAACACAACATTATTAAAATATTATAAAAAATATTTTAATAAATTATAACGATGTAAAAAATAATGCTTAAAGATAATTATTGATAAATACGAGTGCATTTAGACGCTTACTTGATAAAACGTATTTGTTGAATATTTCGTTATTTCAGAATTTATTTTATTAATTGTATCAAACATAATTCTGATAATCCTATGTTAAAACTTATTAAAAAATAATATGTTTACCTGTATAGCATAAGTAATATTAGTTAATAAGACAAACTTATCCTTATAAAAATAACGGTCATTCTTAACCTCAGAAACCATTACGGTAGCTTGTTATGATGACATTACCGAATTGTTCTCAATTAACATGCAAATTAAAGTACATTGCAAACAAGAGTTTTTTTTTTTATTAGAAATTTTTCTCTTGTGAACAAATTATTTTAAAACTAATTATTAACTAAAAGTAATACTTGTTAAATGCTGTACAAGTCATACAGCCTAACCACGATACTAAAGTAAAGATGCGTGCGCATACCGGCGTACGATAATTTTTGTAAACATCAGAAATATGATATCAATTTTAAATTTTATATTTTGTTCAATTATCAGTTAATATTGTTAATCCTAAATAATTAATTATAGTACATCTTGAGTCTGGTATCATGATATCTCCAAGAACCTTAACGGAATATGGTATATACTGAATTAAAACAACATAACCTGTACAGTAAAATTATTGTAACAACAACAGGTATACCAGAGCCTTGAGAGATCAGATAGAGTTTCATTTGAAGTTTTATTTTGTAATCAGCAATTGAAAGGGTTGTTAATTATTGTTTTGTTTGTTAAAAATATTCTCACTTAATAACTTGTTAATAAACCTATAATTTTTATTACCATAACAAGAGTATCATTTTATTAAAAGTAGATTCATTCATTATTTTTAATCAGTTCTGACAGGTGGCGGAAGAATTCAAAAAGTATTAGTATAAATCAATATACTTATCAGATATTGCTGCATTTTTTACTGTGTGTGAAAACATGTTAAATATTCAAATTGAATATTTTTTCTATTGTGTTTGAAGTGAATGTATTTCAGACGGAACGCCACAAGATAGAATTTGAATTTCAACAGTGGTAAGTAAATCAGATACACCACAAGTGCGCGGACTATATTTTAATAAGAAGAGTGAATTATTACGACGTACTTACAACAGCAAAACATTAACACCAGTGACAGTTACGATTGCAAATTACACCTTTTATAACCAACATTATAGTAGGCACCGGTGCGTGTCTACAACCACACGAGAACACCTAACATCAATACAACAAGAAATACATAACTTAAACTTGTAATTTTATTATATTACAAGTTGGCTAGCCCAGCAGTGTGGCTTTAAGGAGAAACACAAGACAGCAAAATATACACAGTATTACTTGTAACTATTAACTATATATTATATATATACTTTGATAACAATATTAAACTATGAATATGATAATTTGTATTTATTTTATATATAGTGCATACATACTTCTTTTTTTTTATTTAGAGGTAATGCATTGGATTTTTTATGTTTATTCACACATATTATTTACTATAATCAACATTATTTAGTTGCTGCAAAATCAATTTATTATACCTCCCAATGTAGACTGCAGTATCACGTAATAACACTCTTTTCAGTTGACATCTTATACTTGACATTATTAATAACATCAAAATGTTCAGAAAATCCTATAATGTGAACTCTCATAATAAAAGCACATAATAGTACCAACAACATAATAAATAAAGTCAGAGGTAATATCTTAATAATTAGTAATAATCTTATATAACAATAACAAGAATAACACCACATGAATAGTAATAGTACCCTATGACATAAATAATAACAATAATAATAATAATAGTACATTAATCACATCCAATTAAAATACAATTACAAAAATTAAACAACACTAATAAACGTAAATTATATACAATGAAATGTTAACAAACAACAGTGTTTTTGTTATTTTGAATGTTCATCCTCTTCATTCACAGCACTTAATGAGTAATAACTGCTACACTTTCACATGTGAAACTTACTTTGTTTATTTTCCTCGCAGGAAAGTGATTATTATAGCAATTATTATTCAACAGTGTTTTTAATCAACACGTGCTTATGATAGTGTTTATAAAAAAATTGATTTTAATTTATTTTACTGTTATCATGTTTTTTGTTGTACGATCTGTACTGTCCACCCGTCCCAGTTATATGTATAATATTATATTGCACCTACCCTGTGAGCGGTAAGGTATGCAGACCATTCTTAAGTCTTAAATTTGCTACTGAGAATGCCATCATATCACAGAATGAAAATAATAAAAATAATAACAATACTGATTGTTGAAATATATGGTGTTGAAAACAAACTCAATAAAATATGGCTGTCAACCAAAAATTATTATTACCATGCAAATCTAAGAGTCCAATGTTCTAACTACAAAGCAACCAAGCAAAATTCAAAAACTAATAATAAACTACCAGTACCCCAAAAATTAACAAATATATTGCTATATTTACAAATACCAATCTACCAGCTAATAAATATGGTACCATTTTTTCTACAGAATAAGGCAAATTAATGCAGTCTTTCTGAATCTGAGATGAATCGAATAATGCCTTATTGAAACCATATAAAATATATAATTTTATACATCTGATAGATTTATAACAATACTAATTAACAATGCAACACTGAATTTGTAAAATAAGTAAAAATTATATCTAGGCTACACTTGAACAATATCTTGGAGGTTAGGCCTACAGGTATTTTTTTATAGGAACCAGTAACCAGTAAGGGTGACACGCTTGTAATAAGTGCTTGTGGAATGAATTATGCAATTGGATATTTGTGCAGTGTCAGCTGCATAAAATAATAATTACACAGTTTTAGTATCCACCTCAAAACGTTTTACAGTACAAAATATGCTATTAAGTAATGCTGCTAGAGTAATTATCAACATTATATTGCAACACAGTAATATAAATAGAATATATGGAAAACAACGAACTTCAACTGAAGAATGGTTCCGCTGAGACAGAATACTGTATCACTGTTACCATAACCGTGGTTTCGACCACTGTTTGACTAAGACAACAAATGTAATTTAGGGGTGGGATATGGAAAGTTGATGACCGCTAGCATTCACTAGAATTTTACAATATATTCAATAAGAATGAGTTCAGCGTTCATCTTTAACCAAAGGGTGACCTTTCTCTACCTGAGTCATGATGCCAAGCAGAGTAATGTTGACATGCAACGGTACAGAAAAAGATAAGTAATGAATAGATAAGTAAACATAAGTAATCTATACTGATACATATCACATGTATTTTTATTCTACAAACATGAAACACATGATCTCAAAAATCATGATAAATGCGGATTAGTAGATTATTTTATCAAAGACTTTATAACATTATAACGTAACAAAAAATACACCTCAAAAGAAAAACAAATGTACCATCAAAATTCATGGTAATATATGCATAAACACAATCCTTTGAGTAATAAAAGAAAAAAAAGAAAAAGAAAATGAACTTCATAAAGACAGAAATGAAGATACAATGTATTATTTAAGAATACATAATAATTTTCAGGAATAAAAGAAAATCTGAACAAAAAAGAAAAATAATAATAGTAAATAAATAACTGGAAAATAGAGAATGAAATCAGGAAATAGATAATTTAATGACTGTGACAAACAATGACTGATGATGAACCAAATACCCAGAAGTTAAAGATCCCATGACAAAAGATGTAAATAGTAATTTATAAATAGGAATATAATATATAAGTATGTAAAACTAGTATGTAAGAATTCCGATATTGTGAGTAAACCTATTTAACTATGAGGAGGTCTGCGCACCTCAGACCGTTATTTTATATATCAAAAGAAAAGAAAAAACTATAGAAAGTGAATTATTTAAGTGTTACAAATATAATCATGTCAAACTGTAATTCTAAAAGTTATATTGCGTGACAGTGTTAAGAAGAGAAAATAACAGTGAAATACGTTAAAAAGAAACAATCATGTATGAAAAGAGTGATTAAGTATGTAACGGTACATATAACCAACCCAATACCAAAGTAAAATAAACTGGTTATAAACTATCCAAAGCAAAATAAACGCAAAATGGGAACATTAAAGAGGAACATAGGACGATTTGTGACTAATATAAGGGAATAAAATAAATTATAATTAACAAGTAATGTATTACAGAAGAAACGAAGACACAAGACTAAAGACAAGACAATGTTGACCCAAATACCCAATAGATCAGACAGTGAGAAAAAGACAACAACACCCAGCAAGAGAGATTTATTAAGAATAATAACAGAATCAGTGCGACTAGGGAAAATAAAAGGAATTCAACTACAAGAAGGAACTAATAATGACAAGAATAAAATAAACCATGAGAACATAAAGTACGGTAAATGAGAGAACATAGAAGTAATTTCAAAGTTGATTTAAAACTCTATGCTGTGACTTGACACTGACATCAAACTATTAATAAACTAATTTCAATGACTTGACAGTATAACCAGAACTCAAAGGTAAAACAATGACGATAGAAAATAAAGGGGAAAGTGAATATAAGAGTTGTAAATGTATAAATTAATAATGTATAAAAATAACCACTAAGTGATGTTCAAAAGACTAGTTCAAATTGTAAAGTAGATATAAGATACAACTATTAATCAACAATAATGTTGAGATAGTCACAAAAAAGAGAAATATAACTATAAATAACAAAAATTAGCATTAAGTAAATGTAAAGAACTCAATGCAATGTATAAAAAACAAAATCTAAGGTTCAACCATTGTTGGGAATCCAGGTAACAGGAATGCTCTTATACTAGAATGTATTGTAATGTAAGCAAACTAGAGACTATAAGGAGTATTCCATTTACAAAAATTAATAATATAAAAGGACTTGTGTACATTATAAGTGTAAATTAACATGCTCAAGAGGTACAGCATAGTACTGGCACCTTGAACAGTAAAAATCACACATAAAATGATTATAAAAGAAAAGGGACTCAGTCAACGATATTAACTAAGAAGTAATACTACTAATGTAAGGCAAATCAATGTTTATTGCCATAAAATTAATACTAATGATGTATATTATATGTAACTCATAGCTGAAACTAGATGCAGGAAGCATTAGATAGATACCAACAAATGTCAAAATACCAGAGCAGAACAAAACACTGCCAAGCATTAACATTACTATAATAAATCTGATACAAACTAAACCTAATCAAAAGATGAATGTGTAATGTCAAATAAGAAAAAAATGTAACACTCAAGAATACTGAATGATAGTCTGAGGAAAAATGTAAATAAAATAAAATAAGACAATACTAGCTAATACTGAGATAACCAGAAGTTATACCGTAATGATTAGTTCAGTATAAATAGGCTACAGCAAATATGGTTTAGAAACCCATAATATTATAAAATGAATAATAAACAATTAGCAAGGCCATATACCAAGTGTCTAGCCAAAAGAAATATAATTGTTATGGATAATAGTTAAATAATTATGTAAAACACTACTGTGCAGTAATTATAAGCTATCACAGAGAACAAAAGTGAATAATAATAATACAATAAATATAAGAATCCTTAATATAAGAAAGGGACAAAGACAATAAAAAAATATTGAAGTAGGCCTAAACTACTAGAGACAATTTTTAAAGAAATACCACCTGAAACTTTATGAGATGCTGTTATAATTAAGAAATAAATAAAAATGATAAGAATTTATCAGAGAATGAACATTATAAATAGAATAAGGTAGAAAATAAAATATGTAAATAGATCATAAGAAATAGTAATAAATTTATTTTGTTAATCCTTATCAAAGTTACATGGTGTGGGTAACCGAAATACTCGGGGTAAAAGGACAAAAACGATGGGAGTAATGAAAAAAGGATTAGTGTATTTATAACTGAATAATTTAAATTATAAAAAATAATTAATTACAAGCCCGTGGGTGTACAATGGGGAACCAATTTCCCGTAATCTCGGATCCAGCTAGATGACGCCAAGAAAGCGTCTATTTTGCCAAATGCTACCAAAAGTGCATGGAAATTACAACAGTTGACCAATCAGGGGCCGTTATTAATTACTAGGTACGAGATTTTGACACAGGTAAGATCATCAGTTCATCTCGAGATGCTGACGAGGACTCCACGCAGGTCATCGTAACCAACAATACTGAATTAATAGCTGGCAGCTGATCAAAGCATTCTAACCTCGAAACACGAAGTTGAGGTTAGGTCGGACATAAACAGAGTGAAGTTTTTTTTTTCATTAGTAGTCCAGAGTACATGCGCATAGGCAGTGAATGTTTAAGAAATTGTTAAAAATAATTTAATTCAATAAAAATTTGAATAGTGATACTCCGAGAAACTACTGTGGACGCAAGTATAAGTGACTAGTAATAAATATTCGAATAGTAATAGAAAGTTCAATGACGCTATGAGCGAAACTGATTAACAGTATTACCTCAACTTTTAATCCAACTAAGCTTGGAACAATAATTAAATTATTAATTATGATAATTCTTAGAGGGAGTAACCGTAACCAACTTTTAATTTGAGAATTAAATTGATTGACATACTATGTGATGATACACATGATTTCGAAATATATTCATAAATAAAAATACTGCCAGGACTTACCTGCAAGCTTTCACAAACTACTTACCTCGTGTTTACATTTCATCAGAAGACCAAGGTCGCCACGATTATTTTTTATAGATTAAAATATCGAAAACCTTTATACTCCACCTTAAATGAAAAGGGACAATTTCGCTATCTGACCATCCCAATAAGAATTCAGAAAGATCCCCGGAACGTTTAGACGAATCTTGCAGCACAGAAATGAGAAAGTGGTAATGACGAAATAACTTAAGACTAACACATTTTTGTTGTGACTAAAATATGGTTTAATTGATATCTGACTGCTTTACTTATTTAAATCAAAACACAGAAACGTATTTATACATATACATTTAGATATCCTATTTAATACATAACGTCCTATAAAATCCTATTAGACAGCCCACTCTGCTCACTCTCTCTTTCACACCATACTTTACCCTTATTTATTAGGTTTTATAATCCCTTTACTGTTTACGATTTAAAACGGTTCACAAACGCATCACCGGCCGAACACGTGCTTTCACCGACCGAGTTAACTGCCCATTGTTTCGGTTTTATTGTCCGTCGTTCATCACTAGTTGTACACTTGTTCAAATTCCGTGGGTCCCGGTCGGTACTAAAATGGTATTATTTTGAAGTGATCACATTTTGGAAAGTTCAGCTGACTGGGGCCGAGTCACTAACTACGTCTTTTGGCTATTGTAGCTGCTCGTGGACTGCGTAGCGTCTATTGCAAGCGGGTGGAAATTGATGTCCACCGCCAACGAATTTCGTCGTCGCTCATAGTTGAGTTGTTGCAGTTCAGCGACCATGTGCATGATACATAGTGGTTTTTGCTGTGTTTTACGCCGACGATATTTAGGCGCTTCTGGCCTGATGTCACGATATGGGCGGACCTTAAGCTTTCGTATCTGGCCTCATGGTAAATGAGACTGCATAACACTGGTTTCCTGACATCTTGGTTCCGCGTGTATACCCGTCTCGTGCATACGGGCGCATGACCACATTCAACAAAGTTCTTGAAAAACTGAGGTGGCTACATACCTCAACTGAATACACAATGCGATATTGCGTTGCTGCCTTGGTTATAAACTGTTCTATTTGCCACATGTTCTGGTTTGTTGGAATAAAATTTACACAATACCTTTGTCAATCCCCGAAAATAAAATAAATTTAAAAATACCCACATTTTTGGACCGTTACAACTAGAATAGGATGCATCATCCAATTGATGATGAATTTTAAAACTTTGAACTATCAATTACGAATTATTATGTATTGTGTTTAACGTTAAGTTTATTGTAAAATATTTAATAATAATCTACCCTGTTAGTAAGGAATATAAAAAATACCTGTAAACATTTTGTTATCCAATCTAAGGACGCAGATAATGAATCTTGTAATTAAATTGCATTCCTAACCGTATTGTATGGATATTTTAATATCGTTAAAGAAATATTAGTTATTTAAAGTTGATTAAGTTATGTTCCAATGAAACCAGTTTAACCTCAAATTTCAATAATAATCACATGTTCACTTTTTATGTTATTCATTAAGGAATTTTAATAATGTTATCACTCTCCTACTACTAAACCATGATAGTAGTGCATTGTTTTAGTTTATGTGTATCTTGCAGTCTCAAAGAACCTGCTTTATTTATTAAATAATGTAACAAAATTCTTAGCATCCAGAGTGACGAATAGTTCAATCAGACTTGTAACCTTGGGATATAATCATTTTAAAGAGTCCATCAGTAACATTGAATTTAAAGGAAATTAAACAATATTATTGTTTGTTAATGGTAATTAAGAAATGAGTTCGGAGAATAAAAGTAATTCATAATCCATACAAGAGTTTTGACTGATTATTTAACTATACTAAGACGTTGCAGCTTAGGTGAACGGCATCCGTGGTTGGCAGCAGTGTGGCGGCAACAAGTGGGTTTGAATAATTTTAACTTTATAACTAGCAATGCTCATCAGCATTACTAGTAAACCACCATTACTAGTAAGTATCTGTATAACCAAATACTTATATTTTCAGTGAGAAGGTACACCAATCGGTTCATCTTAGCAACGACTGAATGTCAAATTCAATTACGAACTCAGCGAACCCAGCAAAATAATAAACAAATTATTAATTTACTAAACCAACATTTGAGGCTTTAATTAGGTAGAAGATTTCAACCTAATTAATTATATAATCAAGACTTATATATAATAGTATACTTCAAGAGGTGAAGACCCTCGTAATATAACAAGTATAATTAAAATATGAACGTTGAAGAAGTATATAATCTATATGAACCAGGTATATAACACATATAGTGAAACAAGGCAAAGTAACTAATTGAAAAATATAAAATTTTACATTAAAAACTTATAACAATACAGTATAAGGAAGAAAAAATAAAGTTCATCCGAATATTATTAATTAGAAATTGGGAAACCGAACCTGTGACCCATAAAATATAGCCAAGGCCTTAACTAAAAAAATTAGTGTTTTTAGTAGAAGGAGGGAATTGTTGAAATTTTCTAATTGCAAGGCAGAATGTGTAAAAATTACTGCTGAATTTGATACAAATTGAAGAGACCAATAAAAGATGAGATAACCAGGAAAAACAACGTAAAACCTAGAAGAATGATGTTTTAATCAAGAGACAAAAAAAAAACAGATGTCCAGGAGTAAAGAATCAACCAATAAATCCTTTAAGAAAAATGTTAGATTGGTGAGATCACTCCAAGACTAAATCAAATATTCGAACTAACATTACGACAGTAAAGATTGAATTGCAACAAAAACAATAACTAAAAAACATTATAATTGTGAATTATTTTTGTACACTAGTATACAATAGTCATTAATAGTAAGAGTTTTTTGTTATAGTTTCTTGTATGATCCAAAGAACCCACAACCATTCAACAGACATTCAAACACCATATTATCAAGTCTCATCCATAAATATTATATTGTATGTTCTATGTATAAATTGCACCAGACTCTTGTATGTTAACCCTGAGATTCAGATAAATAATTCTCTATTTCAAAATAAAACACAGGTTTTTTGTTTAATTACAAATTGGCTTCCATCGCGGGGCTTAAAGGGAGCGAGGTACTATTTATTTATATTACAAATTGGCGACCAACTTAAGGGCTAGGTTGATACTTCTAGCTGGTGATCGTACAAAAAACAAACAAAGAACATGGATGAAACAATAGATAGTGCTTTCAAAAGAACTAATGAACATTTTGAAAATAAAATGCAATGTTTAAGAGGCAGAAGCATACGATAAAAAAATGACACACCAAAGTCGACGACAGAAAATAGAAAACCTGCAGAAAAGGATAAAACGACACACAGAATCATTGAATAAACAAACAGAACGGTGGAGAGAAAAAACAATGAACGATCGGAATAAGATAACGGAAAATAAACGTAAAAGAATGGAAGTAATAAAGGAAGAATTAAAGGGTACAAATAAATTAATAGAAAGTCAGAATAAGGTAGAAGACGATATGAAAAACACAATGGAAGAATGTATAGAATTTAACAATAAGTGGATGAAAGAAATAATAGAAATTAATCGTAAAGACACAGAAACCCTAAGTAAGAAACTAGCGGATAACAATAATACCATGAAAAGAATAATAAAGGATCAGGAACAGATGACAGAAAATAACGAGAAAAACATTTAAATAGTAAGTCATAAAATAGAAGATATTCATAAAGGGAGGGAAGAAAAAATAAAGGCAGAAATAATAAATGATAACGAACCAGAGATAGAAGAAATACCAATGATAAAAATATGGTTTTAACTATTAAGTCAGGAAATAGATGATAATTGTAAGAAAATGGGAAACTGTTGATAGAAGAAATAAAAGAGGATAGTAAACTATTGTAATAGAAACAATCAAGGAAAATAATGATAAATCATGTGAACTTTTAAATGAAAGTAATAAGGGAACAGAACAAATAAAGGAAAATAATAAAACATTAAAACGAGAAATAAAGGAGGATATTGAAACACTAAATAATAAAATGGACAGTAATAATGAGACACTAAATAAAAAAATAGAAAGCAGTAATGAAACATCAGAACAAATAAAGCACGTGACCATGGATGACATAATGGCATTCATACTACAGTGGAGGGAAGAATTAAGAAATGATAGGAAACAGTCAATAGAAACAATAAAAGAAAATAACGATAAAAAAACAGAACAAGTAAATCAGAAAATAGAAGATAGTAGTAAGGAAATACAAAAAGAAGAAACGAATGACAAAGCAGATCAACTTAATGAAACATTAGATAGTGGTTTCAAGAAATTGAATGAAACACTAGACAGCACTTCTGAAGGTATTAAAGAAACATTGAATAAGAACAGGGAACTGGTAAGTCAGAAAATAGAAGATAGTAGGAAGGAAATAGAAATTAAAGAATACAAAGGTGTAATGTTATCTGAGAATAAAAATAACAGCAACAAAGAGAATAATAAATACCTGGAAAAGAAGACGAAGAAAATAGAAAAAATATGTAAAAAGGAACTAGTAAAAACATGAGAAGAATTGGAGATGATAAAGACCGTTATTTTATATATATAAAAAAAAGAAAAAACTATAGAACGTGAATTATGTAAGTGTTACAAATATAATCATGTCAAACTGTAATTCTAAAAGTTATATTGTGTGACAGTGTTAAGAAGAGAAAATAACAGTGAAATACGTTAAAAAGAAAGAATCATGTATGAAGAGAGTGATTTAAGTATAATTAAAATATGAACGTTGAAGAAGTATATAATCTATATGAACCAGGTATATAACACATATAGTGAAACAAGACATTATGATCCAAAGAACCCACAACCGTTCAACAGACATTCACAACACCATATTACCAAGTCTCATGCATAAATATTATATTGTATGTTCTATGTATAAACTGCACCAGACTTTAACTATACTTGTATGTTAACCCTGAGATTCAGCTAAATAATTATTTATTTAAAAATAAAACACAGGTTTTTTATTTAATTACAAATTGGCTTCCATCGCGGGGTTTAAAGGGAGCGAGGTACTATTTATTTATATTACAACATTTATAATTTTAAACTTTACAACTTTAAAACTTTATAAAACTCTTATGGGTGATTTTGATGGGAATTCACAAAATGAGCATTAAACACAGGATAGTGTATACAGGCGATCGCTGCATAAGGTTTTCACTGTATATGGATGAATAGTATTCACGTGCATCACCATTAACTTATAAACACCTTTTATCAACTGTTTATTAATAATATTAATGCCTTTGTTTACACAGTAAGCTTTTTGGATTCAGCGCTGATTCAGTGATGTATAAAGTTAATGAATTTAAAAAAAAATTGTCTTTTACCAGTGATTTTTAAATTATAAGCAGTGCTTACATTAGCATCTATGGACACTTCACAACTTATATAAACATTGTACTGCCGTATAATGCATCAGTACACACTGAGGCAGAAATTATAGTAAAAATGTAAAAATTGTAATCTGTAGAATAATATTTTCAGCCATCTTGGATATATTTGAAAAACCTAGGACCCAGCCTTGGCTGGTTATTGAAACCTCATGTGTACAAAAAGTTAAAAACCAAACATTATTATTATTATTATTATTATATGTAAAATTCATTAAGGAGTTAAAATTAGAATGGAATTGTTTTAAATATTTTGAATTAGTTAAATTACCAGTTGTGTTAGGTTTGAATGTCACAGAACAAATAGAAATTTTTTATGGATAAGTAATCAAGTTAACCTAGAGTTTATGAACACATTTTGTATTATAACAAATCTGTAAATCGCCTAATGTGTGGAAACTAAACGTAAAAAACCAATAATTATGTAAAAATAGGTTAGGCTAAGCATATTTTGTGAGTCAAGAACCATAATAAGTAGCCAAATGTGCAAAAATATAAAAGGTGTTGATGCATTGTTAATAACGAAGAGGGAGAGAAGTTATTTCCGGGATGCCAGAATAGATGGCGCTGTACATATTCTCCTGCACTGTATTGGTAATTGTATGCCTCATCAACCAGGATAATACAGCACAGAATGTTATATTACCTTTCTGAAAGGTAGTGATAAATTTCAAATCTGCTTTTACTTATCATCACGCTCTGTTTTGGCACCATTTTCGTACACACTTTTCTCAGATTTTTGTCAAAATTTTCCTGCCAGTTTTTTGTGATTGCATTTTTCTGTTTTTACTTGATCTTGTATGTTCCTAGCAGATAACTTTACAATTTTCACAGCCAATTTATACACTTTAAAAAAGTTTCCAGTAGCTCTACATTTTATAAGTTCCTAAGAATTAATTGACAATTAGATATCAGTGACACTTCCACTTCTCTTATACAGTCATTTTATCTAACTTTCAAACTGACGTTTTCTTTACAGTATAATTTTGATAAACTTGTTCTCACATGCCTTTGACTTCACTTCCACCTTTAATAAAATTAGCAAAAAAATAATTACTGTTATAATATAATTCAAATTCTAATATTTTACCATTCTCAAGTTCTAATATTCTAACAAAGCACACAAAGACACACATGCCAGTGCACATGAATTAGTAGAAGCTCCGAAACAAGACACAGTAAGGTAAACAGTAACACAGCTGTGAAACCTCAGCATAATGACACCATCACAGCACTTCCATATGGTACTAATACAATAAGCATATAGTAAACAGTTGACAACTTATTTCAGACCTCCTAAAACAATGCACAAAATGTGAATGTATAATTTTAAAATCAGATACGGATAAAGTACATACACATATACATTTGCAATGCCTATAACTTTGACTCAATATTGACTTTGTTAAGTTATCAGTATTACACAAGATTTATAATTTTTATTTACTACTAAATATTAAAAAAAAGTCAGTACTTAAAAGCACCAGTTACTTCCAACTACAAGCTAAAAATGTTAGCTATTGTACAAAGTAAAAGAACTTCATAAATGGTTTGAAGTAAAACATTGTACTGATCGACATCTTTTATCAATCAAGAAACTATGATGCCTATACTTTCATCTTATTTATTTATTAATTTTTGAAGAAATATAATTATGTAGCTTCCTTCCCAGCAAAGGAATCTCACTATTCCAGTAGAAATTGCCACTACCTACGTTCTCTAATACTGTTAATTTTTGAAATTAAATAGGTATGCCGTATTTAATGAAACTTATATTACATCCAATAGTGTATGAATATTACAGCAAAATTTTCAAAGAAAATTTTGATTTTTACACTGACTGCTCACAGACAAGGTGTATTGCACTCGTGTGGAATTAAATATATAAAAATTAATGTAAACAAAATAAATTACACAACAATAAGTGTTGTAGTTGTAGCACCATTAGTTCAGAAGTGGAAGGTCATAAATTTTCTAAAGTGCTTTCAAAACTTCTAATCAGCTTTATAACCCCCCAGAAACTTTAGCAGTCAGTCTTCGCTGGGCAGTTGCCTGCAATTTTACTTGAGGCTGTGTACTATTAATGAGTTTGGACTACATGATATAAAAAGTGGTACAGAACATTTTTTTGTTTACAATGAAGGAACAGTCTATAAAGACCAAATGAAGTATGTTAACCTTGCACCATTATCAATCTATTCATGTTTTACGTACCGAGTCACTTTATGGTTAATATAATTAAATTACAATTCATGTTTGGGATCGAACTTTAGAGCAACAGGTTCAGCATTAAAAAGAAAATCTCCTGGCCGACCTCGGACCGTAACAATGCCGGACAATGTGGCACGTGTGAGAGCTTCCGTCCTGCAATCTCCAAAGTGTTCAGCAGTGAAACACGCAGCTTCCCTGGGCCTGTCTGATCGGAGTGTAAGAAGAATCCTGCACAGCAATCTCAGCATGCATCCCTACAAAATGATGGTTACACAAGAACTAAGTATAAGAGATTTTGAAACTTGCAGAGCTTTGTGTGAAGACGTTTTTCAGAACATTCCCCCTACAGCTGTTGATTTTTTCTGACGAGGCTCACTTCCACTTGGCAGGCACTGTAAATAAGCAAACTTTTCGGTACTGGGCTGAAGGTAACCCTCGAGAACTTCACCAGCGACCACTTCACAGCCCTCATGTTACTGTTTGGTGTGGCGTTGCCGAATTTGGTGTGTGGGGTCCATACTTTTTTTAAGAAGATGGCCAGGCAGTAACGGTTAATTCCAATTGCTACTGTCACATGTAAGAACCTTTCCTCCGGCCCAAGTTTAACCAATTCATTGAGGACCACGAAGGAGAAGTCTGGTTCCAACAAGACGGAGCTACAGCCCACACTGCTCGGCGTTCTCAAGAAATTCTGAGAGAATTGTTTCCTGGGCGTCTGCTCTCCTTGCACGGTGACAATGCCTGGCCCCCATGGTCGCCAGATTTGACGCCTTGTGATTATTTCCCTTGGGGATATTTAAAGCCACCAGTGTACAAACATCACCCTAGGACCATGGAAGCTCTTAAGGAGGTAATCACCCAGGAAGTTGCTAACATTCCGCCACAAATGACACGAAGAGCTATGGATAACTTTCGGGAACGGCTTCGTCAGTGTGTCAATAATGGAGGCCGCCATTTAATGGACATACTTTTTAAAAAACATTAATGTAAAATGGCATAGTGTATGTTATTCATAAATAAAAATATTTTTTCTGTATCTCTCTCTGTTTGTTTTTAATTACCTATTTCAATAGGGGAGGTCTTTATGCCGAACCCTATATTACGTGCATTGTATGCCAACCTACAGCAGTATTACATACACACAGTGCAGCCATAATGTGTTTATAGCAATAACATCTTGACTGCTGTTATGCTCTGCTACTTAAAGGGTCACGCGCATAGCCTTACCTGTTCACAGCATCTGCCTTTAAGAATAATAAACTCTTGGATTTCGTTGTCCATGATGTGTCCGTTACTTAACTAAATATAATTATTTCACTACGACTCAGAACAATTGTGTTCCGAGTCATAGTGAAATAATTATATTTAATAATAAAATGATGATTTTACAAATTCAAAAATTATCATAATGTGCCTTTGTCTTATTACTGTCTGATGATATGCTTTTACACTTAAATATTAACCAATGCGAAAAAACTGTTTAAAAATTCTTTACCAAAAAATCTCACATATAGCATAACGGACAATTGCATATAACAGACAACAGCAACAAAGTAATTTGCACCCAGGCAAGCAAAAAATCAGTATTAAACTTCTTACCTGCTGCTGGTTTCCAACGGGATAGTCAAAACACAACAAAAAATGTTATTAATAAACAACTTTTATGATTACTAACTTACGTACACAAACAATAGTGAAGCATCAGAGGAGACAAGGTAGACAGTGTCTACCCAAATGTAAAATAATTTAATTATAAAACAGATCATTTTCATTTACATAATATCTAGTTAATTCAAAAGAATGTAAATTACTTTAAGAATATAAATGTTAATTCAAACTACATGATAAGATGCCACAGAATGCTAATATACATATAGATAGACGCTAGTATACAGAAAAAAAGATATTTGCAAATTTTTTAATTGCTCGATGTGAGTGGGTTACCCTGCATGACAACATGAGGGGGAATATGCACACAGTATTTTAATCTATTTTCAATTGTGCTAGCAGACATATCCCTCAACAACCAGTATGTCATTACCGCAGATTCTCACCTGGGCGCACAATGCTTGTTTGATTTAGTTTGAAAGATAACATTTTTAATTGTGCTACAGTGTGAGAGACTAGCAGTATTTAATAATGTTTGTACTAATTATTTAATAATAAGTTTTTCTAAGTGATGTCAGTGTTAATCTGTTAAAAGGAATGAAATGAATACCGTTATTTCCAACTCCTGTTTTGTGTTAACACAAAACTTAAAGAAACGCATAGAGAAATTTAACAGGGGAATTATGTATAAAGCTTATGCTACATACTAAATGGCTTGATAAAAAAAAGATTTTGAAACAAGTTTGGAGATACTGAGAAAAAGCTCTGGGCTGTATAAAGAACAGAAATGTTAACTGGAATAAGGATGAAAATTAATTGAAACATTTCAGAATAAGTGGTTATATATTTTTGTACGATTTTATTTTATTTACAAAAATTATGGGATGTGTGCATTAGGGATAATCACTCAGATCTTAGCTGGCAATGGTGACACAGATATTTTATAAATGTTTTATAAGTTAATTTTGAATGGCACAAATTTTCATAACGGCTACTTTTGGCTGTAGTTTTTATGTCTCCTCAAATTATTTTGGAACACTTCGCCACTGTAAATAAAAATACTAACACATTAGGTAACTAAAGAACACTAAATAATTTAAAAAAATTAAGTTATTGTTAATTAATTAAGTTTTTGTTAACAAACAGTTATGACACATAATTTACTGACATAAATATAAATCCAAAGAGTATTAAAAGTAATATTAGTTTCTTGCACGCACAAAAAGTAATTATTTTAAATGATTAATATCAATTACATTTCCCTTCTTATAGTTTAATGTAAGTATAAAACAGGAGTGTTCCCATGATTATACTCATTATTATGTTGCCTCTATGACCTTCTAGACAATACAACTCATGGAAAACACAATATAGGATAAAAACCTATCTGTTTTTGTTATTTTCAGTCTGTACACTGTTCATGATTCACCTATGCAATATAGATAAGAACCATTTAAATTCATTTACCATGAGCCTACAATTTGAACATAAAATACAAATTTAACTTACATAAGTTTTAGAATTAAAAGCTTTGATTCTAATACAATAATGTTTTTTGTGACTACCTAACAAAACTACATTTATATGATACTATAAATTGACTACTTTTTAAATTAACCATTCTATTACAAATCGAATATAAAACCAAAACTTGGCTCTGTGTGTGTGTGTGTGTGTGTGTGTGTGTGTGTTTTTGAAGTTACATAAGTTCAAAAACATGTATGAAAGTGCATGAATTATAAAGAAGGTGAGTAATTATACATAAGCGAGTAATTGTTCACAGTTAGCAAAATATGTTATTATTTAAAAGGTACGTACTCTTGTGATTCCCAAGCCTTTCCTTTCAACATTAGCTGATTTGAGAACAGAATGTTCAACACGTCGATGAAGTCTCTTTGCTCCTCCGCTGTTAACTACAGGAAGGCAGGGAAATTCTGTTGCCTGCTGGAAAAATGATATGTCAGGGCAGAGGCGTCTGAAAATATAAATAACTGTCACTTTGAAATTAAACATAATTGTCTTCCATATTAACCCTATATTTATTTCAGCCACAGCACCATTATCAACCATTATTAAACCTGATGACTGAATGTAGTGACTGACACTCACAGACTTATAAACTGTTCAGAAGTGACTTGAAGTATCAAAACCTGAATTGACAATATTAACTCCTTGTCATAGTATAGCTACAGACACTTTGTGATAACTGCTAAAACCCTCATATTTCATAGAACTGAAAAACAAGTGACAAAAATGGTCCGATTACACATGGTAACCAATAACATACAAATGAATGGCTGCTGTATTTTAACTTAGCAATACCACACTCTGTTAAATAATCATTGCTGTAACAACTGATTGAGGGTATTAAGGCAACACATTTCCATTTATAAAAGAAAAAAGTGATTTTCTGTCAAGCCAATGTACCTACTCACACTTCGTTAACTGCAGCTGCAAAGCTTCATGAACTGCACAAATAACTGCTGTATGTGCTGTACTTGTCAGACTTAGCAACCCAGTGTCTAATCCCATTCCCGAATCTGAAGAAGTGGCTCAATGGAAAAAGATTAATTTCAAATATGGACTTTATCACTGACATAAATACATATATACTATATCTGATAACAAAAACAAGCTAGTAAATACAGATGTTTTAAATGTTGTGTTCGCTATCTGATGGATTGTACGTATGACCATGCAGAGCCACTTGATATTCCAGGCACTATCCCTGTGTCAGACCAAGAACCTTTTGGGTTGCACTCATAAGTGCCTTCAGCCATTTAAAGCAATCTCCAAGTAAAGTGGTAAAACTGGATATTGTAAGTATCAGAATAATAATGACAAATGTAAACTGAACTTCTTAAAGAGCCCTAAAAAAATTCTCAAGGAATGCCATAGGACATACTGTGGCAGGTGAGGGAATACATATACAAAAATTCAATAAAAATTTATAAAATGTCTTCTAAAAACACAACAAGAACTAATCGTAATTTTCAGTTATATATAAACTAATACATTGAACAAACAACTCGTCACAAATGAAAAATTAATGAAGAAAGTTGTGTTAGTGATAAAAATCACAAGCAGAATTATCACTGTTGCACACCACTATATAAAAATATTCCGATTAGCGCTTTCAAGCTTCACAGCTCATCATCAGATCGGAAGTGAACAAATAACATAAAAACAAACCCTTCACCCCCACCCCACCACACCCTGCTCACACACAACAAGCTATAATTCAATGTCCCTTCCCCCCTCTGAGCCCTGTCCCTCCATTTGGACAGTTACATATTCTTCTAGCAAATACCTTGTGTTTCAGTGTTGTGTGTATGTGTGTGTGTGTGTGTGTGTGTGTGTGTGTTCATTCCTTTTAAACCTACCCTTCTTTCTCCCCCACATCTGGGCCAGTCACACACCCTTATTTAAAAATATCCAATTAGTCCTCTGCAATTTAATTCTTAATCTTATCTATCTGTCCTCTATCATTTACTTCTTAATTATGTTATAAAATATTTCTTCATTACCAAATTTAATTTTAGTATTAATTAAACTGTCTAACCCTTTTTCTCTTTCTTTCAATATTTCTAACTCCTCCCTAAGCTTCCTTTCAACTGTGTTATTTACTACTTTTACAATTTCGTAGTCATCCAAAGGATTAACAATCTTATGGTTGTCTTCTATGAAATGTCTTGCATATAACAAATTCGTTGTTCTATTACCTTCTCCACATTTGTGGTCACACAACCTGCGTACGAATTTTCGTCCTGTCTCCCCTAGGTACACTTTGTTGCAGTCTTTACATTTTAATTTATAAATTCTGCTTTTCTGTAAAACTGGGATTTTTTCTATATTTTTATTCCTTATCTTATCAAATAGCATTTCACATTTTTTAATAGCTATATCTACTTCATATTTATTAAAACAATTTATAATTTTTCTAGTATGTGAACCTATGTATGTCAATGAGCCTGCATAATTCTTTTGTTCTGGTTCTATTTTAGCTTTTTGTATGTTAACCCTTTTTCATAACTTTATCCACTATGTTGGTGTTATAGTTATTATTCCTTACAATTCCCTTTATCATTTTTAACTCCCTATCTTTTGATTCGGTCTCTTTTAAATACTTCTGAGCTCTATAACAAAATGAATTAATTGCCGCCATTTTATATCTATAAGGGTGGTAGGACTCTCTTGGTATAATTATATCAGAATACGATTCTTTCCTAAATATCCCAAACTGTAGTTTCTCATTATCTTTAATTTCTATGTTTAAATCTAAGTAATTTATTTTCTTACCTCCTATCTCTTCTTTAAATTGTAAGTTTTTATTCTTATTATTTACCTCATTTATAAACTCATGCACTTCTTCTATGCTTCCTTCCCAAATTACTAATACATTGTCAACGTATCTAGTCCATAATTTTATATTGTCTTTATACTTAGTGGAACTTATTAATTGGTTTTCAAAATCATTCATATATATTTCTGCAAGAATAGGGGATAATGAAGACCCCATAGGTAATCCTTTTTTCTGTATATAAAACTTGTTATTAAACCTAAAATAGTTCTGATTTACACATTCTTTAATTACTTTAATCAGTTGCTTTTTATACCTGTATTCTCCCATATTATTATTGTTTATTAACTTAATAACTTTATTTACTGTGATATTGGTAAACATGTCCTTAACATCCAGTGATATCAATTTTGTATTTTCATTAATTCTAATATTTTCTAATTTTTTTATCAATTTTACATTATTCTCTATGTTGTATTTTGTCCCAAATTCATATTTCTCTTTCAGTACTATGCTAACTTCCTTTGATAATTTATAAATAGGTGCATTAATAAAAGAAACAATCGGTCTAATTGGTTTTCCTTCTTTATATATCTTAACCTGAATTTTAAAAGTTGGTGCTGTTGGATTACTTTCCAATAAATACTTTTTCTTATTTTCTTCTATAAATGTTATCTGTTTCATCATTAATTTTATCCTTGACTGGTACTTACTTGTATAATCATACTTTATTTCTTCATATGGTCCTTCCCTTATAAATTCTTCTGTTTTCTTTATGTATTCGTCCTTTCTCAGTAGTACCAATGTATTTCCTTTGTCTGCCTTCATAACTATAATATCATTCTTTTTTATTTTATTCTTTAGTTTAGTTACAGTTGATTTGATTTTTTGTTCATTTTTTGAATTATACAAATTTTTCTTAAATATTTTATCTACTACATTCCCTACTTCCCACCTTATTCTTTTTTTATCATTTTCATTTCCTAGTTTTTGTATTATGCTTTCGCATCCAATAATCATTTTTTCTTTATTTAATTCTGGTGGCGGCGCGTATTTTAAGCCTTCTGCTAACATTTCTGTTTTTTCTGTATTGAAAGTTACCTCTGTAAGGTTTACCACTCTTTTTTCATAGTTATTCTTAAAGAGGTGTTCCTTTTTTACTCCGTTCTTTCTTAATAATGTATTTTACTTAACTACCATTTTTTTTTATTTTTATTTTCCAATTTCTTTTCTACGTACCCCAAACCAAAATTATATAATATTTCTTCTAACTCTACATACGAGTATATTCTTAACAATTCTATATGTCTGTCATATAATTCCCTATTACATCTATTCACACAAAAAGATGGAGGGACAGGGCTCAGAGGGGGGAAGGGACATTGAATTATAGCTTGTTGTGTGTGAGCAGGGTGTGGTGGGGTGGGGTGAAGGGTTTGTTTTTATGTTTATTTGTTCACTTCCGATCTGACAATGAGCTGTGAAGCTTGACAGCGCTAATCGGAATATTTTTATATAGTGGTGTGCAACAGTGATAATTCTGCTTGTGATTTTAACCACTAATGCAACTTTCTTCATTCATCTGCTATTAAGATGTGCAATCGACGACAGGTAATGGACAACAACAATGAGGTAATAAACGACAACAATAAGGTAAGTAAAGTTTTTAAATATCTTAAGTTAAAAGTTAAATTGAAGAGGGTTTTAAGTAAAATATGGTTTAATAAACAATGTCTGGAGAATAATGTCATCCCAAAATACGCGCAAGTTAAAATTAAAAATAAGAACAGTGTAGCTAAAAAAGTAAAAGAACAAAGCGAAAAATTGTGGATAAAATTATAAATAAGGTCACTTTCAGGCTTAATCAATAGATATAATAGGGAATTATATGACAGACATATAGAATTGTTAAGAATATACTCGTATGTAGAGTTAGAAGAAATATTATATAATTTTGGTTTGGGGTACGTAGAAAAGAAATTGGAAAATAAAAATAAAAAAATGGTAGTTAAGTTAAATACATTATTAAGAAAGAACGGAGTAAAAAAGGAACACCACTTTAAGAATAACTATGAAAAAAGAGTAGTAAACCTTACTGAGGTAACTTTCAATACAGAAGAAACAGAAATGTTAGCAAAAGGCTTAAAATACGCGCCGCCACCAGAATTAAATAAAGAAAAAATGATTATTGGATGCGAAAGGATAATACAAAAACTAGGAAATGAAAATAATAAAAAAAGAATAAGGTTTGAAGTAGGGAATGTAGTAGATAAAATATTTAAGAAAAATTTGTATAATTCAAAAAATGAACAAAAAATCAAATCAACTGTAACTAAACTAAAGAATAAAATAAAAAAGAATGATATTATAGTTACGAAGGCAGACAAAGGAAATACAATGGTACTACTGAGAAAGGACGAATACATAAAGAAAACAGAAGAATTTATAAGGGAAGGACCATATGAAGAAATAAAGTATGATTATACAAGTAAGTACCAGTCAAGGATAAAATTAATGATGAAACAGATAACATTTATAGAAGAAAATAAGAAAAAAAGTATTTATTGGAAAGTAATCCAACAGCACCAACTTCTAAAGTCAGGTTAAGATACATAAAGAAGGAAAACCAATTAGACCAATTTTTTCTTTTATTAATGCTGTTGTGTCTTAGACGCTCTCGAAGAAATCTTAAGTTAGTCTTAGAACGCTAGTTGTAGAGGTAGCTGGTGTGAAATGAAATAACGAAGTGGACTGTATATGTTTTTAGTGTTAATTGTTTATTGAGAATTTGTCAGAAGATAGTTGCTGGCGCAGTTCAGCGTGGCATAATGCCGGATAAGTAAAATAGAGTTAAATATTGAAAGACATAATCGTATGAAAAGGCCTAGATTGCCCAAGTATTTAGCGCATGATGATCATGCTAAAATTTAGAAATAATGAAAAATAAGGTAGCCGCAGCTGGCGAACTGAGGCGAGATGCCCGCTCGGAGTCTTGCAAGTAACTAACTAATTTTGACTGTTGCTAGCCTGAATCAAGCTGGCAGCAGATAGCGGGGAGAAAAAAAATGACGTCACTGCACGCGACTGCAATGCTGTATTACAGTACAAAGTTTACATAAGTACAAAGTTTAACCATACTGCCCGCACAAAATCGGGCGATTTTGCAACTTAAGCCATTGTGTGAATAGTACATAATAATTGACATTACATGACACCAAAATTCAATAATACATAACAAATGATAATACAATGACAAAGACATAATAATTGCATAACAATCAAGCAATGACACCCACGAAATTAATAGTACATAACAATATGATTGACATACCAAATTCATGTAAGGATACATAATACATAATGATTTGCGTTACATATTAATACAATAATGATACTAAAATTCCATAACACATAATAACATGATAATGATAAATGATAATACAATAATCAGGCAGACATAATAGTTGGCAGTACTTAATAATAGGATAATGATCCCAAAAAATTCAATAATATATAACCATAGAATAATACAATAGTAAAAGACATATAATTCATATGCATAATATTAGAATAATAACCCCCAAAAAATTCAAAAAATATATAACCATAGAATAATACAATAGTAAGAGACATATAATTCATATGCATAATATTAGAATAATAATCCCCAAAAAAATTCAAAAATTCCCTAAAAACATGATAGTGATACACAATAGTACAATAGACATAATAATAATGTAATAATAATAACAATGTAAAGCATGTGATCGCCCGGGTAATGTCCCGGGCATGAAGCATGATACTGCTATAAAGTTCACATCACTGATACGTGTCGCATGAACTCTCATGCGATTAGTCTGAGGCCACTGGAAGTGGACATATGAATGGGTCGACGTAGGATACCGTTTGTGGTGCGAACATCAGCGACGCGCACTATTGAATCCTGACCCGAATAGACATTAGTGACTACCCCGCATTTCCACTGCAGTGGGGGGGAATTGTCTTCTAGAATAAGGACGAGTTGTCCAGGAGTCAAATTTTTTGATGGGATGCACCATTTGTTGCGTTGTTGCAACTGGTGCAAATAATCCTTCGACCACCTGTTCCAAATAGACTGGGTGAATCTTTGGAGCAGCTGCCATCTGCTCAGACAACCAATATTGACTTTGGAATAGTCAGGTTCCGGGAGTACAGTGAGCGGAGAACCAACCAGGAAGTAAGCGGGAGTTAAAGGTTCGGGGTCCTTGGAGCCATTTGATATGGCGAACAAGGGGCATGAGTTAAGGCAGGACTCTATTTGAGTTAGGATAGTGTAATACTACTCAAACGTAAGAATGGTTCCGCCGACAATGCGCCGCAAATGAAACTTGACGCTCTTGACTCCACTTTCCCACAGGCCACCAAAATGAGGTGCTGAGGGGGGAATAAAGGACCATTTGATGCCTTGGGCACTGGTAAAATCCTGGGTGGTCTGTTCAAATCCGTCAGATTGAAAAGTCTGTATAATTCGTGAAGTGTACTACTAGCACGACAAAAATTTGTACCATTGTCGGAGAATATCTGATCAGGGATACCTCTGCGCGCTATAAACCGTTTTAAGGCTGCTATGAAGGCATCTGAGGTAAGATCTGAGACTAGTTCAAGGTGAATGGCCTTAGTGGCCATACATATACATAGCGCAATATAAGCCTTTGACGTAGATTTGGACCGCTGCCCGCCATGACGTATAAGTACAGGGCCAGCATAGTCGACTGCAGATTGAGAAAATGGCTTAGCAGGCATAACCCGGGAAGGGGGTAATTGTCCTAATAATTGGCTTGCGCCCCTAGCATGGAATCGAAAACAAGTGATACATTTGTGTATTACTGAACGTATATAAGATTTGTCATTAATTATCCAGTATTTCTGCCGTAGAGAGTACTGAGTCAATTGTACCCCAACATGAAGTAGATGAAGATGCTCGCCTTCTATGATTAATTTGCTGAGGTGAGAATGCGGGTGGAGTATGATTTGGTGTTTGCTGTCATAGGTAAGCTGGGAGTGCTGAAGACGTCCGCCCACGCGTAATATCCCCGCATTGTCCAGAAAGGGGTTAAGTGAAAGAATTTTACTATTATTAGGGATACAGCATTGTGACTCACGTTCCTTAATTTCGATGCTAAAGTGCGATTGCTGGGACTGGCGAATAAAAACCAAAAGTGTACCTTGTAACTCATGAGAAGTTAAAAAGGAAGTGTCCCTATCAGCTATGGGGAGCCTAGAGTTCCGAATGAATCAACGGCAATACGAAAATACACGAAGGAGTTTTGAAAGCGAAGAGTAGTTTTCAAAATAACTAGATGTAGATGAAGCGACAATCAATGAGGTTTGGACCTGCTTTCGTTGTTCCTGCTCAAGATCGGGATGAGTGCAGGGTGAATGGGCATCGAAGGCACTGGTGGGCCATGATGATGACTCATGGGACAACCAGGATGGACCATACCACCATTGTGGGTGACCGTGTAAAACCCGAGGGAGACAACCACGCAATAGAATGTCGGCAGGGTTGTCAAGTGACGAGACATGATGCCAGGTACCAATTGCAGTGAGACGCTGTATTTCCGCAACACGGTTGGCGACAAATACCTTCCATCTGGAAGACTGCTGGTGAATCCAATGTAAGGCGATCATCACGTCAGAGTAAAAATATAAGTCGTCGAATTTGTAACTCACGGCGTTTATAACCTTGGAACCCAACTGAGCCAACAAGAGACAGGCGCAAAGTTCAAGTCTGGGTAATGTTATCTGCTTCAAGGGAGCGACTCTAGATTTAGAGCATAACAAGTTTGATGAGATGCCGTGGTTTAAATACACCGTACGCACATAAATACAACACGCATAACCCTTTGCTGACGCGTCGGCAAACCCATGGAGCTGGAATGAAATGATTTGTGAATTATTCAAACTCTTTACAGACCTTGGAATTTTAAAGTAAGTGTCTGAAATCAGCTGAGAATAAAGCTCTACCCACTGATTAGATAATGAGTCTGATAAGGGTTTGTCCCAACTTGTACCTGTTAACCACAATATCTGCATGAAATGCTTACACCAAAATGTACGGGCCAATGAGTCCCAATGGGTCGTAAATACCTGAGATAACTGATAATACCCTTCTCTTGTTGAATACCTCCACTTTGACATGTCTTTGGACACTATATATGAAACTATCTTCGTCAATGTCCCGTTGAATACCCAAAGTACGTACAGTTTGATTTTTGCTAAAGTCGAGGGAAGAATTGGCGTGTGAAGTTATATGGTTTGATCATTGGAAAACCATTTGCGCAAGGTAAAACCGTATTGGCTTAATAAATCTGTAATGTCGGATTTCATTTTAGATAGAATGTGCGGGTTATCTGAACCGGTCATGAGATCGTCCACATAAAAATCATTTGCGATGGCTGAACAAGCTATAGGGTGTTTAGTTTTGTTTTCCTGGGCTATTTGTGCCAGACATCTTGTGGCAAGAAATGACGCATTTGCAGTCCCATATGTGACTATCCTCAAGGTGTAATGTTGAAGTTCCCTATGGGGGGCGTCGCGCCAGACAATTCGCTGCAAATTAGAATCCTTGGGATTAACTAAAATTTCACGATACATCTTCTCAATGTCCGAAATGAGGACATATCGGTGAGTGCGAAACCGAGACATAATAGAGAAAAGATCCTGCTGGACCGTGGGACCAACCATCAATGTGTCGTTCAAGGATAAATTATTTGTTGTTTTGGCAGAGCCGTCGAAAACGACTCGCAATTTGGTGGTCATACGAGAGCCCTTAAACACCGAATGGTGCAGTAAATAAAAAGTGTCTGACTTGTTAAGGGGATACGGCACCGAAAATCACAAAAAATGTCAAAAATTTAAAATTTTTTTTTCTTTTCTTTTTCTACTCTGTAGAATGTTAGGAACCAGGAAAAAGTGTTAAAACATCTTTATGAAGGTAGTAAGTGTATTTTTTTTAGTTTATTTTTTTTTACCTTACCGAAATGCAGAATTTGTTGTCAGCGAGTTATTTGTTCAACAGTGTAGGCCTAATTACTTTTTGGATATACACTACTAAATTCTGTTCCAAGTATGTTATTATATTGAAATATATGTTTATATATATGTACATACTGATTCTAGCCACTAATAAAGCCTTCACTTCAACTGAACAGCTGATATGAACAACAATATCAAAAACCAGTCACCTTATGTTCTGAGTTGGTTTATTTCCTGTTTGTAAACATTTCATCAACAGATTACCACAACTATTGTGTTTTAGTGCTTTAGTATGGGTAGACCATCTAAAAAAAGACATAACATCAAACAAAGGAATATAAACAATGTAAATAAGCGATATAAAAAATGTGACAGTGAAGTGAATTCTAACAAAAACTGTGAAGTGCAAAGTGAGGTTAGTTCCCCACAACTTTCAAACAATGAAATATTTGATGATCCTGAAGCTAGTATTAGTAATGGTAATGTATATAATAGAAGACCAGAACCCCTAACAGGGTTTGTTTTGTACAATAGCTACAATGATAAGGTTGAAATCGACAAACCCGCGGCTAATTATCTGATAGTTGACAAGGGCCTACTAAGTAAGTTTATATGTGCATTCCCATGCTCTGAATGTTTGAACAAAAACTTGATGGTTAGTGATATATCTCTCCAAGGATATGCATCAATTTTTAAAGTAAAATGTGAGGCATGTGAATACAAGACTACTTTTGAAACATCAGGCCTAGCTCAAACTAACTCGACTCGACCTCCTTACGATATCAATCGTCGTATGGTGCAAGCGTTTTCGTCTATTGGTAAGGGGCATAGAGGATTGCAAACTTTCAGTATGCACCTAAATATGAAACCAATTCAACTCAAATCCTACAAGTGGCACTTGGACAAAATACATACTATTTACGTTGAATCCGCCAAGGAGAATTTAGAAAAAGCTCGATGTGAAGTATGTAAAGCATATACTCAAGTTGAAAATTTGCCATTAGACTTTGAAGGCCCCTACAATATAAGTGTAAGCTATGACGGAGGTTGGCAAAAAAGGGGGTTCACCTCAAAAAATGGAGTTGGTTGCTGTGTGGAAGTTCTTACCGGGCTTGTCATTGATTACGAGGTATTGTCTAAATATTGCAGGATTTGCGAGTTAATGAAAATTAAACTGGGAAAAGACTCAGATGAATTTAAAAACTGGGTTGAAACCCATAAAAGTAAATGTCAACAAAATTATGATGGGTCCTCTCCTAACATGGAAGTTGTTGCAGCGGAGCGGATTTGGGAAAGATCCAAGAAACACGGTTTTCAGTACACTACCTTGGTCTCAGATGGGGATTCAAAAACTCACACTCATCTCACTTCAGTAAAACCATATGGGGAATTAGAAATTGAAAAAGTAGAGTGCTTGAACCATGTAGCTAAAAGATTAGGAACAGGACTGAGGAAAATTGTCGCAGAAAACACTGGCAAAGGAGACCCCCTCGGAGGAAAAAAACATGGCAGTCTAAAGGCTATTACTATTGATAAACTAACTGGTTACTATAGAAACGCAATTCAGAACAATCTAGGAGATACTACAAAAATGAATGATGCAATTTTTGCAACCTTGAAGCACTGCAACTCAAATGACAATAAGCCTCAGCATGAGAAATGCCCTCAAGGTGAGGATTCATGGTGTTTTTTCAATAGAGCGATAGCGAAGAACGAAATACCTAAAAGTCATGACAAAATGTTGAAAACACCTCTTAGAGACAAAGTAGTAGAGAAAATTCTTCCATTGTATAAGAGGTTATCATCAGATAAATTATTACAAAGGTGTGTTACCGGAAAAATGCAAAACGCTAATGAAGCACTCCATTGGGTGATATGGTCGAAATGCCCCAAAACGAAATTTTCTTCTAGAAAAAGACTAGAAATTAGTGTAAGTGAGGCTATTTGTCAATACAACACTGGTTGTAACAAAAGTGTTTCAGATATACAGAAATTAGGAGGCACCAGCCCTGGATCAATAACATCTAAAATAGCCAAGAGTTTTGATAGGAAACGGCTTCACATTGCTAAGTTTCGTAAAGATACAAAATATTCTGAATACACGAAGAAAGTGAGGCAAGCTCAACTGCAAGAAGAAGAAAGAAATGGAGGGTCTTACCTACGGTGCTGGAGAGTTTTGAATCTTTGCAGAGTTTTTGGGAAGTTAGTAAATTCTTACCAGTTTTTCAATTTCGTACAGTTATGCCTAAATGAATATTATGACATAAAAAACATGTAAAGTTGACATATAAACCTTATGAAATATTGTAATTATTTAGTATATACCTAATTTAGAAATAAATAAATGTTCAAACTTGTAAAAACAAATATTCATTGGCCTATATATCTCAATACTTGCTCAGATACATCATTGTAACTTTCAACGCACGATTCCCGCAAATCAGATTTTTCATGTTTTTCAATATTCAAATTGATATTACTCAAAAACTACTTATGGTATAAGGTTCAAATTCTTACCAAGTCTTCTTGGTTGTATTATCTAAATAATTAGGTAGAATTATTAATGTAACGTTATTAGGAACTAAGATAAATATTTTTTTTACAGAACAAAAATTTTATTTCAAAAAAATTAAAAATAACTATCTGTATAAAATTCACATAACAAGCTACAGTTATAATTCTACCTAAATTTTTAGAGGATATCCTTACCTACAAAATGGAAGTTTGTTCATAAACATCCAATAGAGAGAACTTGAGTTATATCAAATTTTATATATTACATAATTTTGTTCAAAAAAAAATTCTGGCCGTATATATACATGACATAACATTTTTTTTATCTACATTTATGGTCATTTATATACCTAGAAAATATATAAAAAAAGTTTGAAATGCCCAGCATTAATACTAAGGAAGTTAGCATTTTCAGTGCCGTATCCCCTTAACTGACAAATCATGAGAATCAAGCAAAGACATGTGACCCAGAGTTAAATATTCATGCGTGAATGCGCTATAGTCTTTATGAAGGGCAGGGTCCTGCTTGAACTTGAGTTCCAGTGATTGAAATCTGCGGATAGCTCCGTGAAGAGAATCGCCCAAATGAGAATTGTATAACCTATGTGGTAGGGATACCACAAATCTACCATCATTATTACGAAACGTATTAGCGACAAAATGACTTTCGCATTCCGAGTCCTCAACCAAGGGAGCACGAGCAGCAACGTCCTCCAATTGCCAGAAGTCCTTTAATTGAGAGGAAATGTTATTGTGTTCGCATGGTATGAATGATGAGACAGATTTTGTCATGTCGACATTAAAGGGCAAGTTACCCACGAGAATGAATCCCAATTTTGTCTCCTGTATTATGGGAAAATGTGGGCTACGGATGAATTTGACAGGTTCAATTAATTGTAAATAATACTGGGCACCAAGTAATATGTCGATTTGCGAAGAAAAGGTCAGTTGCGGGTCAGCTAGTAATATGCCTTTTGATAAATTTAGGGATGAGATATCAAACGATTCCGCAGGAAGATTATTCGTGATACTGGGAAGCACAGCGCAATGTACGTTCAAACTAAAATTCTTATAACGAGAATGCAACCTTACCCTAGTACTGAAGTCAGCTTGAGATAAGAAATTGTTTATACCGGTGATGGGTAATTGAGATTTAGTTAGTTTTAGACCCATGCGACGTGCGAAACTCATGGTGCAGAAGTTAGCTTGCGATCCTGAGTCTAATAAAATCCTTACTGGGTGCTTCCTACCGGCATGGTCAGTTGTCATGCAGAGAGCGGTGGATAGTAAAATAGATTTGTTTGTTTGCAGTTTCAGTGAAAATTGATTGTTGCCTCTACCCGAGGGGTTATTGCCTGACATGTGGATCATTGTGTGGTGGCGTTTAGCACATGTCCTACAAGCAAATTTGGAAGGACAGTGCGCGAGATCATGGCCTGGACGTATGCAATTTAAGCAGAGTTTATGTTTAATTAAAATATTTTTTCGTTCAAGGGGAGATATAGCCACAAATTGTGGGCATTCAAAGAGGCGGTGTCTACCCCGACACAGCTGACAGATGTTGTTGCTGATATGAGAATGGAATGTTGACATAGTAAGATCAACCGATTTAATAGCTTTGCGATAGGGAGTCTTATCGCTAACCTTTATTCTGCTTACTGAACTGGTCGCGGCACCGATGTTTTGCATTAACTGCCTTCTACTGTTTAAAAATTTAATAAAATTACTGAAATTAAGAAATCGCTCGTCGAACAAGCTTTCCTTCCAGAACCGGCATGTTTGGCTATCGAGTTTTTGCGTCAAATATTGAACGAAAATGATTTCAAAGGTATTTACTGGTAAATTCAATAAATTTAAAGCATTTATATTCGTGGTGATCTCGTCAATGAATTGGGAAATGCCAACCATGGACTCCTGTTGAATGGACTTCATGCCCAGGACATTCCCTATATGATAGGCTGAGACAATTAATTTGGTGTCATATCTGGCCCTCAACAGATCAATGGTTACCGCATAATTGTCATGGGTTATTGGGAGAGATTTTATTACATTTAAAGCTTCGTCCCTTAATGACGAGTGTAAATAGTGTAATTTCTGAATGTCCGTCAGGTCAGTTCTGACGTGTACTAGTTCCACAAACATATTATAATAATGTTGCCAATCAATGTTGTTGCCTGAGAACCAGGGCAATTTAATTGGCTCCAACTGTATAGGGAAGGTTTTAATTGGCATAACTTCACCTTGAATCAATGGTTTCTTGTTCATCTCCTCTACTTGTTCTAATAAATGGTGTAGTTTGCACTCAATAGTATAGAGATCATCCTCTGTTTGAACTCTGTCACTGACTGATGTGAAATCGGAATCGTCAGCCTCAATTTGGGTTTGAATTTCATCATACTTCGCGGACAATTCCATCAAGTGGCGGAGCTTAATTTTTAAGGCATGGTGATCGCTTATGTCCGGATCGAAATTGTCAGTGAACGTATTTACATGGGATATAGAAGCCTTAATTGTGCCCTGTTTTTTAATTAACGCCTTCACATCAGCCATGACTGAAATGCAAAAAATGTGATTTGAAAACGATAGCTAAATATAGAGCAGGTGAACAATTGTTGTAATTTGAATCATTTACTAAATTCTGATATGATGCGGGAGCCAGTGATCGGTATACACCTTAATCTATTACTTAATAGGTATATTACTATAATAGGTACTTATTTCCCTTTAAAAAAAAATAGTTATGAAAGTTACTGAAAATATGAATCATTCAAAGTGACAATATACATATAGTCTATCACCTCACTTAAGTTTCTGAATGTATTATAGTACAACTGCGTAAATGAAAATCTAGGTAAAAATACAAGTTTATGGCCACTTGACCCTAATTTCTGTTTATGTAAAAATTATGAATGATTTTATATTAAATGCTATTAAATCTGTGCTAAAGTATTACTGACTTTGCTGTACATAAAAATTATAAATGAAAATTATAAAAAATGCAAGCTCATAGTCACGTGGATTGCGAATCCCGGCGTGTCCAAGATGGCTCCGATCCTGTTGTTTCCTTGTTGATCCTGTTCGGCAGGCCTTAGAGGTTGGCGCAATTCTTGTTTCTGCTGGTCGGGTGACGGTTGAAGTTGTAGCTCTCCGTATAATTTTGAAGTTCTGGAATTTCGCCGTATGACAAATGATGATGACTTGTAGTGTCTTGCTGTCTCAGATATGATGCTCTGCAGAATCTTGAATCTTGCAATGTCACGTATGAAGTTTTTTTTTTTTTTTTTAAAACAATGAAGGCATGCAACGGCCAGCAATCTAAAGTTCGAAAGTATTCGGGCTTGAACCAAAGGTTGTTTGGGCCCATTAAATGAAACATATCTGAAAGCTTGGTCCGAATCACGATTCGGATCCGGCCGTGGTGGACCAAAATGTTGCGTCATAGACGATCTCGAAGAAATCTTAAGTTAGTCTTAGAACGCTAGTTGTTGAGGTAGCTGGTGTGAAATGAAATAACGAAGTGGACTGTATATGTTTTTAGAGTTAATTGTTTATTGAGAATTTGTCAGAAGATAGTTGCTGGCGCGTGCAGTTCAGCGCGGCGTAATGCCGGATAAGTAAAACAGAGTTAAATATTGAAAGACATAATCGTATGTAAAGGCCTAGATCGCCCAAGTACTTAGCGCATGATGATCATGCTAAAATTTAGAAATAATGAAAAATAAGGTAGCCGCAGCTGGCGAACTGAGGCGAGATGCCCGCTCGGAGTCTTGCAAGTAACTAACTAATTTTGACTGCTGCTAGCCTGAATCAAGCTGGCAGCAGATAGCGGGGAGAAAAAAAATGACGTCACTGCACACGACTGCAATGCGGTATTACAGTACAAAGTTTACATAAGTACAAAGTTTAACCAAATGCACCTATTTATAAATTATCAAAGGAAGTTAGCAGAGTACTGAAAGAGAAATATGAATTTGGGACAAAATACAATATAGAGAATAATATAAAATTGATAGAAAAATTAGAAAATATTAGAATTAATGAAAATACAAAATTGATATCACTGGATGTTAAGGACATGTTTACCAATATCACAGTAAATAAAGTTATTAAGTTAATAAACAATAATAATATGGGAGAATACAGGTATAAAAAGCAACTGATTAAAGTAATTAAAGAATGTGTAAATCAGAACTATTTTAGGTTTAATAATTTTAGGTAAGAAAATAAATTACTTAGATTTAAACATAGAAATTAAAGATAATGAGAAACTACAGTTTGGGATATTTAGGAAAGAATCGTATTCTGATATAATTATACCAAGAGAGTCCTACCACCCTTATAGATATAAAATGGCGGCAATTAATTCATTTTGTTATAGAGCTCAGAAGTATTTAAAAGAGACCGAATCAAAAGATAGGGAGTTAAAAATGATAAAGGGAATTGTAAGGAATAATAACTATAACACCAACATAGTGGATAAAGTTATGAAAAAGGGTTAACATACAAAAAGCTAAAATAGAACCAGAACAAAAGAATTATGCAGGCTCATTGACATACATAGGTTCACTTACTAGAAAAATTATAAAATGTTTTAATAAATACGGAGTAGATATAGCTATTGAAAAATGTGAAACGGTATTTGATAAGGTAAGGAATAAAAATATAGAAAAAATCCCAGTTTTACAGAAAAGCGGAATTTATAAATTAAAATGTAAAGACTGCAACAAAGTGTACCTAGGGGAGACAGGACGAAAATTCGTTGCAGGTTGTCTGACCACAAACGTGGAGAAGGTAATAGAACAACGAATTTGTTATATGCAAGACATTTCATAGAAGACAACCATAAGTTTGTTAATCCTTTGGAAGACTACGAAATTGTAAAAGTAGTAAATAACACAGTTGAAAGGAAGCTTAGGGAGGAGTTAGAAATATTGAAAGAAAGAGAAAAAGGGTTAGACAATTTAATTAATACTAAAAGTAAATTTGATAATGAAAAAATATTTTATAACATAATTAAGAAGTAAATGATAGAGGACAGATAGATAAGATTAAGAATTAAATTGCAGAGGACTAATTGGATATTTTTAAATAAGGGTGTGTGACTGGCCCAGATGTGGGGGAGAAAGAAGGGTAGGTTTAAAAGGAATGCACACACACACACACACACACACACACACACACACACACACACAACACTGAAACACAAGGAATTTGCTGGAAAAATATGTAACTGTCCAGATGGAAGGACAGGGCTCAGAGGGGGGAAGGGACATTGAATTATAGCTTGTTGTGTGTGAGCAGGGTGTGGTGAGGTGGGGGTGAAGGGTTTGTTTTTATGTTATTTGTTCACTTCCGATCTGATGATGAGCTGTGAAGCTTGAAAGGGCTAATCGGAATATTTTTATATAGTGGTGTGCAACAGCGATAATTCTACAAATGAAAAAGTACATATCCCTGCTCCTTGAAAACAGGATTTGGCTAAAGCAAGGAAATACTGAAATTCATTTCTACTCAAAACTTTTTGAATCAGTAAAAATATTAAAGTTTTAATATTCTATTAAATTATAGAAGGTATACACACACAAATAAATTGTACAAAATTCATTCACTCAATTGCATGAAATATCAAAAAAGTGTACCTAACATCCTTGTCAATTTGCAGTAGCACTTCATTATCTTTAAAATATGTCTGCCATCGACTATCAGCATTGAAGTTCAGAGGATGGTCTGAGAATGTGACATCAACTCTTTCTCCTTCTTCTGTTTCACAGTCTCCAGGATTAACTATCATTTCCTCTGCACAAGAACAAATTTATTAAAAACAAAAATATTATAATACGCTCATAAATTTAATTGAAAAATTACATTTAAAAAGCATACAGGCTGCATTTTAAAACTGCTGACCAACTAAATATAAACGTTATATTTTCCTTTTACCCACACTACATTTTTTATTTTAATAAAACTTGAAACATACGCTGGTGCTCTGATTCTCTATTAAGGGAAGGAGTGTCACTTTTCATTCCCATATAATTTAAACAGCAGTTTTGTGCACAGTTATCATCCTAGAAAAATAAAAATTCCTATACTTTTTATTTTGTTTTTTATCCAATTATAAATATACAATTGGTTTGTATTTATAAATTATAAATTTGGTTTGATTATAAATATACAATCTTACATTAATAGCCAGTTTAAGATAAATACTGATAACTGACACTTTATAAAGACAGTGATATTACACACTCGACCAAAATTTCCAAATCACTATGTATACTCCTTCTTCAGAAGAGTGTACCTAAGTGCAACAAAACTTAATTGGCAAAATACAATTGAATGTTAAACTTAATAATTTCAAGGCTAAAATCCACCAGTATAGTATTCAACCTCTGTATCTGTTTTCTATTATATAATCCACTTCTGACTTCTTATATACCTTGCTGCTTCCTTATTTTTCAGTTTTAAGAATCCTGCAGCTGTCAATTACTTTAAAACCCTTGATCATACATATATCAAGTTTAATTTAAAACCTTTTAACATAAATTTCTTTGGATAACACATTCAAACATAAAACTGCATTTGTAACAAGCAGTTCGTTTTTCCCTAAAGAACAGTTGTAACAGTTTTTATTTGCTAAGTGCAGCTATTAAAACTCCCATTAAGACTTTGCATCTTTACATACAGACCTTGACGCAATAATTACTCTTTTGACAGATATAGACTTTGTAGCTTCACGACTATTTCAACTAACAATACTCAAACTAAAGCTTCCATTCCCTACTCAATTAAAAAACCATAATATTGTGTCAGTTCATTATGTTTTTAAGGAAGGTCTAAATATTATTTATAATAAGCAGCATATTAAATTCTGTGTATCTACAGAAATATTGTTATGACATGGATAATCATAACATTTATCTTTCTCCAATTTGTATAGAACTCTCTCTGATATAAACTTCTGCATACATCCATGTTACATGAACCTTTTAGCGAAAAAGCCATACAGTTTGTACTTTATAATTTCAAATCATTATTTGAACACCAAATTAGCTAGAAATATGTACTTCAAAAGCCAAAGAGAAATGAAGAATACACATAGATACTTAAAAATATTGATTTTTTTTATTAAAAGAAATGGCCCTCTCCTCTAAAGGAACATTCTAATATGTAGGAGCCAGACTATGTTGTTTTAAAACTGTAATGCTCAAGTACCTATGCCACTTGCATGTGTAATTGCATATCAATATTACATATGCAGAAATTAAGTTTATTAATAAAATTTGTATACTCTATTAGCACTTCTTTTGGTAATGTATACATCACCATGCATTACATATCTATAAATCCATTAGCATTTAACAAAGACACTTTCTTCTTGTAAAATTTACAATCTCTGATCCCAGTGGTTCGTTCAGAAAGAGGCTGATGTGTCTGTATTCACTGTGTGTGTGTGTGGGGGGGGGGATGGGGGGTGTTATGCCTTTACATATAAAGGCATACATATGAATATTATATATTTATAAATAGGCTTGCCATAATTTTTTATTGACCAACCAGGACACCTGTTTAGCTAGGAGGGGGGGAGTGAGAAGGTGAGAAGGGAGGCTGGAATTAAAATATAAACATTACAGTGTTTACTGCCTTGTTATTTTTATTTTACTGGGTGTATATAATGTATAAATAAAATACTTAATATGTAATAAAGTGTAAATAAAAGAAAATATTTTTTACAAACTTAAGTGCAGTACTTCCAATTGTATTCAATCAAAAAATTACTCATTACATTAAGAATTAGCAAGAAGTGTGTAACTTAAACTTGTTTTTTAAACCAGTCAAATTTTTCACTTGAATGCACTATTCTCAATTATGTCTCAAATTTTTTGTTTCTGATTTTTTCAAAAAATGTATTACAACTAACTCCAAAATTTACTTTACACAGCATCAACGCATGCACTGTTGACTCCTGCATTAAACCTCTATCATCTGCCCAAGTGTTGTTCATCAACAAGAACACTCTCTTTAAACTCTCTTGCCCATTATTTTTTCTAGGAACCAAATACACCAAACCGGGGCGGGACAACAGGATTGCACTCGGAAACAGGGATTATCCCGGTCAAACCAGAATGCATGACTAGCCTATTTATAAATAATGCCTTAGTTTCCTTCCATGGTTCTGTCTCGATGTTTAAGATAACTGTTGTTCAATATTTCATTAATGTTACAATTATCATTAGTGGTGATCTATTTCCTATCTTGCCACTTCAAATTAAAATTTCTTATCTCCTGCTAATAATGCATTATTTACATACCTTTTTGAATTTTAAAGATATAATGTATTTTTCATTCATTGTTAACAAAACTGTAATACATTTTATTTGCAACATTTTAAATATTTTCTTTTACAAACAAACATTACATTAGTACAATGGTGAAGTACTATATAATTTGTATTATTTTATATACTGAAAATCAGTTCTGTCTTGTGACTTGTAGTAGCTAAGTGACATGTTTTTGAAAGATCGTTCCATCATCAGCAGAGGCAGATTTATGCGTAGGCAAAGCAGGCAACTGCCTACAAGCAGCAAAATTTGAGGGGCAGTAAATTTTGGAAAGGTGAAATTTGATGGCCATTATGTTGTTTTTACGTCTAAGAGATGTTTCAAATGCCACTCCATTTCGTCCCAGTATGATAAGAAACTTCTAAAAATATTGTTTAGTAACTAGGCTTATTACATAAAGAGAATAGTTTGTCATTTACTTCTGATGTATATGAAGTACATAGTTTTTTTCATAATTACATTTACATGCATTATCTATGTATTAATTCCCTTATATTAATTAATTATTTAACTATTAATTCATTTACATTCAGATTTGGAACATCCTTTACCGACTCTGTAATTTGACATGGTGAGAGAATGTCAATAGCTGCCACTAGCTGCTAACAGTCACAGACTGTGACCATAGGATAATTTTGTACCCAACCCTGACCAGCACCGCATAAAGTTTTGGAGTGGTGTATACCTCTGCGTAAAGTGTGAGTCGCCTTATCACTTTTTCTTTACCCCATCACTGCCCCCTCTCCTCTTGTGTTTGTCTACTTATTAATACATTTTCCTTCAGTTATTATTCTTTAGGTCGTTAATTCGGATTGCAGATGAAACATCGGGAGTAACATTAACACATGCTATTGTGCACGTGGTTTATTATTGGCTGGTATTTATACTAATATTCATTGTAAAAAGGGTAATATTAAAACATCCTTCAACACAACACGGTGTAGTGGACACAATTTTGAGGTTACTTGACAGTACTTATTTTCATTTTTATGCGATGCAGAAAATAATGCTAAATAATTAGTACATTCTTTTACCATATCATTCTAATGATACCAACAATAACTGTGATAGTAGTGAAGGTGAAGATACTGTTCAGTGTTCAGCCAGAGAGGTCCGTTGTGGAGGAAACTTCATTTTTGAAGAATGATTCTAATTTATGTGCAATTTTGTTACTCTATCATACCATCATACCGCATGTGTGTCTGTCGTTCATGTTCATCTATCAGACTGCTCTCAGAATAGGTGAAAGTTTTCTAACTTAATTGAAATTAAAATTTAAGACACAAGCAAAGTTTCTATCTTTATATGAGTGTAGATATTGAAGAATTTTAAAAATATTATAAACAGTGTTTTTAGTGTGAATCTAGAAAATGGTTGACAAAAGAAAGCGACTAAGTGGCAGACAATATTTAAAATTGAAAAAGGAAAAAGAAGCTGAAGTGGAAACTATTATAAATAAAACCCGTAAAATTGATAGTTTATTCAAATCATGTAGTGTTAGTGATGCGCAACATGTGGAAGTTCTGATTTGAAGTTCAGTTATGTCGGTACCACTAGTGTCAACACTGCTAGTGAAAAACCTACTGAAAGTGATCTGAGAGATTTTAGTTGTGGGCAATCCAGATCAAGTTGAGACTAAACGTAGATCTGTCCACACACACACACACACACACATAACGGATCTTTACAGCTGTCGCTGTTTCTCCGTCCCCAATTTCCATTGTAACCTATCATAGCATGTAAGTTCTAAATTTCTTGCAACCATTGCTTCTGCAGATCTGTCCATACAATACTGAATTGTTGGTTGGTTTCGGAAACCATGGCAAGCCTAATATTTAAGGAACTGAGACATTCTAATGATACCAACAATAACTGTGATAGTAGTGAAGGTGAAGATACTGTTCAGTGTTCAGTCAGAGAGGCAAGGGGTCTAATTACAAAACTGAACAGCCTAGAAACTGCCTTCATGGCAGAATTATGGGGTTTCATACTTCAAAGACTCAATGACACAAATAAGAAATTACAAAGTATTGACACTGACGTGGAATCCGCGGTACAGTTGTACGACTTATTGATCAAACTCCTCAAGTCAACATGTAATCACTATGAACTAGGAACTATAAAAGGCTCAGGAACTATAAAAAATAATGGCATACAAAGAGGAGAAGCATCGGGTCATGAGAAAAAAGCACGATGATGAACCATGTGGAAGGGGTAATGCTGAAGAAGAAGTGGTTTTTAGTCCTCGAGATAACCTTAGAGTAAATGTGTTCATCATTATTATCGACAGCCTGAAGTCTGAATTGGAAAAATGGAGGAATGCATATGTGGAAATAAATGAAACATTCAAGATTGTAAGTGAAATTGATGAATTAAATTCTTGGATTTCGTTGTCCATGACGTGTCCGTTACTTAACTAAATATCACTATAATATTGACGACTCGGAACACAAAGTTTTTATAAGTAAAAACGTAAAACTTTTTACATCAACACTGCTAGTGAAAAACCTACTGAAAGTGATCTGAGAGATTTTAGTTGTGGGCAATCCAGATCAAGTTGAGACTAAACGTAGATCTGTCCACACACACACACACACACACACACACACACACACACACACACACACACACACACACACACAACTGATCTTTACAGCTGTCGCTGTTTCTCCGTCCCCAATTTCCATTGTAACCTATCATAGCACGTAAGTTCTAAATAAGCATGTTTACCTTATCATAGCATGTTTTACCTTATAAGTTATTATAAGGTAAAACTTTACGTTTTTACTTATAAAAACTTTGTGTTCCGAGTCGTCAATATTATAGTGATGAATTAAATCATGAGAACTTGAGGAAAGCAGGAGAGCGCCTTGTAAAACAGTATCATATATTCCCATGTAGGAAAGGTGTGAACAGTGAACAAAGAGTAGTACTCACTAACATACAAAAATGGGCGTTCTAGTTACAAATACTATGCACTGTTTCTGATTACACAATATTAATTTTTTGATAAAATTTTTATCTTCTGATGAAGCTTGCAATAAACAAAAGCTAGCACAGACGAGGGCCAAAATTGTATTAAAATTAGTGTTCCACAGTCAGAAATAGTGCTTTGTGTATTATTAATACTCAACTTCATGGACAAAAAAGAAGTCAAAGAATTTCAAGTTACTTGTTACTTACTAGCTATTCTCACAAGCACATGAGTGTACATGAGTAAACATGTGGCATCCAATCTTATGAAATAATTATGTTACTAAATATTTATTAATGTAAATTACACAAATGCAGTTAAGAACAAGAATATACAAACTCACCTATAAATTGTTTATACAGTTCTCTTTTCCTAGTTGTAATTTCACTCCATGTGCAAGTTTTAGGAGGCAAATAATTAAGTAACAAACGCCAACACATTGCACGTTTGCCACCTTCATCTGGAATTCCTAAAAATAAATAAATAAATAAATTATAGTAATAATAATAATAATAATAATAATAGGTGCTGAAAAATTAGAGACAATTCAAATGTATATACAATTTATAAAGAAAAATTAAATTATGTACACAACATAACTACTTGTCACCTGCATTCATACACATCCACTAGGTATTATTACGAAGCACAGAAACAGAAATCATATATTGTACTAGTACACATAAAATTTATGAGTTACTGATTATGATTCTGTACTCATATGTAAGCTTTGACAGAAAAGCCAGTTGATTTATTCAAGCGTGTATAATTGTGAATACTCTACTCATAATAAAAATCTTTTTTGTAAACTTTCTCTGTTATATTTTTAATAAATAAAAGGAATATCAAGGGGAGTATAATGGAGTTATTTATAACTACATTTATTAATGTGATTTGCAAACAAATGAATGAAACATACAAAATACCAATCAAAGAAGTAATAATATAGTATTTACATTACAACAAACAAAACATTCTATAAAAGCATCCACAGTTAATAAAAGATTTACTTAATAATTTTTAACACATGAGTGAAATCTTCCAGTGTACAGAAAAAATTAGAAAGAAGACAATCATCACTTTAATATAATTAAACGAGCACAGCAAGTTCTCAATTTTTAATTAACTGTTTGGCATTTGTCTGGCCATCTATTTTTGGAATGTCTCATGATAACTTTTGAATTTTAATAGACACTCTAGAGAAGGCTAAAATAAAAAAAATAAAAAAAACAAGAGAAACCTGTGCTAAAACAAGAAAGTGTTGGAAGAAAAAAAAACAGTATTAGCCATAAACCGAAAAAGCTGAAAACTTGGTAAGTTTGATAAGCCATACAAAAAAAAATTAACATGATGTGAATGAAAAAATTCTAAAGAGTATCTAAGGAGGTCTAAACCATCTATCTTCTCAAACAGAATTATCACTGTTTGAATTAGCAAATCAGATTTCCGATCTGACGATGAGCTGAGAAGCTTGAAAGCGCTAATCGGAATAATTTTTCTATAGTGGTGTGCAACAGTGATAATTCTGTTTGTGATTATAACCACTAACACAACTTTCTTAATTAAACATCTATCTTCTATTATGATTTTATTTTGATTTGTTTAAACAAAATTTTTAATATTAATTTTTTAAGTGCACTTCCTTGGATTTATTGTATCCCAAACCTCAATTACTAGTGTCACAATGGTCCTTCATGTAGGGGGTTTGGAAGGGTACATACAATTAAAAAAATAATTTTTATAAAAATAAAGACGTACAATTTTTTCATTTTATAGACAAATATCCTATATCATATATGCACAATATGGATGATAATGAGAAAAAAAAACATACAATAGCAGTAAATACAAGAGTGAAAATGATACAAAGAATAACAACGTAAGAGAAAATACTGATTAATGTTAAATATTGCAATCTAATCACTATATAACAAGAAGGCAATACATAAAAGATTTTTATAAACATGAAAACAGTTTCACTTAAAAGTTTATAATTTGATCTCTTAAACAGAATTCACAGAATGAAGTCAGGGAAATCAGTCAATAAAACATACTGTACAGAAAGTTTCCGTACGTCTGGTTTCATTTACTTCATTATCACTACAGCATGATAACATTAATTATACATGGGTGTACTGCTAACCACAACATGAAAAACACAGTACATTGGCTTGTCACATAATCTCATTTGGTAGTTTCAATATGTTAGGATACTGTCATTCAGCATCATCAGGACAGTATTTTGCTCTGTTATACTTATTATTGTATCTAAAAATAAGTGAGTGTGCTGCTAATTGGGTGTGATAACATACCATAATGTGATAACATTTCCTTGTTTGTGTACATTATTATATGTACTAACACAGATATTTATTACTGTTAGTTGACATCACTCAGTTATATAATGACTGAATTTTACTCACATTTAATTATTACATTGTACTTAATGTGACCTGTATAATAGTCTATCTTCTCATTTCTAATGTAGTAGTATGGTGGGGTTCTTATTATATCTCAGTATGAAGTAATTTTCTTATTCACACACACACACTCACAACTTACCCAGTGGTACTGAGTACCTAGACTACTAATATCAAAGTTTTGAAAACAAGGTATGTAGCATAATCTTAAGTAACTAAAGTTATGACTAGAACAATAGCGGAGTAGCTCACATTCATTCTACATTATATGCTGTGGATTCGGCTCAAGAGGAAGTTAATCCAACCTCATCTACCAGGTTGTTAATCTAACCTCAACCTCATCTGTCAGGGCCAAACGATAGTAGTCTGTCTAAAGTGGGCAGGCCTTGGTAACAACAATACCTCTACACATGAACACACAACACCCCTACAGTACACCTCGACACTGTAAATAGTTGAATGTAGACTGGTTGGAATGGCGATGTGGTGCAAGCTATAGCATGCCTAGAAGGTGCAATGGACAATTTGCCCAACGATGGCAGAGATCATGATCATGTGTCATGAAATTTAAATCACATAAAGGTGTAGAGAAGCAAATTCAGTTACTGGTATTTGTATGTGATGGTCAATATACACTGCCAAAATGGCACGGTATGGGTTCATATACATTATCAGAAAACTGGAAGGAAATGTTCCAGGTTTCTGAATTAGGTGGTTGTGTTTTTTTTTATGACTATATGTCTATAGAAAAATAAAATAAAATTCACCCTATATAAGATTTGCATGGTTGTTAGGATTTTCAGTTTTGTTTTGAAATTTGTTCTCTTCAAAAGCAGAACAATCCTGCTTAATCTATTTTTCTGTACTAAATACATTCCCAATATATGGAGGAACTCTCCAATCGGCTGCCAACTGATTTTGATTACCCTTGTCTTTTCTAATTTTTCCAGTGTAGTTCTACTCTTTTTTACAAAAAAAAATTGAGCTATTCTTGGAAATATTCTCAAAAAAAATGTGTATACTATACAGCTTGCTTGTGAGAGCCAAATAGTAGTTGAAGTTTTCTTATGTTGTAAGAACATGTAAAATTTATTTGATTTACATGTTATATGTCCCTGAGAGTGACCATTTTTGCTGCAGCACTTCAGCACAATTCTATATTCCATAGTATGTCTTTTCATACACTATTCAGGAGTTTTCAACTATCTAAAGTCATTCAAAATGAGTGTTTTTATATGTGTTGTGGGTGAGGCTTAATGTGCTTCTGTAGATACAGAAATAAATAGAATGCCTAGTACTTTCTTTGGAATGCATCACACATTGTAATATATTAACATAACAATAACTTATACAAAACTGATAACCTAAAGCGGTTTATAAATCTCATTAGTACGGTTGTACAGAACAGATGTCTTGAATAAAAATGAAACATGTTATTTTCAAGCTTACACAAAACATCTCACTACTAATACTGTTGACACAGTTTACATTTTTGTATAATATGATGTACAACACAAACCATTGTTAACAAACCATTTGTATATTTTTTTATAATAATATAACCTTATCATTCAAACACCAACTTGTAATGACCCTTGTACCAACAATATCAGAAGAGCCAACAAAGCTTATAAACAGAAAACAATCACTTTCATGTCTTGGCGAAAAACGTTGTGGCAGTCACACAAGCTATATTTACTATCTGTGTTGTATAGCAAAAAGTGTTCTTATTAACTGTAGTCCATTGCTACAGACATAATTCTTACTCAGTAAACAATTAGGAAGCATTTAAATCATGATTTATAAAAAAAAGTCATTTAACTATAAAAAATTATAATCAGAAGCATGATCCTAAAACGATTAGTGTAATTACAGATTAAGTTTTTGATATGATTAAAAAATATGTATATGTGAAAACACCTATGTGATCAAAAAATTGTTATACAAAAATTACTAAATAAATTATAACAGGGGCAAATTTATTTTCAGCAGCCTACACCTTAGGGTTTGGTTACACAAGTGTTTTTTTCTGGCCTTGCACAGGCGTGTAGTTTGGAAAAACACACAGTGGTCACAAGTTCAAGCATTTTTTTCTCGTATGTGCATGGATGGAAGTGTAGTCACATAGGCGGTTTATCGGACAGCAGCATTGGGATGTCTCGGATGCATATCCTACAGCTCTAGCTATAAAGGTTAAAACACAACTGCACAGAAACGTCCATGTTTAGATTAAAGCAAACGTTGGTTATTAGGTAAATAAATCTTTATTAAGAAAATATTTTACATTACATATTTTTTTATAAAAAAGGTGTCAACAACACCATGGTGACCAAATTTAATTACCATAGTAACAAGTAAATAAACAAATGCTATTTGTTAAGTAAAATATCGGTATGGAGAACCATACATGAGTTCCATGTTCTTAGATTTATATTTAAAATCATTTACGAAACAAAAAATGTTTCAGGTAAACTACCCTTTCCCTGTAACCGATCTTCACCAAAATCAACAGGCCTTGAGTGTTCTACAACTCAGGCACATATGTAAAAAATTATTTGATTCTGTTTGAATTTACAGCAGTTATCGTTAATCATGACAAAATTTCTCTTGTTACAACATAAAACGTTGCACGTAAACTACCACTTTCCCTTATCCGACCTTCACCAAAATAAACAGACCTTGAGTACTTAAAACTTCAGGAACGTATGCAAAAAATTATTTGATTCTCTTTGGCAGTTATTATTCGTCATAAAAAAAAATTACCATTTTAAAACATAAAACGTTGCAGGTAAACTACCCTTTTCTCTTAACCGATCTTCACCAAAATCAACAGACCTTGAGTAATCTATAATTCAGGAAGGTGTGTGAAAACGTATTTGATTCTGTTGGAATTTACGGGTGTTATCGTTCGTCATAGAAAAAATTACCCTTGTTAAAACACAAAACATTGCACGTAAACTAGACCTTTCCCTTAACCAATCGTCACCAAAAACAATAGGTCTTGAGAACTCTACAATTCAGGGCTGTATGCGAAACATTATTTGATTCTGTTTGAATTTGCGGCTCTTATCGTTTGCCATAGAAAAAAAATCTACAGACACACACGCAGACACTTTTCGAAAAATTACTTTTTTTCATGTTTTGAGGGTAGTACAATCAGAATCTGCAATTATCTCGAACACGATTTTTTTTGCCATCACCATACTTCCACTTCCTTATGGAACATGAAAGTAAAATATCGGTATGGGGAACCATACATGACTTCCGTGTTCTAAGGTTTATATTTAAAATCATTTACGAAATGAAATGTTTCCATAGAAACTACTTCTTTCCACTTATTGCTTCAGCCTTAACCACAGTACTGTGGTCACTAACGTATACCACCACACGTTATCGCACTCGATTTTCACTGATGATGGCAGTCGACGGCACTGCCAAAACGTCTGGTTTTGCAGTAAACATTGGACTACGGCCAAACAGCCCGGGAAGGAATTTTAACAACAAACTACTACTATGTTGCCGACAACGTAGTAAACATATAAAAATTATCCCCTCCCCCTTCAACTATAATTTTCATTTATAGAAAATTACCCCCACCCCGTTCAACTAGCCTCTTCATTTATAGATATTTCATCTACGTTTCTACAGTGGATTATTAAGATCTTCTTATCAGGATACTTTATTTATCAAAATTAAGTACTTTACTCTTGTTACAACAAAAAATGTTTCAGGTAAACTGCCCTTTCCCCATAACCGATCTTCACCAAAATCAATAGTCTTCTACAACTCAGGTACATATGTAAAAAATTATTTGTTTCTGTTTGAATTTACGGCAGTTATCATTCGTCATGAAAAAATTTCTCTTGTTACAACATAAAATGTTGCAGGTAAACTACCCCTTTCTCTCAACTGATCTTCACCAAAATTAACAGGCCTTGAGTAGGCCTACTTAAAACTTCAGGAATGTATGGAAAAAATTATTTGATTCTCTTTGAATATGCGGCAGTTTTTATTCGTCATAAACAAAAATTACCATTTTAAAACATAAAACGTTGCAGGTAAACTACCCTTTTCTCCTAACCGATCTTCACCAAAATCAACAGACCTTGAGTAATCCATAATTCAGGAAGGTGTGCAAAAAAGTATTTGATTCTGTTGGAATTTACGGCAGTTATCATTCGTCATAGAAAAAATTACCCTTGTTAAAACATAAAATGTTGCAGGTAAACTACACCTTTCCCTTAACCGATCGGCACCAAAAACAATAGGTCTTGAGAATTCTACAATTCAGGGCTGTATGTGAAACATTATTTGATTCTGTTTGAATTTGCGGCTCTTATCATTTCCCATAGAAAAAAAAAATCTACAGACACACATACACACAGACACTTTTCGAAAAATTACTTTTTTTCATGTTTTGAGGGTAGTACAATCAGAATCTGCAATTATCTCGAACACGATTTTTTTTGCCATCACCATACTTCCATTTCCTTATAGAACATGGATGTAAAATATCGGTATGGAGAACCATACATGACTTCCATGTTCTAAGATTTACCATACATTTAAAATCATTTACGAAATGAAATGTTTCCACAGAAACTACTTCTTTCCACTTATTGCTTCAGCCTTAACCACAGTACTGTGATCACTGACGTATACCACCACATGTTATCGCACTCGATTTTCACTTATGATGGCAGTCGATGGCACTGCTGAAACGTCTGGTTTTGCAGTAAACATTGGACTACGGCCAAACAGCCCGGGAAGGAATTTTAACAACAAACTACTACTATGTTGCCGATAATGTAGTACACATTGTAATCAGACGGTTGCCGGTATATTTAATTATTATTGATGTTAAATTATTTAATAGTGTGTAGCGAGCCGGTTTATACTTTGTCTCAATACTTACTAGTCGACCGTATTTCTCGTCGCTCAGTTCAAAATTTTCAGCCTCGCCACCTGATTGGCCGAGTCGACTTCGTTCACTGCAGTAATTTTATGTGTTATTTTTCAAATTCTTATGTTACCTTTGCTAAAATAATCAAACATACAACGATTTTATTGGTACGAAGATTTATTCAACACTTTCTTTGAATCATCAGGTCAATTACAGTTAAAATGAAATATATATTTTTTATAATTCCGGCGTTTACAAATTGCTCAGTTGGCAGCGTCTGGTTAGCTCAGTTCATACGTAAAATGCCATCATGGCATACAGGTTAATGTTTAAACAAAATAATAATTTTCTCAGGGAATAAGTTCTTTGGACTACAGAAGTTGGATTACAGACTAATAAATGCACAAAATTATAATATTCCTTATATCTAATTACACAATAGTCGATATTTTAAAACATGAAAAGTAAGTTTATTGGCATGAGAAATAGTGTACGCTTGGTTAAATTCTTATTAGCAAGGTATGTTTTTTAAAATTATTTTAATATAAAATCAAAATTCAGTGATTGATATATTTTATCAAAAGTGATTTTATAATCAAGTTCAGTTCAAAAGTTAATTCTGTGATCTGTGAAGTGAAAATAATATAGTTCGTTTACTATGGGTAATTGAAAGTTTATTTTTTGGGGTGAAGTATTTAATTTATACTCATCGATTCCTGGTCGTAGCTTCTCTTGCGATCCTCTTCTTCTTCTGGAACACGTCTAAGAGTCCTTTCTTCTTTGGGTTGGCTGAAATCCCCGTTCAATTGGTTGAAATCCAATATTCAGCTTTCATCAGTCCTTGTAGATGATATTCTTCTTCAGGTCGAGTTAGGTAATTTTTGATCTTCCTCCAGAATTGGTCGTTTATGAGTTTATTTTACTTCCTTCCAAGTTTGGCCAGATTATTTTTTAAATAAATGTTTTTTAATTATTGCCCATCTTAGCAATGGTTACTTCTAATAATCTTCTTGTACTTCTTGAATAAAATTTTGAACAATTTAATGAATTTATAATTAATTAGTCTTCAAGGGCTTCATACATCCACCCTCTATGCTGGTCAATAATGAAGTAATTAGAATTCAATGGTCACTCTATGTAACAACCATGAGTTGCCATAGTTACCCTTCAAATTATACTAGTTCTCATTGGTCAACATCTTATAACATTGTTATAATCGTTTTATTTATGTTCAAATATGTAAAAATCCTTTAAATTATAATTACTTCCTTATGCTAGTATTAATATTAATTATACTAACACCATTGTTCTGCTTTTTTACTAAAGATTATTTTGATATCCGTCATGGTTACTTTTGATTAGTTAATAACATTTTTATTATTTTCTTATTGATATTTCTTTTGTAATTATTTTTAAACTGAATAATACTTATACATTTTTATATCTAATACACTTACTTACTTACTTAAACATTTTATATACTCTAATTGACCCTTGGTTATTGTTTTCTTTTTAAACTTATAAAATTCTCTCCTACGTGCTAGGCCTAAAGCATAGGTTTCACAACACTCCCATTCAACATTCCTTATAATTCATAAACTTTATTTATTGGTTCATTGAACATCTTTTTTATAGCAACAGATAAACAAAAAACATTGGTGCTCTTAACAACACACCTTTTATTATTAAAATATTTCTAATCAGGTTCAATCCTGTAATTAAACTTCTAACTATTTTTTGTTTCTTACTACTATCTTCCCCATCTTCTAAGTTAATTAATTCTATAGTTTTTTATAATAACGAGCTCTTATAATAGTAATTTTTTAATAGTACCTTACACAATATCACTCACTTACAAATTCCTTCACTAAAATATAGTGTCTGCTTCTCCTATCATTCACTCTAATAACTTAACTTTTACCTTATTTTTGTAATTCTTACTTACTATCACTTAAATTAATAATGGTACAATTAGTTCCATACTTTTTATATAATATTCTATTAAAGATTGTTTCGCTATATTACTATAGTCTGCTTCTTATTATATTGTACACTACATGCTCCTACACTGCACTTTTCCTTACACATGAGGTTTCTTTATTTATCATCACTTTCACTTGATATTTCACATATTGTTTGTTTATTTAGTTTTGTATCACTGTGTGGTTATTTGTAATTAATATTTGTTTTATTTTCATTCCACATTGGTCACTTTTGATATTATTTATTGTTTTTATTCAGCTCAATTATAACTTACTTGTTTTTTGACTAGTTTATTATTTACTAGGGTATTATTTATTTCTAACTTCCTATCTTACATTTAGAACTTCATGTTTCTCTGCTTTTCATTTAACATACATAATATCTCTAGTTTATTTTTATAGTTTATATATTTGACATCTTATTTATGCCCTATCTGTTTTAGTGCATTTACTTTACATATTATTTGTTAGTTACATCTATCAATTATTTGGGTTACAACGATCGTGGTCATACTTTGGGTTACATTTTGTTTCTCGTTCCTTCCTTCTTGTTTCTATTTTCTTGTTTTCTTCAATCTTCTTGTTTTCTCCAATCTACTGGGTCAAGTCATAGTCCGTTTCTTAGTCAATTGTTATTTCGTAGTTGGGTCATTAATCTTCAAGTTATAAGTTTTTTAACATTTCTTCCTACCTTCAGCTTTTTCTTTTATTAATCATTAGTGATATTTTGCGCTATCTTATGTCATGTTACAACATATAAAAATTATCCCCTCCCCCTTCAACTATAATTTTCTTTTATAGAAAATTACCCCCACCCCATTCAACTAGCCTCTTCATTTATAGATATTTCATCTACGTTTCTATAGTGAATTATTAAGATCTTCATATCAGGATACTTTATTTATCAAAATTAAGTACTTTACTCTTGTTACAACAAAAAGTGTTTCAGGTAAACTGCCCTTTCCCTGTAACCGATCTTCACCAAAATCAATAGGCCTTGAGTCTTCTACAACTCAGGTAGGCCTACATATGTAAAAAATTATTTGTTTCTGTTTGAATTTACGGCAGTTATCGTTCGTCATGAAAAAATTCCTCTTATTACAACATAAAATGTTGCAGGTAAACTACCCCTTTCCCTTAACCGATCTTCACCAAAATTAACAGGCCTTGAGTTATCTACAATTTAGGGATGTATGCAAGAACTTATTTGATTATGTTTGAATTTACGGCAGTTATTATTCGTCATAAAAAAAAATTACCATTTTAAAACATAAAACGTTGCACGTAAACTACCCCTTTCCCTTAACCGATCTTCACCAAAATCAACAGACCTCGAGTGCTTAAAACTTCAAGAATGTATGCAACAAATTATTTTATTCTCTTTGAATATGCGGCTGTTATCATTCGTCATAAAAATAAAATTACCCATTTAAAACATAAAATGTTGCAGGTAAACTACCCTTTTCTCTTAACCGATCTTCACCAAAATCAATAGACCTTGAGTACTCTATAATTCAGGAAGGTGTGCAAAAACGTATTTGATTCTGTTGGAATTTACGGCAGTTATCGTTCGTCATAGAAAAAATCACCCTTGTTAAAACATAAAACGTTGCAGGTAAACTACACCTTTCCCTTAACCGATCATCACCAAAAACAATAGGTCTTGAGAACTCTACAATTCAGGGCTGTATGCAAAACATTATTTGATTCTGTTTGAATATGCGGCTGTTATCGTTTGCCATAGAAAAAAAATTACCCTCGATAAAAAAAAAGTTGCAGGTAAACTACCTCTTTCTTTTAACCGATCTCACCAAAAACAATAGGTCTTGAGAACTCTACAATTCAGGGCTGTATGCAAAACATTATTTGATTCTGTTTGAATTTGCGGCTCTTATCGTTTCCCATAGAAAAAAATCTACAGACAAACAGACACACACACACACACAGACACTTTTCGAAAAATTACTTTTTTTCATGTTTTGAGGGTAGTACAATCAGAATCTGCAATTATCACGAACACGATTTTTTTTGCCATCACCATCTTCCATTTCCTTATGGAACATGTAAGTAAAATATCGGTATGGAGAACCGTACATGACTTCCATGATCTAAGATTTATATTTAAAATCATTTACGAAATGAAATGTTTCCATACTTCCATGTTTCCATACTACTTCTTTCCACTTATTGCTTCAGCCTTAACCACAGTACTGTGATCACTAATGTATACCACCACATGTTATCGCACTCGATTTTGACTGATGATGGTGTGCAAAAAAGTAATTGATTCTGTTGGAATTTACGGCAGTTATCGTTCGTCATAGAAAAAATTACCATTGTTAAAAGATAAAACGTTGCAGGTAAACTACCCCTTTCCCTTAACCATCTTCACCAAAAACAATAGGTCTGATTTGTAGAGTACTAAAGACCTATTGTTTTTGGTGAAGATCGGTTAAGGTAAAGGGGTAGTTAATCTGCAACTTTTTTTTTTAAATCAAGGGTTAATTTTTTTCTATAGCAAACGATAACATCCGGAAATTCATACAGAATCAAATAATGTTTTGCATACAGCCCTGAATTGTAGATTTCTCAAGACCTATTGTTTTTGGTGAAGATCGGTTACGGGAAAGGGGTAGTTTACCTGCAACGTTTTATGTTTTAACAAGGGTATTTTCTATGGCAAATGATAACAGAAGCAAATTCAAACAGAATCAAATAATTTTTTGCATGCAACTCAGAATTGTAGAGTTTTCAAGTTCTATTGTTTTTCTGAAGATCGGTTAAGGGAAAGGGGTAATTTACCTGCAACATTTTTTGTTTTAACAAGGGTATCTTCTATGGCAAATGATAACAGGATGGTCGCCAATCCTGCTATTGTTAAATTTTTAATCAACATCAAATTTTTCTAGTCTCTTATTACCTTTTTTTACACATGATTTAACAGAAGAAAACTTAATTTTCTTACTGTTTTATGTTTCAATTTTTAAGTAATGTATCTCTTTTTTTGTAAAAAAGTTAATACTTTAATATTTTTAAATAGAACTATAAATTTTGAACATAACGCGGAGTCAGCCGGAAGGAACAGCCGAAGAATAGAACTGGCGTTCTTGCGTCTTCGCCCTCCAGTTCCGCGCCAGCGATGGATTTCGCTGGGCAGCAGCCGACTCTACAAGCGATGCCGAAAGAAGAGGAGGACTGCAGTACGGCACGAACAGCATGCGCAGCCGCCGAACATCTCAGCGCGGCACTACCAACATCAGATGATCGGACGATAGTTCCGTTAGCGCGGACACATGGACCGGGCAGTCAATTACTTGGATCATCGCTATGACCAAGACATCGGGAGCCGCGCGGAGTTGTGAGGGGTAGAACGTAGGTTGGGCAGGCCCAATCACTGTTACCCTGCATGAATCAGCAAACCTGCGTAAGTGCTTCCCATTTGGGACAGTCAAGCGACTGTTCCAATCGCGATGCTTACAATTCAGGTCGCCGGCCATGATGTCTCTCCTGTGTGCATCGAACGCGACAACAAGATCGGGGTGAAGGAGCTCTTTTTGCGGCGGTTTATACGCCGCTACCAAGAGTACACCGCCTAGAGTGTTCAACATCTCCACAGCGGTAACTTCCAGGTGAGTCGTTGCAGGCAAGACGACTCGGTGACGCTCAAGACTGAGCCTCACCGCGATGGCAGTATGGCCACCAGCAGTGCCCGGTCTGTCGTTTCGATAGCACACATAGTTGGCCAGTCGTAACCGATTCACAGGGGTCAAGTGGATCTCATTGAGAAGTACTACATCGGGTTTGAGTCTCCAAGCGGGAGTGGATGGACCAGAAGGTCTGGGCAACTTTGCGGAGGTCAAATTCCGCAAGGAAGTCTTTGATGACCTGGTAGTCGTCAGGTAAGGTTTTTGAGGCAGAGTGCCCGGAGACTGTTTGCGCATAAGAGCGCCGAGACTTGTCGATCGGGGGATTGGTGGAAGCCAAGGGTGTTTTAGGGCCAGGTGTAGCGCCTCTAGCGGAGGTGCTAGGAACAGGGACAGATTCGATTTCGTCAGACTTAACGCGATGTGCAGGCTGTCTGGACTGTGCGGCTGGGTTGGCAGGAGCCCGAGAGTGAGCGCCACAGGGCTTACTATGCCGCTTCTTTTTGTCTGCTAGAGGAAACCACGTGGGTGGGAGGTCAGGCGAGGCTGCTTCTACAGCACGGTCGGGGTTCTCCGGTTTGGGGATGATTGAGTTGTTTTCTCAGGCTCCACAACCGAGATGATTTCTTTGGGCTGGGCTGTCTCAATTTTAGATGACGCGGTGTTGCAGCGCTCTTTCGCCTGAGGTGGGGCAGGGGCCTGGGAAGGATCCTGAGTCGGGGTTGCCTGTACCACAGGTGTTTGCTTCGGGCCTTTACTACATTTACGTTGCTTGTTTACAACCGTGGCGAAAGACACGGCAGCCATAGCAGGAGGTGAAGGGCCTGGCTGCTCGGTTGCAGGACTAGAACCAGCTTATGGATGCCTCGGTGGTGGCAGACACCCTTTCGGCTTTCGCCGCTCGGGCTCACACTGAAACAATGGGCATGCCCGGTAGTTGGTGGGGTGACTTCCGCTGTAGTTGATGCACCTTTCGAAAGCAGGTGCATCGCAATGTTTCGATGTTTACTGGCGTGAGGTAAAGAGCACCTCACGCACGCATTAGCGTTTGAACATGTCTCTGAGTGGTGCCCGAAGCGTTGGCACCTGTAACACTGAGGCAGAGCCCCGGGAGCGCAGCTTCTTTCCACTTTAACGCGGAATCCAAAAAGCCGCGTAAGAGAGAGTAGGCTTGCGCCTTCCTCGCTTTTCTTCACCATGATACAGACCAGGGGAATTGGACGCCTTGGTCCGGCTGGAGCAAATACTCGATGCACCAAGCGAACCGGATAGCAAAGCTCGCGCAGCTCATCGAGGATTTGCTCGAGAGGAGAGTCCTCGTCCAAGTCTCTGAGCACAAAGGACAGAGACTTCATGTGTTTGGGGGAGAAGGTGTGGAATTGCAAATGAGCGGATTCCACGAACGCCATGACAATGCGGTACACGTCCAGTCCGCGGACAACAATCTTGACAGTGTCGCCCCCAAGGAGCTTCAAGTCAACGTTGGCCGGGGAGAGTCCGGGAGCCGCTATCAGTCGCCGGTAAAAACCGGTGACGTTGTTCACACCGTGAACGAACACGGGCGGGATGCGACCAGTGGCCGGCGGTGCTTGGGCATCGCCGGGCACAGTCGGCCCCGTGCCGGATTCGCCATCGGCGGGGACAACTTCCATGGGGGACGCCGAGGAAGAGGTAGAGGAGGACCGGTTCCGCCTCGGTTTCTTAACCGTGCGCCCCTGTGGCCCAACCGCCACGAAAGCGTCGGTCTCGTCACCGGGTAGCGGAACCGTCCGGGGATCAACTTGGTCCACAGGCATGAGCGGAGAACTCGGCGAGTCGCTCGAGTGGGGCATGGCAGTGGCGAGCGACTGTGTGCTCGTTGACTCGCCCGTACTGGGCATGTCCGCCAACGAGCGGGAGGTTCGCTGACCAGAGGCAGCCAGGCTGCCACCGGCGGTAACCAGGGACCTAGGGTCCAGCCCGAGCCGGACCGCGAGTAGGGGAGCTGGAGCGCTCAGGCTGTCTACTAGAGCTGGGCTAATGACCGGCTTCGTTAGATACCTCTCCTTACCAAGAGAGATGTCCACTGGCCTCTCTACCCCGAAGAGCAGCGAAGTGTCTGGTGCCGTTCTAGCGAGTACGCCCTTCGCCGGAGAGTATTCAAGACCCGGGAGAGTTATGACGGCAGCGGTAGCGAACATCTGCTCTCCGTTACCAGCGGCGGACACAGCGAGCCAATCAGGGATCAGCAGCCGAGACGTGACCAACTAACGTGCTCGGAGCGAGCCAATCAGCGATCCCGGTTAGTGCATAAAACCCACGCCGGTAGAAAATTTTGACGTATACCAACACACACTACCAGACACACCTGCATCCAGCTCTCCACCTGGAAGGATCTCCTAACTTGGACTGCACTTCTCTGGACATCTGGAAGCTTTCGCTGCATACTCAGCTGCTGCCCTGCTGCCTTCACCGCAAAGGACAGTCGACATCTTTATGCCCGCTTGCTGCTCGACAACAAGAAGACAGAAGACTACGACTCAGCTGGCTGGTGAACGAAGTAGCTAGCTCACGTACACGAAGGTGGCTAGCCTTCTAAGGACCACCGATTCGAGCGACCCTTCTCAAGACAAACATCTCGCCTGTAGAAGAGGAGACTAGCAACCTCAACTCAGGCTCCTTCCCAGACCTTCTGGTCTATCCACTCCCGCTTGGAGACTGCCGATATAACCGAGAGGTTCATGCTCTTGGTGGAAGCCGCCACTTGTGTAGGACTTCTATGAGTAGGGTCCTCAAACGAGACCTCTCCATTCTTTCCTGGAACGCCAACGGGTTGGCTAACAAGATCCAGGAACTCCAAGAATTACTGGCCCGAATCAAACCCGATGTAGTGCTTCTCAATGAGACCCACTTGACCCCTGCGAACCGGTTCCAAATAGCTAACTATGTGTGCTATCGAAACGAAAGGCCGGGCACTGCTGGTGGCGGTACTCCCGTCGCGGTGAGGCTCAGTTTTGATCATCACCGCGTCCTCTTACCGTAAATGACTCACCTGCAGGTCACAACTGTGGAGATGTTGAACACTCTGGGCGGTGTCCTCTTGGTAGCGGCGTACAAATCGCCACAAAAAGAGCTCCTTCACCCCGATCTAGCGGCCGCGTCCGATGCACACAGGAGGGTCATCATGGCCGGCGACCTGAATTGTAAGCATCGCGATTGGAACAGTCGCTTGACTGCCCCAAACGGGAAGCGTTTACGCAGGTTTGCGGATTCACGCAGGGTGACAGTGATTGGGCCTGCCCAACCTACGTTCTACCCCTCACAACTCCGCGCGGCTCCCGATGTCTTGGACATAGCGGTGATCCAAGGAATTGACTGCCCGGTCCATGTGTCCGCGCTAACGGAACTACCGTCCGATCATCTTCCCATCTTGATACACGTCGCTATCCAGCACGTCGTACGCAGAGATGTCAGGAAGGTGGTAGAATGGGACCGCTATGGCCCGGCGTTAAGTCGCCGATTGCCAAAGGCGGGACCACTCGAAACCGTCCGCCAAGTCGATGAGGCAGTTGCCGCGTTTGACGAGGCTGTCGTATCTGCGTTCGACGCGTCTTCCAGGATGAAGCCTGGCGTCACGCCCCACTGGCAGCGGATCCCAGAGGAGACGAGTGCTCTCGCTTGCGAGAGAAATCGCCTCCGGAGACGCTGACAGCGGACCCGTGATCCGGCCGACAAGGCAGCGTACAACCGGGCGACCGGCATTTTACGTCATGAAATGCAGGCCTACCGGAGACGCTGTTGGGAACTCGCCGTGGCCCAAGCGGAGGACGGATCGGACGAAGTCGCCCTTACCGGATACCTTCGGCTTTGGTAGGGACGAGGCGCCGACCTCGCATCCCAGCCATTGCTGGACCTTTCGGTCAAATCCTGGCTCGCCCTTAGGCGAAGGCCGAGTACTTGGGCGCGTGTTTCGAGCGTCAGTTCGCTCCAAACCCGCCCATGGACTGAGACTTCGATGAAGAAGTCGAGAACGAAGTGGAAGACTTTCTGTCTCTTCCGATCACTGCGGATCCCGAACCCATTACTAGGGAAGAGGTCTCAGATCGGCTCGTTGAACTCGTACCGAGAAAAGCTCCTGGGCCCGGACGGCGTCTCGAACGCCGCTCTAATTCGACTCCCGGAGCAAGGAATACTTTTCTTCGTTGCGCTGTCAACGGGTGTCTCAGATTGGCCTATTTTCCCCAGAAATGGCGAAAGGCGACGGTCATAGCGATCCCGAAGCAGGGAAAGGACGCTTCCCGTCCCGACAACCTCCGGCCCATTAGTCTACTGTCGGCCACGTCAAAGGTCCTCGAACGTATTGTACAATGGAGAGTCCTAGACCATCTAAGAAACTTCGATGTACTGGTCCATGAACAGTTCGGTTTCCGTGTGGGGCATTCCACCATTCATTAGCTGATGAGACTGGTGGAATACATCACGGGCGCCGGCTGCTGGACAGAGCAGACTGTCGCCTGTTTCCTAGATGTGGAGGCCTTTGATAGTGTCTGGCACGACGGATTCTTGTTCAAGCTCCGGGAAATCCAGCTCCCAGATTGCTACCTTCGCTTAATTGCTAGATTTCTGACGGTGAGGACTTGCTGCGTGAGAATAGACGACCACGTCTCTTCCGAGAGACGCATTACAGCCGGGGCACCTCAAGGTAGCGTGCTAGGGCCTCTCCTGTTCTCAACGACGCACCCAGAGAGCCTGGAGTCCAGGTGGCCCTGTTTGCCGACGACACGGCGGTCTATACCGCCGATCGGAACGCTGACAGGGCTATCATACGACTTCAGCGCGCACTCGATGCGTATACGACGTGGACGGAAAGCTGGAAAGTTGCCGTCAACGAAACCAAGAGCTCCGCGGTGCTATTCTCAAAGCGCCGGAAAGAACCACGAGGACGAGTAAGACTCGGTAGAACGTATTTGCCCTGGTCGAGAGAGGTTAAATACCTCGGTGTCCACCTTGATCGTCGGCTCACCTGGCGTGCCCACGCTGAGACGATGCGCCAGAGAGCGTCCGCTCGTCTCGCGCAACTGTTTCCGATACTCGCCAACAAGGCTATGACCCGCACGCTGGGTAAGTTAATTGTCAACGCATACCTGTTGCCGATCATTACCTACGCTATTCCCGTTTGGGGTTACCTCGCAACCGTTCATAAAAGAAAGTTGCAAAGCGTTCTCGATAGGGATCTTCGGCTAGCGGCCAAAACCCCCTATCGGTTCCCTTCTCGTCTTTCGAGAAGAGGACTCGGTGTCCGCTAATTGGATGACACCGTAAGGTGACTTGCACGTAAATTTTACGTCCGAGCTGCGAGGACCCAGGCAAACCCTCTCATAGCTGGCCTTGGCAAGTACCGTACACGTCCAGGTGATTCTTGGAAACGGCCTCGGCAAATACTGTACTACGACGGCCTAGTACGAGCATGCCTTTGTAGCGGCCACTAATTAATTAATTAAGATTCCGTCTGGACAGGCCCACTAGGCAGGAGCCCCTACCGGAGGCTCGGTACTAGTAAACCATTGGGACGTCTCACGACGCGCATCCCAACAGCTCTGGCAGCAATTTTTTGACGCACTCTTCATCGCCACGCCATCGGACGCACTTCATCTCCTCTCCTCTCTCGGACAACATCAACGCGGAGTCAGCCGGAAGGAACGGCCGAAGAAAAGAACCGGCGTTTTTGCGTCATCGCCCTCCAGTTCCGCGCCAGCGATGGATTTCGCTGAGCCCGCAGCCGACTCTACAACCGATGAACAGCACGCGCAGCCGCCGAACATCTCAGCGCGGCACTACCAACATCAGCGTTCTCACCACCCGGTCCTTTTTAGGGCCACCAAAAACACTAGAGTGTACGATTGGCGCCATTTGTCATGTGGCAAGCCTTTTGTCCGGTGACAATATGTTGAGATACTGTGGAAGTTACACTATATTATGTCAAAGAGTTCCTGAGAAAAATGCACCTATGCAGGAAAAAATTTAACTTTTTGGACAATGTGTTTAAAGTGGTACTGGTACTGCCTTATTTCAAATACAATACACAGTTAATGACAGCCTGTTCAATATCATGGGCCATCTGGATCTTTAAAGTCATGATGTTCACCTTCTCTATTCCTTTTAGCACTTTCTCTTGTCTCACTGGCTTTCTTTCCTATTCTGAAACCATACACTGTGCTTTCACAACATGAAGTAAACTTTTCATGGTTGTATAATAATTTTTAGCAACTGCTAAATTCAGTTTCTCAAACACTCTATATTTCCATTGTTCAAAATGCTTAGAGAATCATACACCTCTGAATAAAAGGTTATTAAAGCAACAATTTCAGTTTTTCGTAAATGAGCTCAAATAACATTATTATTAACAGTTATTTGAGTTGTGAGTCTGACCATGTTGACTCTTTTTGAGTAACTCAGCAGACTTGGGAAAGTTAATAAACATTTTTAACTGATTTAAGTTAAAGTTAGTGCCCCCCAAAATTAACTAAGTTAAAGTTATAAAGTTAATGTGTGCATAAAGTAACTGATTAAAGTTAAAGTTAAAACCAAATTAACTGATTAAAAGTTAAAAATTTATGTTTTCTTTTTTTGTTGTTTTATTAAGCAAGTTGCTATAGCTGTAGAAATAATTAAAATCATGTTAAATAAATCCAAAAATTAAGCTTTTTCAGAAAAATTAAATAAAATTTCCGATGAAGAAAAAATGACTTTATATACTTAGCATTAAAAATTAAATCATTAATAATTAAATAATTAAAAATCATAGATTATTTTATTTAATCATTAAATTATATTAACATTATTTTAAATTGCATCAGGTAATTAATATTATTTGTCTACTGTATTTTTCAGTTCACAGCACTGACTACTGATATTGCATTGTGTCTGCAGGGGAATGTAGGATTAAATGACTTAATAGAACAAACAATAATTAGGCTACTCTATTGATTACTTTTATAATCTACTAATCTGCTTACCTTTATGTCTTTCCTCAAATTAGACACTGAAGTCAGAGATGTTTTAATATGTTTGTGCTTGGGCACACATATCAAGCACTTAAAAGTTAAGTAGAGACCATCTACTTTCCCAGTATGTTCATAAAATCTAGAAATTTGTGGCCAAGGTGACGATGCGATGATAATATAAAAGTCATAAATGATACAAAACAAAAATAAATTCATGAAAAAAAAACAAAAATACATAACAAAAAATTACTCTATTCACAAAACTATTAACATGAAACTGTAGAAACACAACAATAACAATTACCACTACGCTGACTGTGCACTGATATAAAAATGATGACAAGCACATGAGAACAGACAGTGAACGATAAATTGGTGGAATTGAAAATCTGTTTAAATTAATCTACTTTGTGATATATGGGTAGCAGGAGTGGAATTTGGCTTTCTTTGAACTAGCCAATCATTGCTAACGTATATGACGTGCTCGCCCAGCAGCAGATGAATGTTGCTGGTTCATGTCACCAAATGAACACGTGCAATATTCAGCGCATGTAATGCAATTTCGTTTTAGATCACAGCACGTTATTGAAACATATGTTAGCAACACTGTATTCCAACTACAGTAGAACCTCGTTAACCCGGATCAACTGGGGCCGGGGCCGATCCGAGTTAACGAAAATCCGGGTTATCCAGAGAATGAGGGAAAAACGATAAAAAAGAACATGTACTTACCAAAAATATTTTTAATGGAGTTTAAAAATTATTATCGGCACACTTTCACCTAAAAACACATAATATGTATTTACACTGTACACAATATAGGTACAAACTAGTCGGTAGTAAAAAAGGCAGTGAGCTTTTGCTGCCTCAGTTTTGTGTATCGCTTACGAGCAGCGCGATCTCGCATCCGCTTTAGCATTAGAAGTTCGTTTGGCGATGTTTCGGCTTGACTCTCGAAATAAACCATCAATTTATCTATGTTTGCTACTGCTTCTGCATGGGTCATAACCACAGCTGGTTCATCAACACTGTCTGAATCCTCTTCATTTTCATTTTCTGTAACACTGCATGATGCAATAATTTCTTCCTCTGTGATCGCTTTATAACCTCCGTCATTGTCAATTTGCAACCAATTGTCAATGTCTTCTTCATCAACATCGGAACAGCCATCGATATTTTTAAAAATGTCTATAAAATCTTCTTCCACACATATTTTTTCTTCTTCTTCAATTGTATTGTTTTCTGGCAAGTCACACACACCAGGCCACAACTTTTTCCATGACTTTATAAAAGTTTCTCTTCCAACCTGGTCCCAAGCTTCCGCAATCATATAAATAACAGTCTTTACGTTAAAAGATTTCAGCACCTCTACCACACCATGCTCTCCTTTGTCCTCTACCAGTTGACTTAGCATTTGCCTTTTGTACACTTTTTTTATTTTTGCTAGAACTCCTTGGTCCATCGGTTGAACGAGAGAAGTTACATTAGGTGGTAAAAACTTCACTGAAATGTCATCTTTGACTAGTTCATTGACAGACGGATGCGAAGGCGAATTGTCAATCAGCAAAACCGCCTTGTTGGGAAGGCCACAGTTCTTCAAATATTTTTTTACTGACGGCACAAAATTCTCGAAAAACCATTGTTTGAAAATGTCACTAACCATCCAAGCACTTTTTTGTGAGCTGTAAACGACAGGCAATGAGCCTCGTTTCACATTTTTCAATGCACGGGGGTTTTTAGACTTCCCTATTATAAGGAGAGGAATTTTGTGCTTTCCTGACGCATTACTGCAAGCCATTATGGTGAGGCGGTCTTTCCCTTTTTTATACCCTTTCGCTGAATCTCCTAATTTTGAGGCTAGCGTTTTACTCGGCAACATCCGGTAAAATAAACCGGATTCATCGGCATTGTAAACTTGATCTGCAGTCAGTTCTTCCTTTTTAATAAAGTCTTCAAACTCTTTTTTAAATTTGTCTGCCGCTTCAACATCACCTGACAAGCTTTCTCCAGTGATTGTAAGTTGACGCACTCCATGCCGTTTTTTCCATCTGTCCAACCACCCCTGGCTAGCTGTAAAACTCGGGTCTCCATGGGGCAACTGTTTGTTCAAACTCAATGCTTTCTGTTGGATGATGGGTCCAGAAATCGGCAAACCACGTTCTCTTTCAGCACAAAACCAGACAAACAATGCTTCATCCAGAGTTTCTAGTTTAGCAGTTTTTGCTTTACACCGATTATCCAAACTGTCCTTAGAAATCATTTTGAAACAAAAGTCTTCAATGCGTTTTCTGTTCCTTTTCCAATCAGATACGGTCGATGTTCCTACTCCAAACTCAGCAGCAATGTTCTTTAACGATTCTCCCTTATCAATTCTTGTCAATGCTTCCATCCTTTTTTTCAGTCACAACAATGTTTTTACGTTTCTTCGCCATCGCGAACAACACGCTAACGAAACAGCACAACGATACTGTACCTCGACAGTGACACTAGGACAACACGCGAACACTACCGAGATTGCAGCGCAACTGAGGAATGTTGTTTCTAGGTCAATGTCAAGTGCGAGGCGCGGGGAGGGGAAGGAGAGGGTTGAGTCACCAGTTTGCTGCGTAGCAACAGCAGGTGGGGTGAGTGCAATGAACTCGCCCGCTGGCAAGTGAATTCGAGTAATGTACCTACTGAGAATACCGATTTATTGTCTGTAAAACAAGTCTTCATTTACTACGCTGAACAACATACATGTACAGAAATTTTTTTTTCCAAAACTGGTCCGGGTTATCCGGACGTCCGGGTTAAAGAGGTCCGGGTTAACGAGGTTCTACTGTACTTCAGATGTCAAAAAACACACGTTGTTTGTTATCTACTTTTCTGAGTTTGGCAAATAATTCAACAAAAGACAGAAAACCATCCTTGCCACCCGGACGTTGACAACAAGGAGACAAATGAGACTTAAGGGTGCCATGGAGGAAAACCAGTCCATTGTCTGCCAATGGATTAGGAACACCTAGAACAAACTTTCTTCAACAACTATTTTAGCTACTCTATCTCTTAGGCAGCCAAAAAAATTAGCTCATTAATTTTTTAATTGTTAAGAAAACATTTAACGATTCAAGTTAGCCATTTAAAATATTAATGATTAGGCCTAAGTTAAAAAATTAACCAATTTTTTAAACGATTAATTTAATCGTTAATCCAGTGTCTGTAACTAAAAATTGTTAAGATCTTTAAAAACAGGTTTCATTTCTTGCATAATTAACAAAGGGGTATGAAAATGCTCTGACTGATCATGTACTGTGGTAAAAATCAAGGCATTTATACCAACTGACTTTTCCTTAAGGACAGAACCCATGTTGCGGGTTGGTATTATTTGATGGCAAATTATAGAATTCAACTACTTTTTCATATTGTCTAAACTGTAGGTATTGCTTCTTATTGCTAATCCATAATACTCTTGGTTAGCTAAAATTGATGCATCAATATAAACTTCGTCCACCCAGTTAGCTTTTGTGTAACCTAACATAACATAACCAAAAGAATAAAAGTAAGCATTTCTAATAAAAATGACGTGTATTTGCTGAATTTTTATGCTGCTTTGGCATGTATGCAACATAAGGAAGCTGAATTATAATGCATCATTCGCCAATGTGTTGTGTGTTGCTAAGGAACAAACAATATCGATATCGATGAAAGACAAAAATATTAAAAATACAGTTTCAGATTCCTAAACTTTTTACTGTTTTATTCTGTCACTTTATTCAGCAAAAATGACAAAAAACTAAAATTTTTTCAATTTTTCAATTATGACTCCCCTTAAGTCAACTTTCACAAATGAAACTTGGAGCAAATTAGTTAACAATAATGAGATACTACTGATCAGTAAAACATATATTTGTTTGTATAATTATGAACATTTCTTCAAATATTAACTATTTATGCAAGTAAAATTATGTTGTATTATCACCTAATTATTTATATAATTATAGACAACCCCCATAAAGTCTTTTACACATTAGTTCTGATCTCTAATGTGCTATGTTCCGAACAACTGTCACAAAATTAATTGCTGCATTCATTTAACATTACGACTGACTGTCTTCCTGACTGTAATTACAACTATGTATTACATTTTTCATTTCTTGTAGGCATTTAAAAATAAGAAGTGATAGTTATTGAAACATAAATTACTACAATAGAAAAATACAGATTTTTTTTTTTGTATTACTGACACCAGTTTGTATAATAATCACAGGTTTCCTTGGCGAGTGAAAGGATGAGCTTTTACTTATAAACAATTTAAATAACCGTCACTCTCATATATACAAGTCTTAAAAAAATACATATGAAGTAAATTTACCATGAAAGCATAACTTCTTCAATAAAGTCGTATTTACTTCCTCAACATTTAACGAATCTTCGAATTCTTTTAACCTGAAACATTATTTCGAACGTTAATCAAGATTATAACCTCATTCATAATTATGAGGTGCAACACACATAGTATAAACATCTAGCTCTGTGTATGATACACTAATAAAATGTCACAAATTACCTTGCTCGATACGTTGCCATGGCTCAGAATATGCTATCCGCTTTGAAACTGTATAATTAAACGTGTTTATACAACAAAATGTTTTAACTTTTTTAGCACATATCTTTCGTTTACATAAGCGGGACACAAGGTACACAATACACAGCGCCTTTATATAAACTTTCTAGAGTCAAACAGCTGTCGTACAGCTGACCGCAAAGTACAGCTGAGATGTCACGTGACTAACAATGACATAACATAAGCATGCGCATTAATGTGCTTATGACGAACTGCTGTGCGCAGTGTGAAATTTGCGAGCAGTTGATCCAAAAAAAGTCCGTATTTCGCAATTAAATGATTTACGTGGTGTGAAGTGTTGAAGAGTAATTGTGTTTTATAATGTGACAGATAAGTTTTCATTGATTTTCTCCGTTACTCTTAATTCATGAATGAACTCGGTTTTTAGAAGAAGTGGCATCTAGCCAGACCTTACAGTTCTTCAAGTTATGCAGAATTTACAGACAAATTTATATGAATACAATTAATAACAGTACTAAGAGACTTATTTATGTTCAGTTGTTTTAGATGTATTTATAACCTCAGTGGTAGGAAGGTGCAGTAGGTGTAAACAAAGATGTTTGTTGACCTTGCACAGTTCTTTATGTCTGAGGAGAAACAGATAATATAGATGTCAAGAAGTTAAACAGATTGAGTTAAAGGTGTTGACTAAGTATAATTTTATAACAAATATGTTGCCCCCATTTTCATCTGAAAAAGAAAGTGAACCAGATACCCTTCTCAATCAGTGTTTCAAATATGTTGCCCAAAATTTGGAGACAATATGTTATATAGATCCAAGCACTAAAGGTTTCGAGCTTTTTCATGGCCTTGCATTACCAAGAGAAATTTGTGAAAAGCTTTTACAAGTTTATCAACATAGTGGTGGTGTTATAGATGACCAATTTGTGCGAATATTTAGTACACCATTTGTTACAAGCCTTAGAAGAGTCCGCTTAAGAAATTCTTCCATAAGTGATGATGGACTTGCAACCTTGTTAAAACATCGGCTAGTGGAACTAGACATTGCAAAGTGTCCTAATATAACAGAAAAATCTCTTGTACAAATGAACCACTACGGTGATAGATTAGTTTCTTTAGTCATTGGACCGGGGGTCTATGTTCTGCCAGATTCATTAGTAGGTGTAGTTCAAGACTGGCATGGGTACAATCCAGCATCATCTTATAGAGAACAAGGGTACATTTTGAAAACACCAAATTTGAGGCGTTTAACAATTAGAAATTTATATATTGGAGACAAAAATTATTTTCCACTTTTATTACAGTCCCTGCCCCAACTCACACATTTAGACTTATCAGGGTGCAGTGATTTGGATGATTTGTCTTACTTAACACAACTGAAAAACCTTGTGTCTCTGATACTTCACAATGTTAAAGTCCAGGATGCTTTAAATTCGATTTGCAAACTCAAAAGGTTACGGTAAGTTATACCTCAGCATATCTAATAGAAATATTTTATTATAATCCTAGTCAGTCATTTTGTTATAACATTATAACAAAATTTAATGTAAGTAAGAATACAGTTTTGGTTGCAGAACTCAAACCTAGAACAATAACCTATAAAGATAACACCAAAATAGTTTAAAAACCTAACCTAAATTTATTGCTAACAAAAAAGTCAATATGTTTATTGTATGTACTCCTCTTGTTTTGTGTCTAAATTTAACTTTATTTAGGCCTATACAGACTTTTCTGAAATTGTCTTTTTATAGAAAGATGTATTTAATTATGAAAAGCATAATGCCTGTGTGATAACGATATTTGATAATTCAAATAACTAAATATAATTGTTAGACCAGTTGCCAACACCAACAAACAGGGCCTATTGTTAAACTGAATATGGCCCTTGAAAACTAAAGTAATTATTGCCTTGACAGTAAAAGATCAAATATATAATTGAGTATTACAGGATAAGTCATAAGGTAGAAAAACTACAAACAAAAGTTGAGTGTACAAGATTAAACAAACGTTGACATATTTTGCCCCCAAGAATAATTCACATAGTCTGGACTGCACTAGTATAGCTAACGTAAGAACTAATTAGGCTATTCAAAACTTATAAAATAATATAAAGGGAGAGAGAAATTTAAAACATATATGGAAGAGTTTAGATGATGTTTTGAAAGAAAAGTTTTGACAGGATTAAAGCTAACAGGAGAAAGTTGTTTTTCTAGATAACTCATGATAGTGTACTTTGCTAAAATATATAATAATTAATAACTTTAGGGATAGAAAATCAGAATACGAATAGTATATTAGATGGTAAAAGATTTTCAGTCATTGTTATTGAACTGTGATGGAACAAATTTTTATTGCTGTTTTTATAATTTTTTATAATTATTTTCTGTGTAATGTTGAAAGTAGGACTGCATGTTGCCTTACCATTGATTTACGTTTATCCACAATTTTTTGGTGTTTTTTAAACAAATTTTCTATTAGCCTACTTTAGACAAATTTTCCACTCGCCACGAATTCCAGGATCATCCAATGAATGGTAAAAAAAAAAAATCAGTCATCTTGTATATTAATTATACAATAACTACTAAATTATTTTCAAAGTCATTAAGAAGGTAGAATATATTCAGTTATAGCAAATACCTATTGAAAAAGGGCACCCCCTATTTTCAAGTGCGCAGATCTCTTGGAATTCATGTCAAGTAACAAACATCAAGACTACAAACATACGGAAAGGAAACTTTCACAGACAATTAGTGGCAGTAATGCTGGCTAATATTTTGAAATTTCCAGTAACCAATATACTTGGAAAGACAAAAGGCAGATTATAAAAGAATCAAGAACCTTTGAATTATGGTCTGCAGATATTTATTCTCAGAATGTCATGAGTAGGATACAGAACAAATGCTTTCATTTGAGACAGAACTGCAGAAAATAGAAAAATAGGTTACAAAAGAAATGAATAAGGTAAACATAAGGCAATCTTAAGCTAAGGTAACGGAGATGGAAATCGTACATTAGGAGGTGAAAGGCCTGTAGGTAGATCTCGAATGATATGTTATGTGCAGATAGACTTGAAGTAACATGACTTTCACTAGGCTAATGAAACAATACAAGCCTAGGATAGATTTTACAAGAAAGAGCAATTAGATAGTAACACTTATTCATGCTAATAACAGGAATGTCAAACAAGCAAGTAATGTACCGTATATAATGTAATACGTTATTCTACTTACTAATGGTGTTAAGACGTAGGCTGTATACATGTAATAGAATGTGTATCATGGATATGTACAGATATGAAGTGTATACACCATTTGAAGGAGTAGAGGCCAGTATAATTTAAAGCTGAATAACAATTTAGCATATTCAGCTCTTACATAAAATTGTGAAAGTTTTCTATTTTCAGGGTAGGCCTATCAGCCTAAACGGAATTAACCGTGTAATCTTAAAAATGTCACTGAAATTATGTCCGTGTCAATCTGTGAAGATTTTTTTTTTCTTATATACACTTGGAGAATGGTTTTATTCAATCAATAAATGATCTAAGACATTTCATATGGTTTTGTGTTTAAGATATGGTTAAAATATAGCAAGCATATAACATAGTATACAGTAGTGTTGTCTGTTCTTGAATTTTTCATTGTCTTCCAATACAGTAGGCCTATTTTTAAGTTGTAAGTTCTAATTTTAATAACACATTCCTATACATAAATAACATAGACATAAGAGATTGTATAAATATAACTACAGTATATGAAATGTTATGGGTAACAAATTATTTATGAGGTTATGAAGAACAAATTCTAATTTCATTACTAAGCAAAATTATATTTCTATTTGAAAAAAAACTCGTACTTTTATACTGAAGTTAAAACAGATTACCTCTGTTAAGTAAGTCTTCATTAGAGGTTGTCAAAATAAACGTGCACATGCCAATTTGAGAATTATTAATAGTGTGGATAACTTAAACTGAACAATTTAGAATTTGTTATAAGAAATTTTAATAATAATTTGCTATTTATATATCATTACATGTTGTGTATAATAGTGTTACACATACAAAGTATTTTGTATGACAAGAAAATTTTTCTTCTGCAATACCAAGTGAAAATTTATCATGAAACGCCCTCAAATGGTATCAGTGAAATTAGCCTTCATGTTGTAATGATTTGTTTTTCTTGTCTGATTAAGGATGGCATGTCTGTTTGCACTAATTGAAATTGGTTGCTATGTTGTTTCCTTATTCTTGACTGAATTTGTAACATTTAGGACACAGTTATCTAGTTTTTTTTTTTTTACTTACCAAAAATGGAAACTAATATACCACATTATACAGTAGTATAAAATCTAGACGGACTTTTTTTATGGATTAAAAAACATTTGCAGTAAGAGTGACAGGGAAGTACTTGGCTTGTAAAAGAAAGCAAAAATATTTTCAACTTAGTGCTCTAGGAATAATCAGTTCATTACTAAGTCAAAAAGAGTACGGTATGTACTAAATTTTTTCAATTCCTTGCCCCTCTTCTCATGACTACCTTGGAGTTATGTTTATTGTTAGACGTCTGCAATTGTTGGTTTGACAATGACTTTAAAAGTAAATATTTGGTCTGTTGTTGACCTATTCCTAGTGAATCCACATTGATATTCTTTTATGTTTTCCTCAGTGTAGGGAAGCAGCCTAGAAAATATGATGTTGGACAATACCTTATATGCTGTATTAAGTAGAGAGATGCCCCTATAATTTTTACATATGAGCGGATCACCCTTTTTATGTATTAAACACACCACCCCATTGTTCCACTCATCAGGCATTACTTCCTCCAGCCATATTCGCTCTATGAGATGGGCAAATTCCTTTATGAAATCTCCTCCTGCGCTTTTTAATAGTTCCCCTGGTAAACCATCGGAACCTGCTGCCTTGTTATTTTTAAGCTTTTCTAGAGCTTCATACACCTCGTCATAGGATGGCACCAACCCCTCTCTATCATCCTCGAATTCTCCTGCTTCCTCTTCATTCTCAGATGCTTCCATCGAAGCCTCCCCAACTGAGCCTAACAACTCTTCGAAGTGTTCTGTCCATCTCCTGACTATGCCAGCAGTATCACACTCACAAGGCCACCATTATTATCCCTACAGGCATTTGTTCTAGGCTGAAATTCCTGTTTCATATCATTCACCTTCGTGTACATATCTCGGCTCAGCCTTTTACTCTTATATTCCTCTATCTTTTTCATCTGTCTCATCATATACTCCCTCTTTTTTCCTCTATGAATCTTCTTTTCCATCCGCCTGGCCTTCCTGTATTCCTCTTGAACAGCCCTAATGCATTTCCTTTGCATCATAAATTTGTATGTCTTGTTTTTGAATTCAGTTGCCTCGTCACACTCCTTATCAAACCACTCATCTCGCCCATGTCTCTTCTTCAGACCAACGATTTCTTCTCCCGTGGTCACTAATATGTTTTTTAGATTAAGCCAGTGGTTTTCTATATCTTGTTCCTCACGGCATTCAAGTCTCCACTGTCTAATTTTCTCATTAGTAACTTCCTCGAACATCCATTTTATTTCTTCTTCCTTTAGTATTTCTGTATTGTATCTAACAGTCTTTATTCCTTTTTCATTTCTATTATTGGAGATTCTAGCTCTCAGTTTTGCAACTACGAGATAGTGATCGCTATCCATTTTGGCACTTCTATAAACTCTAACGTCTTGTAAGTCTGACTTATGGTGGCCATCCAATAGGACATGGTCTATTTGATTGACCGTTCTCCCGTCTGGAGAGATCCATGTGCCCTTATGTATGTCTTTGTGGTCGAAGAAAGTCCCTCCTATGATCATATTTTGACCAACTGCGAAGTTCAATAGTCGGAAACCATTGTCTGAGTGTTCAGAGTGTAAACTATACTTTCCTATATTACTACAAGCATGGCTGCTTCCCACTTTGGCATTTAAGTCACCTATGATTATTTTATGTCATGTCTAGGGCTGCTAGCATACGCATTCTCCAGCAAGTCATAAAAATCATCTTTCTCCTCCTCAGGCTTATCATCAGTTGGGGCATGCACGTTTATTATAGTATAATTAAAGAAGATTCCCCTAAGTCTTATTTTACACATTCTAGGTGTAAGGGGTTTAAAATCAATGATATTTGCTTTCATTCTACGGCTTACCAAGAAGCCAGTTCCAAGCACATGGTCCTGGTTCTGACAGCTGTAATACACCGAGTAGTCCCTTCGATCCATGATTCCAGCGCCAGTCCACCTCATCTCCTGCATAGCCAAAACATTTATCTTATATTTGAGAACCTCTCCTATTAATATCTTCAAGGCTTCAGGTCTGTATAAGGAACGCAAGTTCCACGTCGCAAGTTTAAAATCTTTGCCCCTTTTCCACGATCCAGTCCCAATTCCATTAATCCGTCCGGCTTTTCCTTTTTCTCTTGGTTTCATAACAATATTATTTTATGGGGTGGGTTGTTAACCCTACGCCCAACCCCCAACCTGGAGGACCAGGGGTTTTATGTTTAGAGTTCCCGTCTCTTAGATGAGTTGCCTTCACTGAGCTAACGAGTCTCATCCACCCGTCCGCAGTAGACCATACTCACTAGATCTATGGGCGCCGCCGTTGACATTTTTATGTTCTTCCATCGCCAACCCCACCATGCATCCTGCTGCCGACACACTACATCTTGGTAAGCCGGGTCCGTGATTACCTCAGGGCCACCTCGCCAAGACCCCCATCTCTCGTTGGCTCGCCGACCCAAGCTGCCGAAGTGATTGGTTACCACAACCTTAGCATGGGTTGCTCGACTTAGCAGGGCCCACCGCTTGTAGGTGAGAGTTGGAGTTGGAGAGGAGAGGCTAGTGACCAGCTCTTGTATGCAGGCCATATATTACGCATCACTCCCCCATTTGAGCCCCAGGCTACTTTTTATCAATAGAAAAACAGTGAATATAAATATTAGTTTATGTACTGAAGCATTAGGGCATACATGATAGAATGGAAGTGTATCAGACTCTGTATCATAACATACTACATTTAACATCTTATGCTGAATATGTCATATACCAGTGAAGCACTTATAAAATCAGTAAGTTCATTTTAACTGAATTGTGTTGTTAATGTACGTAATGTAACTTAAAAACTTGTTAATGCAAAATAAAGTGAAATATTTGAAACTGCTGTAGTATTATACAAGGTCTGTTCAGAAAGGATCCAGCCATGTCATGTTGGGAAAAACAGCATAATGCTGCCTAAGTTCCCTTCGAAATGCTCTCCTTCAGACTTCACACACTTATAGAATTCAGTATAAGCTTATATACATAATTACAAAGTTAGAAAAAATTATATAGTACTAACATTACAGAATTGGAATTGCACGTTAAATATAATTAATTCACTACCGACTCGGAACACAAAGTTTTTTATGGGTAAAAATGTAAAAGTTTTACCTTATAGCCTGAACCGGTTTTCGCTTTTAAAAAGCTTCTTCAGAGGCTGCCATTGGGAGCACTGTCGGTTTTGTTTTTGGCAACGGTATCGACTTTTGAAAGATCGATGTTGTGTGTGTGGGGTGTGATATGTTCGAATAATGGGTGTGATTTGAATTGTGTCTGTTTGTTCAGGATGTCGTTTGGCACTCACATAAAATACTATGTTGGCACAGATACGTTGATGACATTCTAATACTATACAGGGGAAACAAAAGTCAATATGAATAGTTACTAACGCACATAAACAAAATACACAAAAACATAACCTTTACTGCCGAATACGAACACACCAATAGCATAAACTTCTAAGACATCTCCATCACAAAATTTGAACACAGGCACAAATTCAATATATACAGAAAACTGACTACAACGGACACACTAATACACAACTCCACCAATCACCCAATACAACACAAACTAGCTGCCTTCAGAACTATGATACATAGACTTAACAACATCTCACTAGATGAAAAAAACTACAAAGATGAACTAAACACAATAAAATATCTAGCAGAATCCAACGGATACAACAGAACAATAGTCAATAAACTCCTACACAAAACAAACAACAGACAAAGACAGAAAACAACAAATTCATAACACTAACATACATCAACAACCAAACTGAAAAAATAGCCCACAGATTCAAAAAAGCAGGATATAGAATCGCATAAAAAACTACTAACAAAACAGAACACACACACAAAACAAATTCGATCTTCCTGGTGTTTACAAACTAAATTGCTCAGATTGCATCAAATTCTACTTAGGCCAGACAGGACGTAGCTTCAAACAAAGATACATTGAACACACAAAGGCACTACACTCCACTACAGAATCCACCTTTGCAAACCACCTCATTGAAGCAAACCACACATACAAAAACATGGACATTCTACGTACACACAAAAGGCTGAAAACTAGACACTCTAGAACAATTGGAAATATACAAACACACGAAAACACATAAAAAGGACATCCTGAACGAACAGACACAATTCAAAATGTACTTACCGTGCTTATTTATTTGTAAAAACAAAACAGATTATTAAACTCATATAAAATTTAAAACAACTTAAAATTTACACAAGTCGTAGTATTTGTTTAGTTTGATATTCTTTTAGTTTTCACCTAACTAAAATCACAACACTTGCACTTATTAATTGTCTTCATCTGTTTCTGAAGAAGGTAGTATTGCATTACTCTCCTCTTCTGAATCACTGTCATCTCAAAGCGCACAATCTTCAGTACCATCCAGCTTGTTTGAAATATCACATTTATTAAACGTTTTTATAACTGTTTCACATTTTACTGTTTCTAGGTGTTTACAATCCATTCTAATATGAGTGAAACTGGAGGTCTTTTCAGTTTTCTAGACGGTGTGCATGCATGGTCACCATTGCACATCCATTTTTTATAAAGTTTTCTAAAAATGCCCTTAAATAAAAAGTATATTAACAGAGACATCTAAAGGCTTAATTATGGATATTAAGCCACCAGGAACCACTGCCAAAACTGTGTGTGTTTCTTGAAGCCTTGCTTTTACTTGGTCCATCAAATGCACTTTGAAGCTGTTCAAAACTAACAAGTTCTTTTATAAGAGAGCACCAGGCCGGTTCCAAACTGTATCAATCCAGTCTAAAACAAGCTTTTCTTCCATCCACCCTTTCTCCTGGACACAAACGATTATACCACTTGGAAATTTTTCTTTAGGCAAAGTTTTTCACTTTAGAACCACATATGGATATAACTGGTGTCCATCAGCTGTAATCGATAGCATAACTGTGCACCTTTGTTTGTCGTATCCTGTTGATCTGGCACAGATCGCACACCTTTTTCATCAATACTCATAGCCATTGGCATATCCCAAAAGACAGGACACTGATCTGCATTCCCAATTTGACACAAATCATAATTGTTCATATGCCTCGTTTGTACAATAAATCAATGAAACCTGATAATTTTGTTTGCACACTCTTGAGGTAAACATTGAGCAGGCGTAGTTCTTCTTCAGATTGAAAGACCGTGTCTGTAAAGAAACCGTACACACCAACATAGACTGGCATGAAATTGCGTATTGTCTATTTCTAGACATTGAGCGATTTTCCTAACTTCAATCTGTACCATTTCAGTAGGAATGGCAAAAGGCCCACTCCTTTTTTCTTTTATAAGCTCGACTAAATGCTTTTCTACGTCTGGAAACTTAGCTTTTTTACCATGAAAAGATCGCCAATCACGAGTAGTAACACTTAATTTTTCTTCTTGTTTTTTCCACTCCCAAACATTAGATTCCACTACATCAAATTTATGCGATGTGGCATGATTACCATTTTCTTCTGTGCATTTTGTTATGGATAATTTAAACTGAACCATACAGGATGAAATAGATGTTCTTCCACTCATTATGAATATACAATCCGTCTCTTCACATGCAATACCAGTATGAACTACTGTAGAAACAACAGACTAGCGATGACAAACAAGTACAGTAACAGAATGCTACAACAGAGTACGATATGAACAAATAACTGGTGGAGAAGGTATGAAAACTGCTAACCAAATTTCACTCCTAGCAGTAAATTTCACTTTACTATTACTAGATTAAACCCTGCCAGTTTTAAGGAACATTGCCAACTCTGCCATGTGCAATTTAACACATGCACATGCAAAACCGCACATGTGCAAACCTACAATTTAGCATATAAATTATATTATTCGTAAAAATGCGCACCCTCATTTCTTGGAAGAAAATCTAGGAGAAAAGGTGTGCATTATACAGAGAAAATACGGTATAACATGCTCATGTGCAAAGAATTTCACTTAGGAAAAGTACAGCTTCCACGAATGTTATGTGTTTTCAGAATGTGAGTGACCAATGAGATTGCATTATGTGGGGGAGTAGCTAGCCTCGTACATGGGCGATTTTTAAGTATTCAAGGTGGCACGAATTTTTGGCCTTAAAATACTACTGTCATTGCAGTGTGATTAACACCAAAGCAGTAACTGTATTACGTTTACTACGGACTTAGATACATGACTGTGAGCTATGCCTGCAGGCAGTGTTGCCTGCCTGTGAGACTGTGTACTACAGGCAGTGCCTGTAACTTGTCTGGAATGTGTTAATTCATACTGTAACAATGCCAATGAGGTTTCAAGTACTGTAAGAGTACCTAGTCACACCCAGTCCTGTCATAATTAATAGTCTCTCGTGGAACTGAAACCTCTTTCCCCCACTGAGGAAAGCCATCATGAGAATAGCCAAAATGTCTGATGTCATGGGTTAAATTTTTTATAGTTTATTGACCTCTATGATTTAACATTATAAATAGATACAGACCTAATAATAACAACCATATTTTTACCACTACCACTAAATGACTTTAGACCACGGCGTAACAGCCCGGTAAATTATTTTCTGTAAAAAATGGTTTGTTCAAGCAAATAGACTAGACCTGCTCACTTCAGTGCTTCTTCGGACATCCCACACCTCTCCATCCCTTTGGCTTATAATTAATTAGTTGTTTGGGGATGCAGCATTGATTTGGTTAAGGTGTTCCAATGTTGTGCAGTCTTATTGAATATACTCATAATATTCAGTTCGTGCCATATATAAGCATTTTTTCTGTGATCTTGGAGAGTATACCCTGCCACTTGAATATGACTGGGCTGGAATTTTGTTGAAGTCAAATTTTCAGATCCATAGGGGAGTGTGGGGAGGGCCATCACCTTTAGAACTTTATGCATGTATCTTTACCATTTTAATGTTACAGTTCTCCTAATGGTCTTGCACATATGGTTGAACTTGTGTAGCTTATTCACCATGTCATTGTCAGTAATATAAGACACATTGTAGCCATAATTCAAAATTGCTGATCTGCTCCAGAACAGTACCATCTACAGCAATTTTTGTTCGTATGAAATCTGCTCCACAAAAAGCCATCACCTTAGTCTTCAGCATGAAAATTGTAAACTGAAATCCTTGCGGTCATCTGCAAGCTGACTTCCGAGTTGCAAACCGACAGCCTGGCAGATGACAATGTTTCAACTACTGAGTGACCAGTCATAAAATGCTTTGTAAGTTTCACGTGCCAATTGTGTATAACATCATCTATGTATAAATTAAAAAGAGAAGGCAGGCGATAAAGGGCACCCTTGTCATACTCCACAAGTGATCAGGTCACTCCATTGTGCTCAGTCATCCTATATCAATTAAGATTTTCTTTTCCACATAAAGACTCTACTGAGGTGTGGGATTACTTTCTTTGTCATTTGATATTCACTGTTCTTTCTGATGACCTGGGCTATTGTGAAGATGCAATTAAATCTGATCTGCCCTTCTTGAAACAGTGTAAGCCCTCTGAGAGAATGGTCTCCATATTGTGCTCAGTCATTTTGCTAGGATAGATGCATATAATATGCAAGACATATTAAGCAGGCTGATCCCTCTATACTTATCACAGTTATAATCTTTCTTGAATGTGCCATCCACCAGTCTTTAGGAATAGACCAATGCTCCAGCGCAGATTGATAATATTCAATAAACATTCATACAGCAAGGCTGGCACAACTGTATAAGCTCCAAATTCACTCCTTCAGTGCCTGTTGATTTCCTATTTTTATAACAGTAAAATTAAGATTTTTCTGGGAATTAATTCGGGGAAAGCTGGAAATCGTTTTAATACCTTCATTTGAGTCTAAATACGAGTAATCTGAGTTTGCACAGTCATAGGAGGTGAGCTTAAGTTTTTGGCTCGAGAAAACCACAAAATTTTTGCACTTTTTTCATTTTTTCGCTAATAAGTCAAATCAGCGCTTCCTAGAGAAAACTTTATGATTACAAGAATTAAAGAGCATTAAATTTTGCGTCAAACGAGTCCTTAAACTTGAAATTCGGTTAAGTAGTATAGTCAAAAGTGACAGTCAAAAAACGACATTTTTTACCATTGTCGATGAAATTTTCACTTCATGACTTTTCAAACGACCCTAACTTTGAAACGGCTATTTCAAATGAAAAAACACACTGAATGACGTTGTAGAGCATTAAATTCTGCGTTTAGAAATACCAAAAAAAATTTAATTTGGTTAATTTTAAGTATACATATACGCAAAAATCCAATATCGACATTTTATGGAAATTTCACTAGTAGCTCGTCCTGTATACTCATGAGGTTTGATACCAAAATTTTGTTCAGCTTGATGGTGAATCTAATTCAAATGCAATTTAACTACTACTCCTAATTGTTCAGAAAACATTGCAAACGAAATGTATTTTAAAAAGAAACCAAAGGTAGTATAAATGAAAAATAAAAATAAAAAATAAACTTTTTTTGTACAGAACTTTTTATTTCACATACATTTTTCTGTTGCAAAAATTACAATTAAAAAATTTGAAATCAGCTGTAAATTATTTACATCTTATATTATTTGAGATTAAGCAATATGGAAAGAAAATGGATCTTCAAATATGGGATTCTTCAACATTTATTATTTAGAGATTCTTTAACATCTTTGCTTAGACGTTGAGGGTCCCTCGTCCTCAAGACTGCCAATCCTTGAGATGCTATCCAGCTTCTCATCTCCGTCCTCCAAATAGTCTTTGAACTCGTTCGCGTCGTTTTCTTCGTCGCTTGAAAAGGTGGAGATGTGGGACAAAACTTCATCCTCAGAGGCGGCATTAGACCAAGCTTGCCCTTTACAGTTGAGGCATATTGATGAACATTTCATACTCACTTTGCGACAACTGCATTTTCCTCTGCACCTCTTCGCACATCTGCAGGAGACGGTATTGAGGACCTCTGCGGGAGCTGGCTCTTTTGAGGTGGTAATTGGGAGCAATCCATGTTTTGTAGTTCTCCAATCCCAGCTGAGTGGATCCTTGTCTCGCCCACACCACAATTGAATTTGGTGGTAAACTCGCAGAGAATGTTGTACTGCAGCTGCATTTGTTGGGGGCAGAGAGGCAAGATTGAAGCCTGTCTTGGAGAGGGATCTGGAAAACATGGTATAACGTATTGTGTCTAAGGAGGTTTCACCTTGCTTGGATGAATACAGGGCTGCAAGGAAACGTTGACCTGCTGAACCCACATCACCTGCAGAAGCATATGGATTTTTGAAACATTGAACAGCCTCCTGTAAATTCGGGTTCTCCAGTAGCTTGACGAACTTTATCTTGCCTTGTCTGAAGAATGCAGACGTAGTGTCACATGCGCTGAAAGCATGCAAGAATAAAATATTCTCTTTGACATCGGAAGAGTAATTGAAGTGTGCCAGTGAGTACATCGTGGTTTGAGAGGTTCCTTTCCCAGGTTTCATGACATAAATATTGGATGAAGATGGTTCTCAGGCAGTCTGTAACACTAACAGATCCGTGTCCTCTCTGACTATGATGGCTTGCTGAAAATTTTCAGCCATTTCTATAGCGGTTGTGACAAAGAGGGTCTTTTCATTGGCTTCTTATTTTCTCTGGCCACAAATTCAGCTGATGCGTCATCACCACATATCACACATTTTTTCTTGAAATCAAATCGTTCTTCGTCCCTTACACTACGCTTCCCCCCTTCTTCTCCTTCATAATTCCTCTTCCTCAAGTAGAGTTTCCTGCATCTATCATGAATTGTGACTGAGGTAAGGCCCTTAAGTTGAAGGTGTTTTTTATCGTTCTTAATTTTGCTACTATTTATCAATGATGATATCCCCCGTTCCTTCACTGTAGTAGAAGCCTCTACAAACAAAGCTCTGTCACAAATAAAACACTTGGGCTCATTCATGTTGTGTAGGTGGAGAAGACGTCATTAGCATTCTGAAAATAAATAAATAAATAAACAAAATAAATTTCATGTATACCTACTATTATTGGTTTCATTTATATATAATGATTACTAACAATAAGTTTTTTTTCTTCTAACAAGTAAAGGTACTTTGGTATTAATCGAGTTTCTTAACCGCCTTTTGGGATATTGTAATACTTATATTGTAGTAAGATGTCGTTTAAAAGCGCTAGCTTTATGCTTTAAAATGGTGGTATAAAATCGAGAATCGATTAACACTTACTATGGAAAAAATTTCATTAGTGTGGTGGGAATGGCCCTCCTTCCCCCTCTACTTAGGTATAATTGTCCAAATTAAAATTTTTTGGTGTCTCTAAACGCAGAATTTAATGCTCCACAACTTCATTCTGTGTGTTTTTTCATTTGAAATAGCCGTTTCAAATTTAGGGTCGTTTGAAAAGTCATTAAGTGAAAATTTAGTCGAAAATGGTAAAAAATGTCATTTTTTGACTGTAACTTTTGACTATACTACTGAACCGAATTTCAAGTTTATGGACTCATTTGACGCAGAATTTAATGTTCTTCAATTCTTGTAATCATAAAGTTTTCTCTAGGAAGTGTCGTTTTTAACTTATTAGCGAAAAAATGAAAAAAGTGCAAAGATTTTTGCGGTTTTTTCGAGCCAAAAACTTAAGCTCACCTCCTGTGACCGTGCAAACTCAGATTACACGTATTGAGACTCAACTGAAGGTATTAAAATGATTTCCAGCTTTCCCCGAATTAAGGCCTAGAATTCTACTTTTTGGATCTAATTTTACTGGCCTAATTGTAGAGCAGCTAAAAGTATATTCATTGTTATTGAATCCATGCATTCATTGATATTCACAAATTTCATTTCTTCCAGTTGCTCTGAGGTCCACAGCCACTCACAATATCTAAGCAATTCATTCTCTTTGATTTCGTTGCCCATGATGTGTCCGTTGATTAACTAAATATAATTAAATCACTACCGACTCGGAACACACAGTTTTTACCCATAAAAAACTTTGTGTTCCTAGTCGGTAGGGATTTAATTATATTTAGCCATTCATTCTCTCTGATATTACTGATATTCATGTTATCTCTTTCAGTTTGATTTAAATGCCATAATATTTTGTAAGCCTTGATCTGCCTATCCTGTACACCCCGCTCTATATCAATTATATATGTCTCAGCTATTTTGTTTGATTTTCCTTACTCCTCTTCTGGCAATAGCACAGTGGAGCTTATATTCAGATCTTGTCTGATCAGTGTTTAAAGCTGAGGTGGAAGTTTCAAATATGTCTTAGCATCTATTAATTTGTACAATATCATCATCCCATATATACAGGCCTTGGTTTCCATTTCCTTTACGCCTTGTTCCTAATGCTTGTAATACTGCATGGGACATGGTAGTTCTGATGTTACCTCATTCCTGATTTACATTATTACTGATGGGTTTTTGTTGTCCAAACTGACTCAGCCAAATCTTACACATACAAAAACTATCATCTTGGAGTAGATATACTTTAAAAGTTGGTGTGGGGCTCTGATGCTCTATGGGTCACAGCTTTCTCCACTTACGAAGAATGCTAATCTTTGATACAAGGAGAAAATTGTCAGACTCATTGTTACATATTCTCTAAAAAACCCTTTGTATCTTCTACTAAACTCTGTAGTTTTCCATTAACTAAAACGTAATTAATTATAGACTGAGATCCTCTAATGCGCCAAGTATATCTTAATTGTGTTCTGAGTCGATAGTGAATTAATTGTATTTGGTCAAGTAATGGACACATCATGGACAACAAAATCCAAGAATATTTAAGTATCTCTTTATGCTGAAAGAACGTGTTGGTTGTGCTAAAATTATTGAACGTGGCAAAATCGCAAAATCAGTGAGACATCATTCATTTCAATGTCCTGTTCTTTCGCCATGACTTCTCATTATGGATCTTATAAGGGGATTTCCAACATTTGATATATTAGAGTTTCTTTAACACAGCTGCAACAAATATGCACCTCATCTTCCAAGGAAATGAACAATCACCTTCCAAGAATCTCCTGAGTCAGAGGCTCCCACGGCAACTCCTTGATCCTCCTGTGGGCATTATGAAAATGTAGATACTTAAAGATCATATGTCCTCCATCTTTAGGTCCCACACAGCATTATGAATATTCAGGTATCTATTCACATGTAAACTTCAGTAAATAGATATACAACATCCATGTCCTGACAGTTACTTAGTCAGGTAATAATTTTGATCTCCCACTTCTTTATATTTGGTATAGGCTGGTAAGTCCACCTATCTTATGCGTTAACTCTGTGCTGTTTCCTCTCCTTGTCATGGGGACCTTCCCTTTAATATTTCTTCTGTTGTACAATTCAGATGTGTCTCTCTTTTCTCCAGTACCATATTGTCCACAGGCGGCATTCTTGCTCTAACACACACTACCAATTATAGACACTCTGAAATCCACTGGTAGCTGTCAGAACACTCGGACAGTAAACGGAAGTGAATGTCATTGTGTAAGACTCCACCTTAATAAATATGCCCAGATTGACTCATCATTAAATAGTGTGCCAAGGTTACAATTGAGACCTCTAGAAGAGATCTGACTTGGACCTCTCACATTAAGCGGTACCTGTGATAGTGGTCCATTAATTGCTGTAGCCTTTCTGCTAACACATTTGTCTTTGAATGTTAGTCTCGCATAGATAACAAGTGTGTGTGTGTGTGCGCGCGCGCGTGTGAATGTGTGTAAAATTATTATTCGTAATGTCTTATTTAAGATATAATTTTAAATTTATCTAAATTCTGTGTGTACATGTAATTTTATAAATATCATCAGAGTTAAACAGTAAGCTTTCAGGACCAAAATCATGAATAATTTACTGCAGATCATCATGCAAGTGAATCTCAGACTTAGAAACATGAGGGAATGAAGTAACTCAGTCCTGTTCATGTAGTACCCTGACAGTTAAGATTATCATAGGGCTACTTCTATTGAGACTGTATGCAGACCTACTATGAATATGTTATTAGTGTCAAATATTGTCACGATGTTTTGAGAAATAAATCCAAGTCACTTACTAATTAACTATATTTATAGCATATCTAGTAATTATAAGAGACACATTGATTTATTGGTAATAACCTGATAGTAACAAGTTATTAATGTGTGTCAATCAGGCATACTAAGGTGTACAATGAAAACTCTACTGATTCTTTTATATGTTATTGACCTATTATTATTATTAAAATTTTTGGTGCTACTTAAACGACTTAATGCTATTTCATATAATACTTATGAACTAGTGGTCGCCCAGTGGTCGAAATTCGACCGTAATTCATTAAATTTTTAAGTTTGAACGTTATTGAGGTTCTTTTGTCAAAGAGTATACCTCTATAATCATTGCATATAATTTTTTTGAATTTTGTTCTATTACATCAGCTGCGAGCGTATACAAATACGTCATTATCGTGTGTTGTTTGCCTTAATTCCCTGCAATACCTATGAAATTTAAAATTTAATGTTAGTAACAGTTGAAAAAAAAACACAATTACAGCTTGTATTCGTATTTATTTTTTGATATAATTCATTGTCATTTTTAATTTATTCATGTTATTATTGAATCAAATAAACGCTAATAAAAATGAGACGACATTCATAGAAGTATAAGATACATTGTTTTCAATTCCAGTGGATTACATTTCATTTTTGGTAAGGTACAAAATTCGAAAACAGTTTGAAGATTATCTGCTACAAAGCTTATATAATTTTTTAATATTTTTTCTATGCATTAATTTTCGAGTTATTTGAAAAATATGAAAGATAGGAAAAATGAGGTTTAGCTTGGCTGAGCCATATTTAAAAAGCAATAACGCATTTTTTGACATTTCCTTGGGTTTTTTTTATTGCCATACTGACCAGGTTTCGCCAAGGCTACACAGTTATTTTGCCTATCTTTTTCGAATTATATAAAATTTAAATAAAAAATTAATACAAAATAAAAATGAAATAAAAAATACGTGCCTCATATTTTTTCATATATTTTTCATTAAATCAAAAAAACCGGGCGGTTAAAAAAATAAATGTTGTCCATTGAACTTAAAATAGTTTGAAAGTGAATTTAATGATTCAGAACTTCTGTGTAAACGATGTTTTTTGTAAAAACTCTTTCATCATTTGCTAAATGCCCTTGGCCATTATATTCGGAAATATAAAATCTCAAACCATCGAATGATCGAACTCTACTTGCTGCGACGTACAATTGACCATGTGTAAAAACTGGCTGCCTCAATAAAATTCCAATTTTTTCGAATGTTTGTCCTTGAGACTTATTTATTGTCATCGCAAATGCAGGTATAATTGGAAATTGAGTTCTTTGAAAGTTAAATGGTAAAACAGTACCGGAATATGTTAAATTTATACGTGGAATCAAAATTCTCTTATTGCGTGCGGTTCCAGTTAAAACTTCGCAATCAATAGCATTACGATGTATACACTTGATGCGCATTCTTGTTCCATTGACTAATGGTTCCTCTGTATTTAAGTTTCTGATCAGTAAAACGATGCAATTAACTTTCAATACTAACTTATGTGGTGGCAAACCACTAATAGTCAAAGAATTCAAAAAGTCTACTGGATAGTTATTGATTTCATTGTCATCATCACAAATTATTTTATCGTAGCTATGATATGTTTTCTGTTCACCTGGTATTCGATTAAGTATATCAGTATTAATAAAAGTACAATCATCATTTTTAGGTGCTAAAATAACTGACTTCAATATGTTATCTGAGAGTATGTTTTCGGAAATATTTCCATACACCTCATTAATAATATTATTTTCATCTCCTATTAATTGCTGAGGTATTTCAATAATATTTTCACCAAACTGAGGGAATTGTGGGGCTTCATCATTACCAATTTTTTTCAAGAATTCGACAAATTCTATTTCACTTGGTAAGGTTCTCATATTTTGAGTAAACGTTACTTTATGAAAATAAACAAATTTATGCCAACTCGTGACACAATTTTCAATTAAAGTTGTACGTGATCCATGTGGGACAACTGGTAAGATTTGCCGAAAATCACTGCACAGAAGTATCGTTTTCACTCCAAATGGTTTATGTTTATCATTTTCATCGCATAGATCCTGCAATAATCTATCTATGATTTTCAACACTTGCAGTGGGCACATAGAAATTTCATCAGTAATTATCAATGATGGTGAATTTATGTAACATCCATAGCTACTATTTGCGGTAATATTCGCTACAGAATTTTCCAAAATGGGTACCGTATAGGCAATTTAAACACATTGTGTAAAGTTCTACCTCCAAGTAATAGAGTTGAAGCTATGCCACTGAACGCTGTTGCAATGCAACTAAGATTAAGCGAATTTAATTTGTGAATGATTGCTGTTTGTGTGAATGTTTTTCCACAACCTGCATGAGCAGTTAAACAAAAAACATTAGATCCAGTATCATGGTGCAAAACTTCACGAATCACACGATCAATTAGATTACGCTGTTCAATATTTGCAGTTTCATAATGCTCACAAAACAGAAACTCTTGTTCTATTGGATCAATAGCATTTGCTTCGTCTGTTCTCTGCGAATACGTGGGAACTGGTAAACCAAGTTCTTGACATGACAAATTATGAACATTCAAAATATCTTCAATTTCTAATAGAGCTGTGTTAAAGGATACTTCTTCGTTGTAATCTCTCAAAAAATCTTCACTAAGATATACTTTAAATTCATTCCATAACGCCAATGCATTGGCTGGCACATTTAATGCACAAATGTAACCAAATTAATGCACAAATGTAACCAAATAAATTTCGCATTTGTTTTGGTGAGTGTAATTCTTTTGCTTCATTTAAACATTTGCGCCATTCATTATCATTTGAAGCAATGCCGCGAGCATGGGACGCTTCAACAAAAGAAGTGTGTATAATTCCATTGTATGTTCTAACATCCTCAAATGATTTTGGACCACAGACATGTAATAAAAGCAATCGTAAATGGAAAAGTTCGATGTCTTTTGGTGATACTACATATATGCGTGTAATGATTTTATCACCTCCACGCCTTCTCTTCTTCCATTTTTTCAGGAATCTTCCCACACATAATGCAAAGGAATTTCAATATACTTATATTCATGCGCTGATGGATCTGATCGATTCAATTCAAAAAATGCTAATAATTTTGTTTGTCTTGCATTTTCAATTGCTTGATGTTCTTGCCCTTCTCGAAAGTAAACATTCTGTCTACGCGGTAAATGAATGTCAAGTCTAACGATGATATGTGATTGAAAATGCATTGGTAATTCATAGATGCGCCATACAGCTTCAGGTGATCCGACATAACGGCCATTTAAAAAATTTTTAACTTCATCAATTTGTATTTCTTGACCTGGTTCATTTCTCTCTGAACCTAATTCAACAGATGCACTGTCACAGCCTTTATACACGTATTTATAAATGTATTTAACACTTTTAACTGTAGTGCATACTTCAACATTTATACGGCAATTAAATTAGGCAAGTAAATACGGATTGTATGGTACAACATAACGATTGTCGAGGCAACTACCGTGAACTTCAGCATTAATACCATTATCACGCTTTCTGTATAATGGATATCCATTTAATGATTCACATGTAAATTCACTAAATCGTTTTGGATAATGTTTTGTGCATTTTCCATCTCTCATACATACAGAATTTGGATTAAGTACACCGCATGGACCATGCATCATGTGTTTTACAACATATTCATGTAATGTAGGATGTGTTTGAATGTTAGGAATCTCCGCAGATACAACTTTATCAATATCGGTAGCGTTAACAATTTTATCTTGCTCATTTAAAGAGAGTAAAATGTGAGCATGAGGCAATCCTCTCTTTTGAAACTCAATTGTATAAATGAGTACTTCAACTTTACAGAAAATTTTTTTTAGTGTAAGGCCCTCAATTAATGCTTTCAGTTTGGACTTGAATACACGCACAACAATATCGGGTCGAAAATTAGCTGTATCACCTACACCAATATTGCTAACTATTTCAGGCCAACTTGGATTGCAAGTCATTGTAATAAACAAAGAAGGCTTTCCGAAATGTTGTACAATTGACATTGCATCTAAATAATTCTGATACATATTTCTTGGAGATCCATTGAATGAAGATGGTAAAATTACTCTACGGCCAACATTATTGGCATTGGGGTTCAATTCTAAATAATCTGTTAAATTGTTGTAAACTTCAGACCTAAGACTTGTTTGATTTTGTCGAATGAAATGTAACCTTGTGCCCTCTATTCTCACATACATATCAACTATCCACTGCAGAAATAATTTTTGTGAATGGTGCAACATGCTAAAATCTTCTCTAATTGCAAGTCGATAGGCTGCATACTGAAGCATGGTTAATTTATTTCTGGGTGCTCTTGAATTAGATGTAGTTGGTACATTATGAGAAATATTGATATGCCACCCAGTGTCACCATTTGGAAAAAGTAATGGATACGCTAAAGGGTCCAATGATGAATCCAAAACAGAGATATTTTTAATGGTACCATTAACTTTTGAAAACGAAACCATATTTCGTTTAAAGGGTGGCTCACCATCAACTGTACTAAATATTACTGCTACATCAGTTTGAACTGCATCATTATAACGGCGTAGATCTAAATCACGATTTACTTTAATGAGCATACAAATTTCTTTATTTTGATTTTCAACTCTCTGACAATGATCTTTCATTGCAATGAATGACCGAACGAAAGGATTAATGCGTTCCAATTCAAGAGAGATTTCGCGCATTATATTGTTACTGCATGTTTGATTATAGTGTTCACGTAATCTATAATTGACAGCAGTGTCAACATCATAAAAATATAATTGCGCATAACATGGTGAGCGACCATATCCAGCAGTCATTGGACCTGATCTGTGATAAAAAACATCATGTATTTTAAAATGATACACTCCACGCGTAACTGTATCCGAAATTTTAGCTTCTGAGCTAACCATAGCAAATGATGAAATGTATTTACGAATGTTTTCAAAATAATTTTTTGACTTTCTTTTTATTGAAGGTTCATTTGAAGTAAGTCCATCATACAATGATTTAAAGTATTCATTTTGACTTAAGGCTGGTAATATTGCTTTACCCTTATGACAACATGAAGTGAATGCAGTCCTTTCACCTAAAGTGACCTCAGATTCGAAATGTTTTGCATTGCAAAACCTGCATTGTAAATGCATTAATCCACAATCAAAAGTATTAAAATTTCTTGGAATGACATTCAGTGCGCATTTAAATGTATCCCTCAAAATAATTTCATCATTTTGTATACTATTTACACTATTTAAATTTGCATTTGGTCTATTATCATTTTGACTTTCACGCGAATATATATTCCTTCTTCTTTGTCTCTCACTCCGACCCGTCAATGTTCTATGTCGAGGCATAATGGAAGTAGGTGCGAATATCTGAATGTAAAAAAAAAAAAACGTAATGAAATTACTGAAACTAAGATTAGACAGGGTTTAATTTAAAAATAATAAAATGTACTCACTTTTTTGAAACCACCAATAATAATTAGGCGAGAGTAAGTCAATTCAAATTGCTGCTACAAAATTTTCCTTTTGCAACAGGTGTATATTAAGCAAGCTGTATTTCACTTTCAACTGCACATTAATATATAAAACACAGATATCTAATATACAAAATATAAAATAAACGCTTTTTTGCCTTGACATACACTCCACAGACTATTGAAAAAGGAACATTTGAAATCACACAAAATTCACAGCTCATTCAGTCAATCTGTCAGTAATTATTTGTTGGCAACATTTTAAAATTCTTTGGCGACAATCTCTACTCTGTGCGACTGTTTGACCACAGACTATTATGTGTTTGACATTGGCAGTATGAACGTAAACAAACGACAGACTATTATGTGTTTGACATTGGCAGTATGAACGTACACTAAAATGAAAAAATTATAATTTTATTGCCTGGCAACAAAATTATTTTATTTTTAACAATTACCATTGTTTGAAAAAGTTTAAATGAATTTTCAAGTGCAAATGAATGTTTTATTTTATTTTATTTAATGTATTTGTAACACATATTATATATAATTTTAGCTTTCTGCACTCCTTCTCCATATAAACTTTAACTATGCCAAATCTCACACTCCTCCGTGCGTGCAATATGCTTAAAAAGGGGTACAAAGTTTTCTCTTCACGTATTAATATATAGAAGATTCAATGTATATTTTGATTAGGATTATTTAATTTATTAGTTTTATAGTGGATATTGTAGAAAGTGATATCAATGTCACTTTATCATTTTACTCATATAAACATATGAGTGTTATTTACATGTAAATTTTTTTTACAAAATATTAGATTATCTACAAATGCTAGACCTTTTATTTACATTGAAAATATCTTCTGTCTTTTAAGTTTATAATTTATGTTTTAAAAATTGTCAGTGCTGTTTAGAAAGTTTGTTCAAAAATTCAAGTAAACAGTTTGACCTTGATAGTACTGTATTAGTGGAGATTAAATATGTATACACAATTATAAAGAACTATTGTATCACATCTATTTTCAAACTACTTGTCATCAAACACTGTCAGGCCATGTTAGTAAGAATAATAAACAATGTCTTTCAATACTAAACATAATAGAAAGGTTTGTCTACCACATTGGTACAGTCTCAACATAACTGCATGTTTGTCTCGCTAATTTATATCTACCTAACTGTGTACAATCTTGAGTTTTGTTAACAAAAATAACTTTAACTTTTATTATTATTTTTTGTTACATGTTTTTATGCTGTTCTGCGTATGATTAATATTGATGGTAATAAAATATCTATTTTTAATTTCTACTAGGCTTATATAAAATGTTTCACTACACAAAGTATGGAACAATCACTTTTAGGAAAATAAAGTGTCACAAAATTGCACTTCTCAGTCTATTGAAAAAGATACACAGATATGTCTATAAGCAACAAATTGTAATACAAAAGTTGAAATATCTTTTAAATCTTTCCATCTCTGGTTACACTGGTTTCACATAAAACTGTTAAGTATTTGATGTGGTTATGTTGGTATAATTATAATTAACATTATATTTATATTAATTTATACGGTTTTATACATGTTCATAACCCTTTTTAAATCAGTGATATTCAGTTTATTTAATGTTGTCCAGTTCACTTTACTCACGCCCCAGCTGAGGGGGGGGGGACAGGCACCGCCTGACCTAGAATAAATTTTGCCCAACCTAACATGTTTTATAAAAGTTCGTCAGTTTGAAATGAGACATTTGTAGTTTTGAAAGTCTTACAGAATTTTAAAATATGAAAAAATTACAAAAAACTATTATTTAAAAATTAAATTAATTTTTTTGTATGGATAAACATTCTATTAATTAAAAAATTTCTGGTTATCAAAACTTTTGTAAATAGTGTTAGAGGCAAGGAGTACATTACCTGCTGCAGCAAAACCATACTGTGATCTGTCCGAAGTTGCGGTGAGATTAATATTAAATTGAACAATAAAAGTGACATTAAACTAGTGAATTATTTGTAACTCTTCAAAGTTTCTTTCAGTATTATCCAGGGGCATATTTATGGAGGGGGATGAACCGGACCGGACCCCCCCCCCCCGAGGGTAAAAAAAGTTGACGAATTTTGTTAATCTCTTCACTTTTAAGCTGTTTTATGTTATTTTTTCAGCTGTGTATGCTCAGGGGTCCCCACAGCATGGTGCAGTGGTGCAAGTCGCACCACTGCAATTTTTTGGTGGGATTTTCCAAGGCGATTTTTGTTCGTTTTTCAATTACCCCCTTACAACTGTCATAAATCAAACCAATCAGTATCCAATTACAAAATCAAATTAGATTATCTTGGTAAGGCCTAATGTACCACTAATTATGTTAGGCCAGGTTTGACCAGACTTTTACATTTCTCATAATTTAGCTATTGATTAGGCATACTAGAAAAACTAGTATCAGTACTAGAAAACCTTTTGGTATTGATAAAAAGAATAATATTAGTTTTTTGATTCCAATAATTGTTTAAATAGTTTTGGTTTTTCAAAAACGTTTGGATAAAGCCCCAAGATCCACTGTTAACTGGGGGTTATTCCGTAACCCCGTATTGTGATCCCCACTACCCATGAAATCAAATTTTGGGATGGGAATTTTGGAGTACTTGGGGGGGGGAATTGGACCATGGCCTTTGGGGGCACCTCTGTGTACGCTAATATACTGTAGTAGGAGCTCTTTTTAAATATACAAACAAATTTATTACACAGCATTAGGGTATAGGTTTGATATATGAAATATAGGAACATCGATTCAGTCAGTTAGTATCTTTTAACAACGTATTAATTATATGTATTTTTGTTGTGTTATTACCGTTTACTTTAATGGGACTGATTTCAGGATGTTATCGTGCCGTTTTGATTCATTTTAAAGATAGTAATATTGATTAGTCTTAAATTGTTTTTTCTTTTGTATGAAGCTGACCGGACCCCCCCCCCCCCAGCCAAATTCTAGATATGCCACTGAGTGTATCATGAATGTAATGGAAATATTATTAATTTCATCTGCAAATTATGGTTTTTTGTAACCTGTATGTATTTCTCATATGAAAGCAGCATCAGCAGAGGTTATAGGAGAATTACAAATACATAAGTAGCATGAAAAATATATAAATGTAAATTGATTTCTGAAGAAACTGTTGGAACATTGTAATATGTAGTAACAAAATATCCTTGTTCAAAAAATATATAATATTATTTAACATTTATTTAGATTTAAGCCCAAGTATAAATACAGATAAATAGTCACTCGGGAAATATACCTATATAAACACATGCTTCCTACAGAAAATGTTTTGCCTGTACTGGAAAATAATTTACTCCTCCTGACAGCTAGTTGTGGCTACAGGCCGGACTCTACTTGATAACTGCATACCATTTGGGAATATAGTAACAAGCACGTGCCTAATATGAAGTTAGAACTATTAGTACTTCAACTTGGTGATCCATATTATTATACGTAATAGTTGGCAACACTGCTCCTAATAACCAATAAGCAAAGCAATTATTTGTGTAGTTATTTCACAACTTACTTGTAAAACAAAGTAGCTTCTGTATATAAAATATAATTTTGCGAACACAATAACGATAGAAACACAGTCCCTAAATGACTAAGAGATAAGTATATTTTATATTAAAACAACCAAAATGTTTGTTACTTACCGAAAAGTTGGGGTTGTGAACGACATTCTTGATTGTTGGATAATTGTACAGTTGAGGGTATATTCTCCATTCTCATCAAGCATTTTTGGAAACCAGTTTTTACTAAATTGTTGTTTTAATTGCTTTATAAAATGGTATCCATTATTTGAAATATTTTTGTTATTTACTTTCCCAGTCATGTAAAGAACTGTTTCCTGCTAGAATTGAAAGGGAGTACATTATTACTTCCATATTCCTTAAGGAAATGGAAGTATGGTGATGGCAAAAAAAATCGTGTTCGAGATTATTGCAGATTCTGATTGTACTACACTCAAAACATGAAAAAGGTCGTTTTTCGAAAAGTGTCTGTCTGTGTGTCCATCTGTCTGTAGTTTTTTTCTATGGCAAACGATAACAGCCCCAAATTCAAACAGAATCAAATAATTTTTTGCATACAGCCCTGATCTGTAGAGTACTCACGACCTATTGTTTTTGGTGAAGATCTGTTGAGGGAAAGGGGTAGTTTACCTGCAACAGTTTTTTTTTATCAAGGGTTTTTTTTTTGGCAAACGATAACAGCCGCAAATTCAAACAGAATCAAATAATGTTCCGCATACAGCCCTGAATTGTAGAGTTCTCAAGACCTATTGTTTTTGGTGAAGATCGGTTAAGGGAAAGGGGTAGTGTACCTGCAACGTTTTATGTTTTAACAAGGGTATTTTCTATGGCAAACGATAACAGCCACAAATTCAAACAGAATCAAAAGATTATTTGCATACAGCCCTAAATTGCAGAGTTCTCAAGACCTATTGTTTTTGGTGAAGATCGGTTAAGGGAAAGGGGTAGTTTACCTGCAGCATTTTTTTATCAAGGGTATTTTCTATGGAAAACGATAACAGCCGCAAATTCAAACAGAATCAAATAATTTTTTGCATACAGCCCTGATTTGTAGAGTGCTCAAGACCTATTGTTTTTAGTGAAGATCGGTTAAGGGGAAGGGGTAGTTTACCTGCAACGTTTTTTATCAAGGGTATTACTTCCATATTCCTTAAGGAATGGAAGTATGGTGATGGCAAAAAAAATCGTGTTCGAGATTATTGCAGATTCTGATTCTACTACACTCAAAACATGAAAAAAAGTCGTTTTCCGAAAAGTGTCTGTGTGTGTGTCTGTCTGTCTGTCTGTCTGTGTGTCTGTCTGTCTGTGTGTCTGTCTGTCTGTGTGTCTGTAGATTTTTTTTCTATGGCAAACGATAACTGCCACAAATTCAAACAGAATCAAATAATTTTTTGCATGCAGCCCTGATTTGCAGAGTACTCGCGACCTATTGTTTTTGGTGAAGATCGGTTGAGGGAAAGGGGTAGTTTACCTGCAACGGTTTTTTTTTAGCAAGGGTAATTTTGTTTGTTTGGCAAACGATAACAGCCGCAAATTCAAACAGAATCAAATAATGTTTCGCATACAGCCCTGAATTGTAGAGTTCTCAAGATCTGTTGATTTTGGTGAAGATCGGTTAAGGGAAAGGGGTAGTTTACCTGTAACGTTTTATGTTTTAACAAGGGTATTTCCTATGGCAAACGATAACAGCCGCAAATTCAAACAGAATCAAAAGATTATTTGCATACAGCCCTAAATTGTAGAGTTCTCAAGACCTATTGTTTTTGGTGAAGTTCGGTTGAGGGAAAGGGGTAGTTTACCTGCAACGTTTTTTTAACAAGGGTATTTTCTATGGCAAACGATAACAGCCGCAAATTCAAACAGAATCAAATAATGTTTTGCATACAGCCCTGATTTGTAGAGTACTCAAGACCTATTGTTTTTGGTGAAGATCGGTTAAGGGAAAGGGGTAGTTTACTTACTTACTAGCCAACGCCCACCCTTGGCTGTTGGGCCATTAGGCGGCGTGCTGACCAGTAGAGACGTGAGTGCCTTGCCGTACCATCTTCGTCTTGGACTTCCGTGTCTGAGATCAAGGCTGGACATGCAATTAGGTGATCCGCATTCATGGAAGCGTATCCACAGAGAACACATTCAGGAGACGACAACACGCCAGTGCGGTGCAGGTGGGAGGCCAGGTAGTCATGACCGGTTGTAGTTCTAAAAAGAGCAACACTAGTTGCTCGGGGTAGAGTTCTGTTGATGGGGCCGTCCGTAACCAATGTTGCCCATCTTTTTCCCACACAGGCTCTTAATTGTTTTTCTTTTAGCCATAGGCTTATTGAGGAATTTATTCGTGCTTTCGCAGATGCATATGAGCTGGGGGTCTCCGGCTGAGGTAGTGCTGCACCCATTTTGGCGAGGATGTCGGCTTTTTCATTTCCCATGATGTTGACATGGCTGGGTACCCATTGCAGTTCAATCTGCCAGCCTAATTGTACAAGGTTCTGCAGTTCTCGCCTACATTCAATTGTCAGGGAGCAGTTTGTATCACCATTTGAGGTCACGTTTTGAATCGCTGCAGTCGAATCTATGAGGAAGACGGCTTTGTTAGGTGGTGAGATCTTGGCAAGCTCAATAGATGCTGCCTTTATGGCTGCTACCTCTCCGTCATAGTTGCTTAGCCAGCCTCCTACAGCGAGGTGGCCTTCAAATAGAGAGCTGTAGAACCCAGCCCCTGTTGCCCCTGTAGATGGTATAGAGGATCCGTCTGTGTAGATTCGTATCCACTGCTCAGCGGGAAAATGTTTTTGTACAGTGTGTAAGGCTGCTTGACGAAGCTCAGCTTCATTTGACTCAGTTTTGGTCTTATTATGGTCGAAGAGTTTCAAGTTAGCATTTGGGAGTTGGCTAAAGAATTCACGGTGATGTATAAATGGTGCTGCCTCATTTGGTTCTATGTCATATTTGCGTTGGAGTTCTTCATAGATCGCAATCGGGCATTTCTGAGTTTTCAGCCTTTCTGTCGCTGTTTTATAGTTATTCCACCGTTGTTGGTAGGCTCTTTTACATCTCTCCCAGGATATGAGGCACAGCTTTTCCCGTCTTACTTGGATAGGTTCGACTTGCAGTTGTGACTCCATGGCAAGTATAGGAGTTGATTTTGGCGCACCAGTTATCGTTCTAAGGGCTGCATTTTGGACCAAGTGAAGTTTCTGGCATGCTGCATTAGAGGCAGTAATAGTTGCTTCTGCGCCATATTCCAATAGCGGCCGAATGTAGCTCTTATATGCAGTTGTCAGAACATCTTGATTTGCTCCCCATGTAGTCGCAGTGAGTCGTTTAAGTAGCCGGCAGCGCCTGGACGCACTGTTCGCGGACTGTTCTATATGGTGTTTCCACGTCATTCTGGTGTCTATATTAACACCCAGGTATTTAGACATGTCACCTCTTCGAGTTCCGATCCACAATAGCGCAGATTGACCGTAGGCCGCCTTGTTGATAGAGAGAAAAGTTGGTATGTCGTCTTGGTGGTATTTACCGTCATGGCATTTAGTTTGGCCCACTCTTCTAGTTTAACAAGTGCACTATTAATAGTTGCTTCAAGACCCATGATATGGCTGCTAGTTGCCCAGATGATAAGGTCATCGGCATACAGGAGCGCTTGTACTCCCGGCACACACCGAACAGCCACCAGAATGTCATTGACCATAAGGTTAAATAGGCTGCAGCTGATAACGGCACCTTGGGGTAGCCCTTGGCGTTGAATTCGATACTCTGAAAGGCAATCATTATAGCGGACACGAATTTGTCTTTGACTCAGGAAGGACGCTATCCAGTTAAAAAGGTTACCTGCGACGCCACTGAAAGCAAGTTTGTGAAGCAACATGGGTCTCCAGACTGTGTCGTACGCGTTTTTTAGGTCAACCATTACTGCCAGGGAGGACATTTTCTTGTGGTACCCATCCTTAACACTTTGTGCAAAGTAGACGACTTGGTCCATGGTGCATCGGTGCGCTCGGAAACCTGCTTGGCATTCATCAATAACCGCATTCATTTCAAAGAACTGGTTCAGACGCCGCACAACCATTCTTTCGGCAACCTTGCAGCAAGCACTTGTTAATGTGATGGGGCGGTAGCCCTCAGGTGTATCACTTGGCTTTCCTTTCTTGGTAATAGGTATAATCTCCCCTTTCCTCCATTGCTGGGGGACGCGTGTTTTCCACGTTAGATTAATGAGATTGAGCAAGGCTAGTTTCGCTGTGTTACCAAGATTTTTTAGGAGTTCTGCGTAGATTGCGTCGGCTCCTGCTGCCTTCTTGCCCTTTGTGTTTAATAGTGCAAATTCAAGTTCGGAGAGGCTAAAATCGCTTAGGCAAATTTTTTGTTCGGTTTTGTTGAGGCACTGCATTAGAGGTTTTTTATTCAGGTGTCTGTGTTCGTTTCTTGTCTTTCGGGTTCGGCTTATATTTGCGTAGTACTTGCAAAAGGTGTTAGCTATTTTTTTGGGATCTGTGATAAGATTGAGTCCGTTTTTGAAAGGTTGTTGTCCTCTGGCTTCAGTGTCATTATTTAGCCTTGAGACAAAACGGTGTGCTTTTGCTCCATCGCGCCGGAAATCCAGCTCCGATAAGAAGGTTTTGAAGGCCGATCTTTTAGATTGTTTAATTTCTTTACGTAGTATGGCCTGGGATTTTCGGAGTTGGATACAGTCAGATAGTTCTTTAGATTTCTCTGCTTTCCTTCTCAGAGAGTCTCTTGTTTTCTTGAGGGATGAAAGTCTTTTATTCCAGAACGGTTGAAAACCCTTTACTTGACCCCTTGGTACACATAATAGAGCAGATTTCAGTATAGCTCAGGGACAGATATAGAGGGATAGTAGGGGGATAGGGGTATAGTAGAGGGATTTCAGTATAGGGGTAGGGGGGTTCAGGGACTCTATAGCTGTTTCAGGTGATTTCCAATTTATTTCGTGTGGTATAATATCATTTGTTATCCTGCCGTATTCGCTCCAGTCGGCTTTTCTAAAGTTCCACCGGGGGGCACGTTTGTTAATATATGTGGCTTTTCCTGTCACACATTTGATGAGAATGGAGCGGTGTCCACAGCCTCCTGCGTCATCCATCAAGTGAACTTTTGTCCTCTGTGCGATGTTAGGGTGCGCAAGGACGAGATCTGGTCGGGAAGTCTGTCCAGCAAATGACAGGAAGGTTGGTGGCGTGTCTTTCAGGTCAAGAAAATTTTCGTCGATGAAAAGTTCTATGCGTCTTCCTGCGGGTGTTAACCTGTCATATCCCCATCTCGGTGATTGGCTGTTAAAATCACCTATGATTATGCTATTTGCTTGGATCATTGATTCAATTGCATCAAGGGATGGAATATTGCCAGGAGGGTTGTATAATCCTATGACTGTGAAATGTTTGTTATTTTTCCATATATGGGCTAGAATTATTTCCACTTTGTCATCGTCTTGCATCTCATGGATTATCTCAAATTTAGAGCAGAGATTATTTTTAATTCCAACAATTATCCCCGAGGCGACTTGTCGTGATCGAGGTAAAATATGGCTGCAGTATCCGGTAGTTTGGTAAAATTCAGAGAATTCAGTCGCAGCGCCTGCTTCTACTATAACATATAGATCCACATCAATTTGGCAGATGCTTCATTTAAATTGTAAAAATTTATCGTTGCTAAGACCTCCGGCATTCCAATACAGGATACTTAGGTCCGTGTCAAGGCCCTGAAAAGGGCCGTTGGTGTTTTTGGCAAGGTTCTTTTGTATCATTTTGGTCAGCGTGCTTTAGGCGAACCTTTGTTGATCGTTTAGTTTATGCAGGGGGCACCACGTGCAGGCGATCAACTTCACCCCCCGAAAGGGGTAGTTTACCTGTAACGTTTTATGTTTTAACAAGGGTATTTCCTATGGCAAACGATAACAGCCGCAAATTCAAACAGAATCAAAAGATTATTTGCATACAGCCCTAAATTGTAGAGTACTCAAGACCTATTGTTTTTGGTGAAGATCGGTTAAGGGGAAGGGGTAGTTTACCTGCAACGTTTTTTTATCAAGCGTATTTTCTATGGCAAACGATAACAGCCGCAAATTCAAACAGAATCAAATAATTTTTTGCATACTTTCCCTGAATTGTAGAGGTCTCAATGACTTTCGATTTTGGTGAAGATCGGTTAAGGGGAAGGGGTAGTTTACCTGCAACCTTTTACGTTTTAACAAGAGTAAAGTACTTGAAAATTTATTTAAACTTTTTGAAACAATGGTAATTGTTAAAAATAAAATAATTTTGTTGCCAGGCAATAAAATTATAATTTTTTCATTTTAATGTAATATAATATTTTTCATTTAATACAGCAATAAAAAGGCAGGTAAGACACAGCCTGGCTGTTTGGCTGAAAATGATTTTAAATATAAATCTTAGAATATGGAAGTCATGTATGGTTCTCCATACCGATATTTTTCTATGACGAACGATAACTGCCGCATATTCAAACAGAATCAAATAATTTTTACTTCCATATTCCTTAAGGAATGGAAGTATGGTGATGGCAAAAAAAATCGTGTTCGAGATTATTGCAGATTCTGATTGTACTACACTCAAAACATGAAAAAAAGTCGTTTTCCGAAAAGTGTCTGTGTGTGTGTGTCTGTAGATTTTTTTTCTATGGCAAACGATAACTGCCGCAAATTCAAACTGAATCAAATAATTTTTTGCATACAGCCCTGATTTGTAGAGTACTCACGACCTATTGTTTTTGGTGAAGATCGGTTGAGGGAAAGGGGTAGTTTACCTGCAACGGTTTTTTTTTAACAAGGGAATTTTTTTTTTGGCAAACGATAACAGCCGCAAATTCAAACAGAATCAAATAATGTTTCGCATACAGCCCTGAATTGTAGAGTTCTCAAGACCTATTGTTTTTGGTGAAGATCGGTTAAGGGAAAGGGGTAGTTTACCTGTAACGTTTTATGTTTTAACAAGGGTATTTCCTATGGCAAACGATAACAGCCGCAAATTCAAACAGAATCAAAAGATTATTTGCATACAGCCCTAAATTGTAGAGTTCTCAAGACCTATTGTTTTTGGTGAAGATCGGTTAAGGGAAAGGGTTGTTTACCTACAACGTTTTTTTAACAAGGGTATTTTCTATGGCAAACGATAACAGCCGCAAATTCAAACAGAATCAAATAATTTTCTGCATACAGCCCTGATTTGTAGAGTACTCAAGACCTATTGTTTTTGGTGAAGATCGGTTGAGGGGAAGGGATAGTTTACCTGCAACGTTTTTTATCAAGCGTATTTTCTATGGCAAACGATAACTGCCGCAAATTCAGACAGAATCAAATAATTTTTTGCATACGTCAGTGAATTGTAGAGGACTCAAGGCCTTTAGATTTTGGTGAAGATCGGTTAAGGGGAAGGGGTAGTTTACCTGCAACGTTTTACGTTTTAACAAGAGTAAAGTACTTGAAAATTCATTTAAACTTTTTCAAACAATGGTAATTGTTGAAAATAAAATAATTTTGTTGCCAGGCAATAAAATTATAGTTTTTTCATTTATGTATTTTTTTCTGAGTTATGTACTGTTTACGTTTCCATTTTATTATGACTACCGCAATGAAAAGGCAGGGAAGACACACACACACACACAGTTCGCGTTATTTCTGGCCTCATTCATGTTTATTTTCTTACATTTGCACGGTTTTTAAATGGAAAGTGCCGAACCCATACCAACATAACGCATGCAAGCCGAAAAAATAGACATCAATTTGCTTCCTGTGGATCGCTGGGCAGTGTAACTGCACGTGTTTACAGAGGAATGATTCATAGACAGACTTTTCGTCTTTAGGGAATGAACCCTCTGCAAGATGCTGAGGGTCCATGAGTGACTTCGAAGCGCTCCTTCTTTTCCGCGTGTTTGTTCTGTGAAACGTACACTGTGATTCACAGCTTTACTCTAAGCAACGCTCAATAGGAAATGTTGAAAATTTTTGTCCACGGTGTACCCTCATACACACTAAACCTGCTCTGATGTTTTAATTACGGACATCACAATATTAAAACTTTGGAAACTTGAGCACTACTTAATGGAGATCAATCATTATCTTATACAAGCCATTAATTTTATGCATATATTTTATATACATGTGTACAACGTTATCGGCAACAAAGAAGTAGTTTTTGTTAAAATTCCTTCCCAGGATATTTGGCCGTAGTCCAATGTTTTCTATAAAACCAGACGTTTTGGCAATGCCGTCGACTTCCATCATCAGTGAAAATCGAGTGCGATAACGTGAGGTGGTATACGTTAGTGACCACAGTACTGTGGTTAATGCTGAAGCAGTAAGTAGAAAGAAGTAGTTTCTATGGTAATATTTCATTTCGAAAATGATTTTAAATATAAATCTTAGAATATGGAAGTCATGTATGGTTCTCCATACCGATATTTTACATACGTCACTGAATTGTAGAGGACTCAAGGCCTTTTGATTTTGGTGAAGATCGGCTAAGGGGAAGGGGTAGTTTACCTGCAACCTTTTACGTTTTAACAAGAGTAAAGTACTTGAAAAATCATTTAAACTTTTTCAAACAATGGTAATTGTTGAAAATAAAATAATTTTGTTGCCAGGCAATAAAATTATAATTTTTTCATTTTAATGTAAATCATGTATAAGAGAAAATATATCGTGCGTGGCAGGCAAGCATATCTCAGTTATGTACTGTTTACGTTTCCATTTTATTATTATGACTACCGCAATAAAAAGGCAGGGAAGACACACACACACACACACACACACAATTCACGTTATTTCTGGCCTTACGCATGTTTATTTTCTTACATTTGCACGCTTTTTAAATGGAAAGTGCCGAAACCCACACCAACATAACGCGTGCAAGCCGAAAAAATGGACATCAATTTGCTTCCTGTTAATCGCTGGGCAATGTAACTGCACGTGTTTACAGAGGAACGATTCATAGACAGACTTTTCGTCTTTAGGGAATGAACCCTCTGCAAGATGCTGAGGGTCCATGAGTGACTTCAGAGCGCTCCTTCTTTTTCGCGTGTTTGTTCTGTGAAACATACACTGTAGATTCGCAGCTTTACTCTAAGCAACACTCAATAGGAAATGTTGAAAATTTTTGTCCACAGTGTACCCTCATTCACACTAAACCTGCTCTGATGTTTTAATTACGGACATAATAATATTAAAACTTTGGAAACTTGAGCACTACTTTATGGAGATCAATCATTAACTTATACAAGCCATTAATTTTATGCATATATTTTATATACATGTGTACAACGTTATCGGCAACAAAGAAGTAGTTTTTGTTAAAATTCCTTCCCGGGATATTTGGCCGTAGTCCAATGTTTTCTACAAAACCAGACGTTTCGGCAATGCCGTCGACTTCCATCATCAGTGAAAATCGAGTGCGATAACGTGAGGTGGTATACGTTAGTGACCACAGTACTGTGGTTAAGGCTGAAGCAGCAAGTAGAAAGAAGTAGTTTCTATGGTAATATTTCATTTCGAAAATGATTTTAAATATAAATCTTAGAATATGGAAGTCATGTATGGTTCTCCATACCGATATTTTACATACGTCACTGAATTGTAGAGGACTCAAGGCCTTTTGATTTTGGTGAAGATCGATTAAGGGGAAGTAGTTTACCTGCAACCTTTTACATTTTAACAAGAGTAAAGTACTTGAAAAATCATTTAAACTTTTTCAAACAACGGTAATTGTTGAAAATAAAATAATTTTGTTGCCAGGCAATAAAATTATAATTTTTTCATTTTAATGTAAATCATGTATAAGAGAAAATATATCGTGCGTGGCAGGCAAGCATATCTCAGTTATGTACTGTTTACGTTTCCATTTTATTATTCTGACTACCGCAATAAAAAGGCAGGGAAGACACACACACACACACAAAATTCGCGTTATTTCTGGCCTCGTTCATGTTTATTTTCTTACATTTACACGCTTGTTAAATGGAAAGTGCCGAACCCATACCAACATAACGTGTGCAAGCCGAAAAAGTGTCCAGCGTGGATAGCGATTTGCTTCCTGTGGATCGCTGGGCAGTGTAACTGCACGTGTTTACAGAGGATCGATTCATAGACAGACTTTTCATCTTTAGGGAATGAACCCTCTGCAAGATGCTGAGGGCCCATGAGTGACTTCGGAGCGCTCCTTCTTTTCCGCGTGTTTGTTCTGTGAAACGTACACTGTAGATTCACAGTTTTATTCTAAGCAACACTCAATAGGAAATGTTGAAAATTTTTGTCCACGGTGTACCCTCATACACACTAAACCTGCTCTGATGTTTTAATTACGGACATCATAATATTAAAACTTTGGAAACTTGAGCACTACTTAATGGAGATCAATCATTAACTTATACAAGCCATTAATTTTATGCATATTTTTTATATATATGTGTACAACGTTATCGGCAACAAAGAAGTAGTTTTTGTTAAAATTCCTTCCCGGGATATTTGGCCGTAGTCCAATGTTTTCTACAAAACCAGACGTTTCGGCAATGCCATCGACTTCCATCATCAGTGAAAATCGAGTGCGATAACGTGAGGTGGTATACGTTAGTGACCACAGTACTGTGGTTAAGGCTGAAGCAGTAAGTAGAAAGAAGTAGTTTCTATGGTAATATTTCATTTCGAAAATTATTTTAAATATAAATCTTAGAATATGGAAGTCATGTATGGTTCTCCATACCGATATTTTATATCGAACAACTTATGTTTCATTGTATGTTATGCATATTCAGTAACTTCTGGAGTTGTGTGGACATAGTGGCAAAAATAAAATAACATTTGTAAAACCAAATTAACTATAGATGAACAATTTAGTTATTTATCAGTAAATAGTTATTATTTACTGAAAATAATTTAATACTTACATTGTATATAAATTGCATTGTGTGTATAAATTATGAATTCATGTTCCATAAGAAATGAAAGTATTGTGATATACTTTATATAAAAATACGTAATTAGAACAGAATTTCTAATCTGTGAGCTTCAGAAAATAAAGGATTTTGTAGACTGTATGCATGTGTAGATAGGCATATTCTATTGTTTGAACATCTTGGAGTTAACTTTCAATTTTCTTTGTGCACATAGTCCCACATGATAAAAATTCATGAATAATCCAATTTTGGAATGGAATCTAGTACATCCCCTCAACTATTTTTTAAATAACATCTGGACCAACAAATTTGTAGGTATCTCTTTTTTTACAATCTTCTTTTATTGTCTTTTTTACTACAATGTAGTTGTTAGATTAGTTGAATTAAAAACAATCAGGTATGCTTGGTGATATCTTGGAAAAGTTTAAGAACCATTTTTTTTTTATGACAAACTTTATGAAGCTTGTTAGCAAATAATTTTATTAGAATTAGACCATACTTCAGTATAAGTTATGGAAATTAAGTTTTGAATCAACTGAGTGTAAGAAACCAAACATGGAACATGTGCTGTGTCTGAAGCAGTATTATAGTAATTGTTTTTTATAGATCACTATCATATGGATTACTTTTTAAGAACAAATACTTAATTTTTTAATACATTTTTACTAGACAAATCAGAAGAAAAGAGTTCAGGAGGACATATGATAATGGAAGTCGGAGATAATAAGAGTGGATATGAAAAATATAAGGGCAGTTACATACAGTTTTAAATTGTATAAGGAACTTATCCGTACATCCTAAAGTAGAACATTCAGTCTAGAGTGCTTAGGTTATTTCTTTAGACTCTTGGCTGACTGCTGAATAGAAAGATAGTGTGCTAGGTGATCTCAAACAGCCAAAGTTAAGCATCATATTAGGAGATCAATATGTGCCTGTCGTGACAGTGAAAAAGAAGATATTTGATTAATGGTTAATAGCCTATTAATTGTAGTCATCTGAGTTTTCTTTGAATCAGATGCATAACAGTGATAATAATGTAGTTTCACGTAAGGACAGAATCTGAAAGCATATGTTTGCATTGTTTGTTAGTCAGGCACTATATAGTGGTGTTGTTCTAATCTGGGTTACTGTGGTTAAGTGTATTTTTTGTCAGTGGACATGAGTATTTTGTCTGCACTTCCACACAGTTGCATAAGAGAAGTGTAATAATGAAGTATAGATAATCACAGAATTTGATACTGAGTATCAGATTCTATAATAAATAACCTATTATCAAAATAGTAATGTATCATAATTGCCAGTATTGTTGATGACTGTTGTTCAAGATTTTGGTTGTTATACCCACAACTCAGAAATGTAGAAAACATATTAATGTTTATTATTAATCTTAATTAATTAATTTTAAACAAATAATTAACTAACTCACCCACTACAAATGCATGTCTTATAACAGTTACCCCAGACTTGGTTTCCAAATAATATTTGTTAAGATTTGTCATATGATATGTAGTTTTTCGATTCTGCAAAGTGTAACTTCCATTTCAGTGACTTTTCTTATGATAATGATCGAACGTCTGTAATTTTCTGTTATTCCACTTCCAAATTATTTGACCCCTTTCCCCTGTAATATAAGTCTTTCCCTTTTTAAAGAAATATGCAGGATGAAAAAGTGGAATGGTGTTGATTCCTAGCAAAATTGTAATATAGTTAAAGAGTCTGAAGTTCTTATAGTTGCATGAGAAGAATCCTGTTGATTAGCTGTTGCATAAGTATAAATAAATCTATTTGCAAAAAGTCAAAATCTAATAAAAAACTGACTCAAAAGGAGCAAGAGCCCATACCATGGAATAATGAAAAGAAATATGGATGAATAATGTGAAGGAAAATGAATCATTAGGTTTATAAAGAAATTAGAAAATTGGCGCACCAGAAGTACTATAAAGAAGCCAACAACCCATTAACTCAGTTTGGTACTGGCTGTTCGAAGCATATCTCAAGAACATAGGGAAATTTGTGGCTGGCTGTACTGTGTACTATAGTATGGAATACAATAGTATGGTCCACATGCTTATTGTCTGCAGTAGGTAAGGAGAGAAGAGGCAAAGTTTGAGGCCTTGGTGGGATTAACGGTACCAAATACTATCACAGAATGGATGCAGTAAAGACAACTAGAACCAGATGGCTAAGTATATAGAAAAATTGTGTATTAAAAGAAAGAAAAGAGATTGATGATAGGATAGCATGACAGAGAATGACAGAAACCAGATGAACACCTGTGAAGGTAACAAATAGTGGTAACATCCTGAAGTATTGTGAAAATTGGTTTCTGAGAGAGATTAAATGTCAGAGAGGGAATACTACACACACACATCCTCATACATACACATACAAGCGTGTGTTCAAAAGAAACTCAAAAAATTATTGTTCTAGCTAAAGATGATCCATTTTATAATAGATAGATTTTATGAATAGGCCCATATGATTTTATAGATATTTGATTTTCCTATAACTTATAGGTAAATAAGAGCTGTCAGAAGACAGTATATTCTCTATTGAGTTTTATATCACAGATTGATATTAGTTTTATAAACAAAGAAAATGATTTATCTAATCCTATGATAAATAATTTTTAATGTACGTAGGATCATTGTATTGATGTAACTAATACATTTTACAGTACCCTAAGAACTCCAAGTTTGTAATTGGCAAGAAACAGGTGAAGCAGTAAGATAGAAGTAAAACTAATAGCATGTCATAAGAGTAGCTAGTAACAATAATGAAGAAAAGAAGAATGCATACCTCTAGGAAATTATGAAGCCTAGTTGAATACACAAATGAGAAGACAAGAATGTAACTTCTCAGTAGTGGATGCAAAGAATAAGACAAAGAAAATATATAAATGCTTTTCTATATGAAATACTTGCATCCTATGTTTAGTGATGGGCCTGTTCCACAAAGATTCACAGTCGACAGAATATGTAATTGTATTATGGTTACATGGCTTACATGTCTTCACTAGTGTTGTACACCAGCAGAATCATTTCTTCAGCTTGCACCATCTAAAGGAAGAAGTTTGATAGGAGTAAATGGAAGGAAAGACCACATCACAATAATATTTTATCAGTGTCTTGATGAATGTTGGGTTCATGAGAAATGTCATATTTAATATTCAAGTTTTTTTTTGTAACTGAAATATAATTATTATCATAATTCAACTACAGAATATACAAGCATATGATGCAGAAAGTGTCATTACAAGTTTGAAAAATATACAAAAGTTAAAATAATTTTAATGTAAAAGTTAAACATTTTAACTTTGCAGTGAAAACTGTATTCAAAATTTGTAGTTGTGTAGTGTCTGTTGTTTTGTTGGCGAACACATAAATTGTATCCACTTTCCTTGTTTAAAACTGCATTTCATAGGGAAATTTAATCTCACAGTGATGTTTATCTACATTTTGAAGCAGATTGTTGTTATATTATGGTCTCTAATGAGACAATGCTATTCATCTTGCTTGTTGCAAATGTAATAACATACAGCTGATATTTGACTTGGCATTCACACAAATATGTTGGAAATACAATAATTTTAATATAGCACATTTGCCCTGCAATATACTATGGTATATTAAAACTCTGAAATTACTTCAATTCATGTACATGTTGCTAGTTGATGCAAACGCTTTTGGAGGCACACAATCTGTTGACTTAAATTTTTTTGTTTTTTCCTATTAAAATTCTTTTCCATTCTGTGAGTTATAAATTTAACTGTACAACTACACAGTGAACAGGTAATATGAAACAGTTAGGAAAGAATAGTTTACTATTATAAGACCACGTGTTCATTCTCAGAAAGTATGTAAAATAAGAATATTCGACACATCTGTAGTACAAATCAAATTTTTAACAGTTGTTGCTTAATAGACCAGATTAAGTAATATACAGTAGTATTGTTTGTAGCACATATATATATATATATATATATATATATATATATAATGAAACACTCAAAAAGTTTTTGCAGGTGGGTTGTATATTGTTAGGTAAGTGTTGCGTATTGTGAAGTCGATATAATTCCGTGACCAATATGTTTATATGCGCGCATTGTATGTAATTACATAGGCATTCATAATATTTTTGTACATAATTTTATAAATTCTACTTTCAAAAATTAGGTAAAATTTAAGTGAGATAACATTTGAAAAATAAATTTATTCGAAACAGGTTTGTTTAGTTTATAATCCAGTAACACTAATCACAGGTCAGTGTCATAAACTAAAGCAAGTGCTGTAACTATTTTTTGTTGTATCACTTTCCATCAAGTACATTTTGTAATAATGTAAATTTTTCATCATACAAATCCATTAATCTTTTTCAAATGAACAGTCATATTTGAGAATTTATGCTGATTGAAAGTTTGAATCGCATTTGCTGTGAGTATTACATTTAACATCTGTTCATAAACTATTGGAAAAAATTTTAATTAATGACAGTACGTTTTTATCAAAAGGACTTAAGAAATATTTATTTGTATTTTAGATACACCAAATTTTTTAAATATATATGTAATGTATTCCAAATCAATTGATCTTTTTAGTTTGTAGTATAAGTCAGAAGTACCGTAGTTTGTCAGGAGACAGTAATCAGATGACAGTTGTTATATTTAAATACCAATCCATGTGTCGTTACTGTTTCAAGAAACATATTTTATTTTATTTTTTTATTAATTTCTATTTTTCTGTTTATTTTTAAAACCTATTTAATCTATTAATAACAAAAATTAACCTTCAAAATCAGTTTAATAATTTCATGACTTATCATTTCACTTGAAATCTTTAATTTCAGATTTCAGTAAATTCACCTAAAGGGACTTGGGTAACTTTACCACTAACCTACAGTATGTACTACATGCTCTCTGACTATTCATCATGTATTTTAGCTTATCCACAGATCAGGTACTAAGCAAGATCGTGACGTAGTCTCAGATCTGAGGATGATTGAGATCCTGGAAAATATTCTGGATATCTTGGTATCCTTTATATAGGTGTAATGGTAGGCACATATAGCTTAGTATTTAAGAAGTCTACATTCATTAACACATGTTCTGTGAGTTGATCATGACTAGAGTCAGACATAAGTGATGTTGGTAAATGAGATTATAGTCACATTCTTAGTTCAGCTGCTAAATGTAAAAATAATGTGTTGCAGGCATTTGGACATATCACAGTCAAGTGAGAAGTCACGAAATTTTAGATTTGAAAACCGGACACTAGCACGTATAGTAGAGAGCCTGCCTAATTTAGTTTCACTCGATATTTCTGGAACTAACCTAGCTGGAACAGGTATTTGAGATAGGATATGTTATTTATGCTAAAGGAAGTCTGTGTGTGTGTGTGAGAGAGAGAGAGAGACTTGTTACATATAATAAAATAGTGTGACAGCCCGATGTGGCTTGTCAGGTGGCATTTTTACAGGGGGATGGAGGACTGCAGAGGACCAGCAGTTAGTTCACATACATAAGTTTAGTAATTGATTGAACAGACATTCAGAAAAAATTTTATATCATTATTATTTTAAATCAGATTGTAGAGCTACTGTGTGCTTCCAATAGAATAAATTTTAACTTAAGTAAATAGAATTGTATCTTATTGATTGTCTTAAGTATTCATATTGCATATGTTAAACTTACAGATTAACTCTTCTGGTTTACATGATAAACAGTTTTTGTAATTTATATTGGCACTAGCAGGCTTATCATGTTAAAATAATTCTTTGATTCTATGTAAGTGAAGAACTATTGTTAAATTGTAACATATGGCAGAAGTTGAACAAAATATAGGAGGAAAAAACTAGGACTTTGGTTTAACAAGACAACTAAGGACAATTTCCAATTTATTGGAAAGTCTATGATTTTCAAGGATTCAGCATGTTTTAAACTAAAGGAAAGTTTACTTTAAGCGAGTACCATACAATGGTCCATTGTATGCCTAGCCCCAAAAGGAGGATTCCTACTAGGAAATCTTTAGTTATTGGGCTCTTATTGAGGATTTAGGGTACTAGAGAGTTCTTCATTCAGGTTCCCCATTTGAGTTTCTGAAAGAAGAGTAGTGGTATCTCTGAAGATGTAAAAGCCTCTAGCACCACTGCCTAGCAACCACGTCCTCCTCATTTACTATTTATTGATTTAACTGTAACTAGGGCAAAAACTAGAGGTAACTAAAGCTGTGATCTCCTTGATTCACTTTTTCCATGAGTACCAATGGAATCTCTCTCTCTCTCTCTCTCTCTCTCTCTCTCTCTCTCTCTCTCTCTCTCTCTCTCTCTCTCTCTCTCTCTCTCTCTCTCTCTCTCTCTCTCTCTCCCCCCCCAACCTTCAGAATCCACATCCTTTAGCATCATTTCATCATTTGTTACACTGTCTTCACAATATTCTTGACTTTCCCACTTATCCCCCCCCCCCCTGGTTGACGGTTAACCTCTGTGCATCTTTTCGGTGACTCTGACATTCAGCACATATAGATTCAATACATTGGCTTGAGGAAGCGACATTGGTATAGTGTAATTTGAAGAAGGAAGAAGAAAGAGGGCAAAAAGAGGCAACCAGAAGATGACAGTAATTGGTTGAAATCATGAATAAAAAATTAATTCAAAATAGTTAAAACTGTAAAAAGGAATAAAGGATTGCTGAAATGATGTAATTGAATGATACATATTGAATAAATTCCAAAACTTCTTCAGTGTCAGAAAGAAAGGAAGATGATCTGTAAACAAAAGTAATATTAGATTTAGCTGAATTTTCCCAGTAATAATATCAGACAAACATATATTAGCACAAAGTTAGTCATTAAAGCATAAAATATTATATATTGTAACACAACCACTTATCAACACAAGTGTAAATTAATTTATATAGCCCAACGTTCTTGGGAGACAAAATGTAACAACAATAGTAAATTAATTTGTGCTGTGCTAACATTCATACAAAATTACTAATAATGTGTATTTATAATTGGAGTTTGGGTTGTAATCATAATAAGAGTAGTCCTTTTATAAATTGTAACACGTTTTCATTAATTTATTCAAACGAAATTATAAGTGTTTTAAAAAAAATAGCATTTACTTCCCCATAAAATATTCTTTATCAATTGTTTCAACGTTTCTTTGTTGCAGTACATTCATCATAAAATAAGTCTTATATCTTATATTAGCAAAAATCTATGTTAAACATTTCTTTGTTACACTATAAATTCTCAACTGCTCAGTCTGACTGTGTGCTTCATAAGTTTGTTCTTATTTACATTATTACTCTATGTTTGGCATACATCTTAATGCTTTATAAAATTTTAAATGGACTAATCGAATCGTTAGTCTTCTTCTATATTTCCAACTACTTTACTTTATACATTTCGTGTGATATTACACACTGATTACTTTACACACTTTAAATGAAAATTTAAAATTATTAAATCAATTGTTAATCATCCAAGCAATGATTTAAATTAATGTTAAAGTAATTGGTCATCATTAAGGAAAATTCTTACTAAAGTTAAATTACATTCTCTTATCTCTATCTACATATTATGACATAAATTCTCTTTACTTTTTAAATTTAAAACATATCTTTTCAGTGTCTTTATTTTTTCATAATTATAAATTGGTAATTTGTCACCTCAATTCTGCAGATTGTACCCATGTCCTCCGGTGATCTGTCGGTCCTCTCCTACTAGATTTCCTCTTGCGTTTTCCAGTTCCACTTGTCGTCCTTCATGGTCCCATCTGATGGCTGTAGAATGGAATGATATGTTGCTCTGCATCAGCTGCTGTTGTTCTAGTAACCGCCTCTATTGCTCTGCATATCGTTCCTCTGCTTGATGTACTCTCGCCATTTGTCTAGAGTGTTGACGTTTGTGGTTGTAGACTGGTTCTATACGTCCAAAAATTGTAGTTAAAAATAACCAAATTAATAGTTATTGTTTTTGATTACTTGAATTAACGTATTGTCCATTAGACTTTATACAGTTTATAAACAAAAAATCTCATCGATACTGGACATAGTGTCCCGCTATGTCTGAAGACTGATTGAAAGTAATTAAAATTCGTGTCGCTGATGGACAGAGCTTACCGCTGCAACTGAAAACTGATTGAAGAGTAAATTTGGTTCTCCTGGGCCCGTATTTATATTCACCAAATAAACCACACCTGTCGGCTCAGGATTCTGCATGTCAGAAACTGTCCGTGGCATCAGTTTCCCCACTATCATCCAATTTCACATATTCGCACATTTTTTTGCAAATCGCAATGTCTAATGCGGATTTCATAGTGATCGCATCATTAGTGTAATTACTGTGCTCTTAAAATTGCACAGAATTCGCACTGAATGTCATAATCACACCATTTTCGCACTGCACATATGTCTGATTTTTATGCATATTTAGAAGTCTTTGCAATCTTTCTAACATTTACGGTATACTTATAATTAAATAAAACTCTAATTTAATATCTATTTGGGGTGCGATTGCAAACTTGCAGGCTTGAACAGGCTTCACGCACACACGCTATTTACTACTGTACACTCTCTCAGCAATAATCGCGTGATCATGCATGTTCATTCCTGCGTCTAACTCAGCTTTCAACTTCACACCTGCTCGTCCATTACATATTACTAAAATTAATCTAAATATTTATTTTATTTAATACATGCACATTACAGCATATGTTTGTATTGTAGCATATATATATATATACACATATTTTCAATCACTTTCTGCTACAGTCCGTTTCTTGATGTATATAATACATTTAATATTTGTAATTAAATTTACCTCAAGATGTTATTTTTATATTTGGAACATGTTTCGAGAGTTCCTGTTCTCTCATCTTCAGCCTTCGCGATCTTGTTTCTGGTGAAGTATTTGTGTGTTGGCTGCTATTAAGGTTGTTTATTGGTCTTTGGTATTTTAAAGTTGTATTATTGTGTGTGAGTGTGGTATATGTTTTTGTATTTTGTGTATTTTCGATGTTGAGTGCTTTGAATATTGTGTCATGTTTTGTATTGATTTGTATTTGTTCTGGTATTAGTTTGTTTTGTGTTTTATGTTTGTATATTTGTAAATTTTCCCAAATGTTCATTATGGTGCCTTTGTGTGCTATATGTTTCATTAGTGATACATTGGTTATGTCTGGGAATTCGTGTCCTGTGTTTATTGCATGTGTGGCTAAATTGGGTTTATATATTTTTGGTTTTTTGTATGCGTTTAGGTGTTGAAAAAACGTTATTTTGAACACCCAAACGCATACAAAAAACCAGAAATATATAATAATTCGTTTTGGAACCAGGTTTTAAAGATTTCTGAATTCATCCTTGCTTTCTTTTGGTGTGTGTAATATAGGGGTAGAGATTCCTGATTTTCCAGTTTTTTAAAAGCTCTAGGTTTCTTTGATTTTGCTATTAAAGTCAACCTAAGCTTGTGGTTGCCAGTTGCATTACTGCAAGCCAAGATGGTGACTCGTTCCTTGTTTTTCCTGTATCCTGGTGCAGCGGCTTCTTTTTTTGGTGCAAGCGTTTTTGTAGGGAGATTCTTATAATTTAAACCGGTCACATCGCAATTGTACAACTGCTTCCCAGAAATTGCCTCCTTTTCAATAAGCTTAAAAAGACAGTCTTTGAACAAAGGTACAAAGATAAAGCAGATAAAGCCTCCCTACTTATGGTAATCTGGTGAATACCGAATCATTTTTTCCACCGATCTAACTATCCATCCTGGAAATAAATTCTGAAGCTTTGAAACTACTCAATTAATTAAATTATTATCATCTCTTATCTTAGGGTTTTTATTCCAGAGTCTTTCAGACGAAAACAGCTGCAGAAAGGATTACTTGGATTTGATATGTTCAATAATTACGTTAACACATGTGATACTGCCTAAAACACATACTTATTTTTATTTATCAAAAATTCGCCTTTCTTTTACGTTATTACAATCTTTCAACGATAGTACAACTGGTTGAAATTATTTCTTATCTCTATTGAGTTTTATTATGGTTACTATTATAAGTGATATTGTTAAATAATTAAAACATTGAAAATGAACCAGTGGATAACCTCTATCTTAGCACACGCACACTCATTCTGTTACATTGATCTTTAAATAAACTCCGCCCCTGAGAGAACTCTATCGTACAAAGTATTGGTGTTATATGTTTTCCTTTTATAACGAATAATCACCGGTTAGTTGGCATTGGTTTTAATATGCATATTAAATGTTTCTAGTTACCCATACGCAGCGTACTCCTAGGGTTGGTTGCGCGAACTGGTGTTGAATACTTGCTTCGATCTCACGCACTCCGGTACTCATTTAATCCGTTTACTGTTTGTGTTTAAAGGCCCTTACTGTTTTATTGGTTCCACATTATACATTATGATTAAGTCGGCCGAATTAATTTTATTCGCACTAATTTTTTGCAGACTGGCCGCGCGGAACTGTTTTTGAGTTGTTTAAATAGATAGGCCCAATTAATCTAGGCCTATCTTATGCCCGAGGCCACTGGTTTTAATTTACGCACTTTACTGTCTGATGCTGGCTGTCTGTTGTGCACTCTCTAATGACACACTGCAGACTGTAGACTGTGTCACAAGGCTGCTGCTGGCGGTTACGCAATACGTCTGGGCAATTGTTTAGACTAGCTGTATGTGCACTGCTGCTTGGGGCTCCTTACAGGGGAAAGTGAATTTATTAATTACTGAATTAAATACTGATTTATATAAAATAAAATTCCCATTTCTGTACCGTTACAATACCCCCCCAATAAGAGGTTGAAAGCCGAAGCGTTCAAACTCTTATTGCCTAAACCTAAGAGGATCAGTGAGGATATGGCGCCGCAACCCCCCTGAACACTCTACTACATCATGGGTTCTTACCCCCCTAGTCTGGCGACTGTGACAGCACCCATCCGACCTTACTGGACTTCTCTGTTCGAGATCCCAACACCGAAAAATCGAACAGATACCCGACCCAGTATCGCCTGACTTTGAAACATGGAATTAAAAAGATTGACAAGCGGCCTTCCATCACTCCATATCCCCCAACTGATTTGTTTCCTCTTAGCCGTACTGGTTCATTGACAACGTACTGGCTCATTTTATATTATAGACCCTAAAGAATAGTATTAATAAAACAATATAGGTTTACAGTAGTACACATAAATTCCAGTTAAATTGAATAACGTTACCCATACAATGTTACCCTCCAAAATAATACACAGATTATACAAGGTATCCTTAACTACTATATATATAGAACAAAATATTCCTAACATATGTAATGTTTATATGTAAAGTTTATATGAACAGTAATATACCCAAACACTATCTTGGCTTGGACGTTCTTTCAGTTTTTTTTTTAATTTTAGATAAATATTTTAATCATTGTTTTCATCAATCACTGTTTAATCTACCGTTACCTTTGAAATTAAGCCCAAAATAAATTTAACTTTATTATTAAAAATCATCTTTTCAATTAATTTAATTACCAAATTAATTTAATGTTATTTAATTTCTCAAACTCTAAGTTACAGTAATTACCTCATTATTATTTTATCTGGAAAAAATTAACTTCAATTCTTTTATGTCACAATAAGGTTTTGCTCAACATACTGATTCAGCAAACTGCAACAGTTATCAACTTCAACACATCTGGCTGTAAACATTGGTCACACAACCTACCCGTTTATATAAACACTTGTGTGCCAGACTTGTTTTCATAAACAACGGTTATAAACATTCTCAGTTTCAGCATTCATAGTCTAAACACTCTGGTTACATCATATACTGCCATATCTGCTTACTACACTTTTTGAATTTTATAAATCTTTTAGATAACATATTTATCAATGGCTATTTCTTACAGTTCAACCAAATATACTTTTTGGTATTAGAAGCTTTATACTTACAGTACATTATTCATCTATTGGCATGGACACAAAATACACACCATACCCACACTAATATCTCCTCGTAACCTCTGAAACACTTTAACAACAATGTTATGTCATACAAACCATTGAACATTAATATCAAATCTCATAAAGCAATTTAAATCCCTTAGAAAAATTCAGCCGTATAACCTTTAAGTCAAGCAAAATATTTAAACATTTCAATTTATTTTGATTAAATCAATTATTGAAAACACAACATTTTTGATTACTTTCACCCATTGCAAGAACTACAGCTCATTCATTATCTTCCTCCAAATTATTTTTGTTATTTATTTAAGCTGCAAAATATTAATATTATTATTATCTCACCAATTTCTGCTACATACACATATACCTAACATTTTACAATATACACAATTAATTGTATACAACATATATTTACAATTCTTCATCATTACTTATTCAGTTATATCACACTTCATTGTCCCAGGTTGCGAGGTCTGAACCAATAAACAAACTATCCAAAAGTGTTCATTTGTGATTTTAAGGCTCAACCTCCATCGTCATAGATAAGTCTTTGTTTTATATAGCATTGTTCAATTACATTAACACCCAAATTGCTGTTTTGTGTGTCGTCACCATAAAACCCAAATTCATTCACTATACCAAAATAATCATAGAACAGGTCAACATTAAGTACATCGGTCAAGTCTCCATCAGTAATATTCATCATCCAGTCAGTTATTTTTTCTTCATAAAGTAAATTATTGTTATTTAAACATGTATCATCTTCACTCTCTATTTTAACAGGTAAGTACTTCAAGTTATTTAACATCTCTTTCAACTCATTATGGCCTCTCTTTACTTTATATAATTCTGTCTCTCTTTCACTACACCATTCTATATTTAAACTTCTCTCATCATAATGCCATATCACACTCTCTCTCTCATTCCATGCAGAGGGTACAAAATTATTCAACAAAAATAAACAACTCAAATCTTTCACTAATAAGGGTCTCTTGCCCTCCAATAATAACATTTTTGAACACTCTGGTTCATCACAAATAAGGGGAAAATTTACCCCCTGCCCTACACATTCATCTACTCTTTCTTTCCATTCTTTTTCTAATTCAACAACACTAATTACTACTTCGTTACAACATATAACACTCTCTCTCTCACTCACTATTTCACTATCTACTTCTAATGTATTCTTCTCTGATACCACCCTTTCAATCACATTACCACTTTCAATATCATTGTTAACATTTGTTATCTTGCTCTCTACTACCACGTTTTTACACATATCATTATAATTATCATCTGTTTTATATTCCTAATTTTCAGTTACCTTTTGTATTTGTTTCTCAATTTGTTCTACCACTTGTTCTTTAAATGTATTGAAACATTCATTCGTCTCATTTAAACGTTTCTTAATATTGTCTTCTAACTTAACACTCTGTTGTTTCATGTCATATAAACGCTCATCAAATTTTGTATTCATTTCACATAAACGCTTATCAAATTTTTGGTCAATATTATTTATATCGCCCTTTAACTCCTGGAACTTAACATCACTTACATCAAAACGACTATTTATAATATCAAAATTACTACTCAATTTATCAAATTTATTATTTAAACTGCACAATGTGCTACATAGATATTTCATCATATTATCTTCTGGTTGATTATTTTGATTCATTACGGGTGGGGTTACCTGAATCCCTGAGTCATCTATTTCATCTGACTTACTTGATTCTCTAATTTGAACTGGGATTGGGGTCGAATGGACCTCCAACCCGCTCATGACCGTTGATTCGGTCAAACTATTACTTTCCATTTTTATTTATTATTTTTATATATACAAATATGCCTAATTTTGTTTCTACAATTTACAACCTCACCCCACTCCCAAATAACCCGTTCTGCAACTTAATTAGGTCTGGCGAATATAACCACAAATTATATTCGAGTCCCTGTTCGGGCGCCAGTGAAACTACTCATTTTAATTACATTATTATCATCTCTTACCTTAGGGTTTTTATTCCAGAGTCTTTCAGACGAAAACAGCTGCAGAAAGGATTACTTGGATTTGATATGTTCAATAATTACGTTAACACATGTGATACTGCCTAAAACACATACTTATTTTTATTTATCAAAAATTCGCCTTTCTTTTACGTTATTACAATCTTTCAACGATAGTACAACTGGTTGAAATTATTTCTTATCTCTATTGAGTTTTATTTTGGTTACTATTATAAGTGATATTGTTAAATAATTAAAACATTGAAAATGAACCAGTGGATAACCTCTATCTTAGCACACGCACACTCATTCTGTTACATTGATCTTTAAATAAACTCCGCCCCTGAGAGAACTCTATCGTACAAAGTATTGGTGTTATATGTTTTCCTTTTATAACGAATAATCACCGGTTAGTTGGCATTGGTTTTAATATGCATATTAAATGTTTCTAGTTACCCATACGCAGCGTACTCCTAGGGTTGGTTGCGCGAACTGGTGTTGAATACTTGCTTCGATCTCACGCACTCCGGTACTCGTTTAATCCGTTTACTGTTTGTGTTTAAAGGCCCTTACTGTTTTATTGGTTCCACATTATACATTATGATTAAGTCGGCCGAATTAATTTTATTCGCACTAATTTTTTGCATACTGGCCGCACGGAACTGTTTTTGAGTTGTTTAAATAGATAGGCCCAATTAATCTAGGCCTATCTTATGCCCGAGGCCACTGGTTTTAATTTACGCACTTTACTGTCTGATGCTGGCTGTCTGTTGTGCACTCTCTAATGACACACTGCAGACTGTAGACTGTGTCACAAGGCTGCTGCTGGCGGTTACGCAATACGTTTGGGCAATTGTTTAGACTAGCTGTATGTGCACTGCTGCTTGGGGCTCCTTACAGGGGAAAGTGAATTTATTAATTACTGAATTAAATACTGATTTATATAAAATAAAATTCCCATTTCTGTACCGTTACAATACCCCCCCAATAAGAGGTTGAAAGCCGAAGCGTTCAAACTCTTATTGCCTAAACCTAAGAGGATCAGTGAGGATATGGCGCCGCAACCCCCCTGAACACTCTACTACATCATGGGTTCTTACCCCCCTAGTCTGGCGACTGTGACAGCACCCATCCGACCTTACTGGACTTCTCTGTTCGAGATCCCAACACCGAAAAATCGAACAGATACCCGACCCAGTATCGCCTGACTTTGAAACATGGAATTAAAAAAATTGACAAGCGGCCTTCCATCACTCCATATCCCCCAACTGATTTGTTTCCTCTTAGCCGTACTGGTTCATTGACAACGTACTGGCTCATTTTATATTATAGACCCTAAAGAATAGTATTAATAAAACAATATAGGTTTACAGTAGTACACATAAATTCCAGTTAAATTGAATAACGTTACCCATACAATGTTACCCTCCAAAATAATACACAGATTATACAAGGTATCCTTAACTACTATATATATAGAACAAAATATTCCTAACATATGTAATGTTTATATGTAAAGTTTATATGAACAGTAATATACCCAAACACTATCTTGGCTTGGACGTTCTTTCAGTTTTTTTTTTAATTTTAGATAAATATTTTAATCATTGTTTTCATCAATCACTGTTTAATCTACCGTTACCTTTGAAATTAAGCCCAAAATAAATTTAACTTTATTATTAAAAATCATCTTTTCAATTAATTTAATTACCAAATTAATTTAATGTTATTTAATTTCTCAAACTCTAAGTTACAGTAATTACCTCATTATTATTTTATCTGGAAAAAATTAACTTCAATTCTTTTATGTCACAATAAGGTTTTGCTCAACATACTGATTCAGCAAACTGCAACAGTTATCAACTTCAACACATCTGGCTGTAAACATTGGTCACACAACCTACCCGTTTATATAAACACTTGTGTGCCAGACTTGTTTTCATAAACAACGGTTATAAACATTCTCAGTTTCAGCATTCATAGTCTAAACACTCTGGTTACATCATATACTGCCATATCTGCTTACTACACTTTTTGAATTTTATAAATCTTTTAGATAACATATTTATCAATGGCTATTTCTTACAGTTCAACCAAATATACTTTTTGGTATTAGAAGCTTTATACTTACAGTACATTATTCATCTATTGGCATGGACACAAAATACACACCATACCCACACTAATATCTCCTCGTAACCTCTGAAACACTTTAACAACAATGTTATGTCATACAAACCATTGAACATTAATATCAAATCTCATAAAGCAATTTAAATCCCTTAGAAAAATTCAGCCGTATAACCTTTAAGTCAAGCAAAATATTTAAACATTTCAATTTATTTTGATTAAATCAATTATTGAAAACACAACATTTTTGATTACTTTCACCCATTGCAAGAACTACAGCTCATTCATTATCTTCCTCCAAATTATTTTTGTTATTTATTTAAGCTGCAAAATATTAATATTATTATTATCTCACCAATTTCTGCTACATACACATATACCTAACATTTTACAATATACACAATTAATTGTATACAACATATATTTACAATTCTTCATCATTACTTATTCAGTTATATCACACTTCATTGTCCCAGGTTGCGAGGTCTGAACCAATAAACAAACTATCCAAAAGTGTTCATTTGTGATTTTAAGGCTCAACCTCCATCGTCATAGATAAGTCTTTGTTTTATATAGCATTGTTCAATTACATTAACACCCAAATTGCTGTTTTGTGTGTCGTCACCATAAAACCCAAATTCATTCACTATACCAAAATAATCATAGAACAGGTCAACATTAAGTACATCGGTCAAGTCTCCATCAGTAATATTCATCATCCAGTCAGTTATTTTTTCTTCATAAAGTAAATTATTGTTATTTAAACATGTATCATCTTCACTCTCTATTTTAACAGGTAAGTACTTCAAGTTATTTAACATCTCTTTCAACTCATTATGGCCTCTCTTTACTTTATATAATTCTGTCTCTCTTTCACTACACCATTCTATATTTAAACTTCTCTCATCATAATGCCATATCACACTCTCTCTCTCATTCCATGCAGAGGGTACAAAATTATTCAACAAAAATAAACAACTCAAATCTTTCACTAATAAGGGTCTCTTGCCCTCCAATAATAACATTTTTGAACACTCTGGTTCATCACAAATAAGGGGAAAATTTACCCCCTGCCCTACACATTCATCTACTCTTTCTTTCCATTCTTTTTCTAATTCAACAACACTAATTACTACTTCGTTACAACATATAACACTCTCTCTCTCACTCACTATTTCACTATCTACTTCTAATGTATTCTTCTCTGATACCACCCTTTCAATCACATTACCACTTTCAATATCATTGTTAACATTTGTTATCTTGCTCTCTACTACCACGTTTTTACACATATCATTATAATTATCATCTGTTTTATATTCCAAATTTTCAGTTACCTTTTGTATTTGTTTCTCAATTTGTTCTACCACTTGTTCTTTAAATGTATTGAAACATTCATTCGTCTCATTTAAACGTTTCTTAATATTGTCTTCTAACTTAACACTCTGTTGTTTCATGTCATATAAACGCTCATCAAATTTTGTATTCATTTCACATAAACGCTTATCAAATTTTTGGTCAATATTATTTATATCGCCCTTTAACTCCTGGAACTTAACATCACTTACATCAAAACGACTATTTATAATATCAAAATTACTACTCAATTTATCAAATTTATTATTTAAACTGCACAATGTGCTACATAGATATTTCATCATATTATCTTCTGGTTGATTATTTTGATTCATTACGGGTGGGGTTACCTGAATCCCTGAGTCATCTATTTCATCTGACTTACTTGATTCTCTAATTTGAACTGGGATTGGGGTCGAATGGACCTCCAACCCGCTCATGACCGTTGATTCGGTCAAACTATTACTTTCCATTTTTATTTATTATTTTTATATATACAAATATGCCTAATTTTGTTTCTACAATTTACAACCTCGCCCCACTCCCAAATAACCCGTTCTGCAACTTAATTAGGTCTGGCGAATATAACCACAAATTATATTCGAGTCCCTGTTCGGGCGCCAGTGAAACTACTCATTTTAATTACATTATTATCATCTCTTACCTTAGGGTTTTTATTCCAGAGTCTTTCAGACGAAAACAGCTGCAGAAAGGATTACTTGGATTTGATATGTTCAATAATTACGTTAACACATGTGATACTGCCTAAAACACATACTTATTTTTATTTATCAAAAATTCGCCTTTCTTTTACGTTATTACAATCTTTCAACGATAGTACAACTGGTTGAAATTATTTCTTATCTCTATTGAGTTTTATTTTGGTTACTATTATAAGTGATATTGTTAAATAATTAAAACATTGAAAATGAACCAGTGGATAACCTCTATCTTAGCACACGCACACTCATTCTGTTACATTGATCTTTAAATAAACTCCGCCCCTGAGAGAACTCTATCGTACAAAGTATTGGTGTTATATGTTTTCCTTTTATAACGAATAATCACCGGTTAGTTGGCATTGGTTTTAATATGCATATTAAATGTTTCTAGTTACCCATACGCAGCGTACTCCTAGGGTTGGTTGCGCGAACTGGTGTTGAATACTTGCTTCGATCTCACGCACTCCGGTACTCGTTTAATCCGTTTACTGTTTGTGTTTAAAGGCCCTTACTGTTTTATTGGTTCCACATTATACATTATGATTAAGTCGGCCGAATTAATTTTATTCGCACTAATTTTTTGCATACTGGCCGCGCGGAACTGTTTTTGAGTTGTTTAAATAGATAGGCCCAATTAATCTAGGCCTATCTTATGCCCGAGGCCACTGGTTTTAATTTACGCACTTTACTGTCTGATGCTGGCTGTCTGTTGTGCACTCTCTAATGACACACTGCAGACTGTAGACTGTGTCACAAGGCTGCTGCTGGCGGTTACGCAATACGTCTGGGCAATTGTTTAGACTAGCTGTATGTGCACTGCTGCTTGGGGCTCCTTACAGGGGAAAGTGAATTTATTAATTACTGAATTAAATACTGATTTATATAAAATAAAATTCCCATTTCTGTACCGTTACAGCTTCTCCTTCTATTTGTCGCTTAAATTGCAATGATATGATTTTTCCTGCAATATCGGCCCAGTAACAGGCAAAAATCAGCCCAGTAACCTTTTACTCTTAAATGTTCATGCCACAAAAATAAAGCTTCCTCAACTTCTTTATGCTTACCTTTCAACATGGTTTTTCTTACTATGTTTTTTTTTTTATTATTCCACTTCCACTAGCTTGGGCAGCACACCACTTTTCAATTTCTGCTCGATTTTTCTTCCAGTCACCAACTGTACTTTTTCCAACTGCTAACTCCAAACCAATAGTTTTTGGCGTTACCCCAGAGTCCAGTCGTTTTATAGCTCATAGTTTCTCCTCCATAGTCAATACAACTTTTTTTCGTTTATCACCCATTTAACAGTGGCAAACGTATTCCGCACTTGTTATACACAACTGCTGATGAAACAAAGAGCAGGTAGCAGGGTGGGGGAAAATCCGTGCTTTTCATGTCGCAACTTGTGTTTTCACATGGCACGTAGGTTCAAAAAAAGGCCGGATAGTCGAGAGTCTGCTCTATATGCAGTTTCAGATATCCCAGTCTCAGTTACCATTCACTCAGCTTGTAATACCCTCAGCTTGGGAGACATATTTAGCTTTTCATTACACAAGCTATATTGTGTGCTGCTGGATATGTTGTGTTTGTTGTTCTGGCCTGAATTTTATTGAGAGGTTTGATGACTGGAGCTTGCTCCATAATAAACTCATCACATTGGGTTCCTTCTTAATTTACAATGCTCCCATGTAATACAAGTATATAGTTCCTGAGATAATGTGATGTTTTGTGTACATTTTTTAAGTTTATTGTGTGACACCAGTTGTGTGTTGTGCTGATGCCAGTGTAGATTTGCTTTGTTCCACTGCCAGTCTGTGCTGTCATTGAGAGACTTGATGTGAGTTTTTGTTTTCCAAGACACACATCTCTCAAACAGCTCATTCTGTCAAGACAGTATCAGTTCTTTTTAGGGCCAGTACAACACACGTATAACAGTCTAAAACTAAACAGATTATATTTGACTCTCAACGCTATTCTGAAAAATCAGAACATTTCGACCTTCTGAAATGTCTGAAGAAACACACATACACATCAAATATCAAATTGCAGATGGAACTATCTTATGTAGGAAAGTGTGTCTTTTGGATAAACAAAATGTTGTATAATAAGTAAATGGTGATTTTAGGTATCAAAAGGTAAAAAATGACTTGCACAGTATTTTTCATTTAAACAGTTCTTTCAGTTTATTTATATTGTAATACAATTTACAAAACCAATACACACAAAGCAAATCAGTACTGTGTGTACCAAATTTATGTCTTATAAAGAAGTTCAGAATTAGTTCTGAACTTGCTCTTCACAGTGGTTTCAGAATTAGTTCTGAACTTGTTCTTCACAGTGGTTTCATGTGGCAACATTTCCCCATCTCCCCAACATATTAGAAACACACCTGATTGTTTAATGTAACAACGTGTAAAACTGTCATGCATGAAAAACCATTCTTGTAAAACAACCAAAAATTCTTAATAAATTTACTCTTGTTTTAATTACAATAAGAGGTAAACACCTACCTGTAGTACAGTAACCTTTTGTTAGTGGTGACATAGTTCTTCTGTGATACAGTGTCCTTATCCATGTTGGTTGTAACACCAATCCACTATGTCCTGATCATTGGGTACTAGTTCAGTATAAACACTTACAAACCTTTATTATATTTTTAGATATGTAATGTGATTTATATTTAGAATATAGTTTTATTATTATTATATTTTATGTTAGGATAAACAAAACAGTTTCCTTCTAAAAACTGGATGAGTATTATACTTTTAAAAGCACCTGGCCATTTCCGTTAAACAGGAGGTTTTATTGTATATAGCTGTTTCTCACAGCAAGAAACACAATGAAAAGTGGTGTTCACACAAACTGACAGTTTATTATCATCTTATTATTTTGTAAATGTATAATTTAACACAGACTATTCTGATTCTTTAGAGTCTTACAAATCAGAGTCAGTGAAAATACAATCACAGTATTTCCTGTTTGGCATGGAATGCTATCTGAGTGGGTGTTTCTAAACAAACTTTAAACTACTGTCAATTGACACTGTCTCTGTAGTGGTGAAAACAAACAATTTGATATTATTAATAAATTGACTTATATTTTATTACCGTGTTTCTATTTATATACGTATTCTTTAATATTGCTATGGTGGTATTGTTATATTTTTTTTGCATGTTAATGGTAATTTTTCTACAATGAGTAATAAATAAGGGGGATTATATGTATAGGTGTTGCAGAAAATGGGATGAGCACAAATTGTGCAGGACAAACAGACATACCTGGATTAAGCTCTCGTGTAAAGAATCCATTTGAGTTTTTAGGGTTATATCAAACCCAGCACAATGCTTGTCGAAGGCATGATGTACCTGCGAAAATGGTAAGTTGATCGAATACTGGTTTAAGAAGATTGTTCAATTTGTTTTTATTTTTCAGAACAAAGCTGTTATATTTTAAGACCTTTTATTTTAAAACATCAACTATATCCATAAAAAATTAAAATTCAGAGACTATTTTTATATAATTTTATATATTAAAATTTTTATTTTATTTTAAGGTGAATGTCTTTTTTTCAAAATTCCCCAAAGTTGAAAGTAGTGTGCCGGTTTGTCAGCGAACCGGCGCTTGTATAATAAAATTATATATATAAAATAATTATATTTATGTCAGACGCGAAATTGTTAGCTGTGTCTTAATTCAGCGGCATAAATTTGTTACACTGTTGGGCTGTAGTACTCGCCGCGCATTATGGTGGGGAAAATACGCGTAATTCGGTCTCGGCGCTGACAAGTACAGAATTTCTAGTCTACCTTCGTTTTCCGCCCCGTGTACAGCTACGCCCGTCCGACAGAGTTGAAGTTTTTTTTAATTGTCTTGTATCGCTATCCTATGGCTAGATAAACTCGTCCAGATCTGCAGGCCCCTGTGCCAGTCGAGGATCCGGCCCAGGCATGTCCATCTGCTCCTGAACTTACCAAAAGGCTCTCAACTTCACCTGTCGGAGGGAACGGCAAGATCACCATGCCCCATCAAAACCCCATAACCTAGCCGCTAGACTCACTGACCACTGAACACCTGGAAATCCACTTCATTTAAATAAGGTGATATTTAATCAGTTTTATTCTTATTTGGTCTACATAGAAGCCATCTATTTGTGCAGTTAACAATCAATAAAACTCGTATGGTATTTTGTGACATACCATGACATTTTTATCTTCATGACGTTCTAATCGGGCCCCAGTCCAATGGGGCATAATTTGTGTGCGGATTTTGGGGACTTTCTGTATAGAGTGTACTTACATTCGACATTAAGTGTAAGCCCGGGGGCTGGCATGTGTCCGAGGCTCCTTAAATTTCATGCAGTCATTTTCTTATTCGGATACTGTAAGGGGGGGTTGTTTAAGTAATTGGGGACCGGAATTTCAGATATGTAGGTGGGTGCTGTTGGTGACAGGATGGGCCTGACCGGCTGGTCTGGTTCAGTTATAATTCCTGTTCGGTTATCTATGGTAATTACGGTTAATACATATTTAAATTAGGTTTTGGGTCATATAAGGGTTGGAAGTTTTTTTTATTCAGTTTCAGTCCGGTCCCCTCATTAGACCTTAGGTAGGCAGGTTTTGCATGCAGATATATGCAAGCCCCATGCACATGTTAAATTATGTCCGGTCATGCTTAGGAACATGTCGGCTGCCGGGTCAAACCAGATTTTCTTAAAAATTTATAAATTATAAGGTCACAAAATTCATACATACTGGCCATGTCACACAAAGGTTGTAACTTGTATTTTTTTAAATTATCATTGTCCAACCAGATTTTCTTAAAAGTTTATAAATTATAATGTCATAAAATTCATACATACTGTTCATGTCACATAAAGGTTGTAACTTGTATTTTTAAATTAGTATTGTCAAACCAGATTTTCTTAAAAATTTATAAATTATAATGTCATAAAATTCATACATACTGTTCATGTCACATAAAGGTTGTAACTTGTATTTTTAAATTAGTATTGTCAATTCAGATTTTCTCAAATAACTTGTAAATTATAATTTCACTAAGTTTATACAGACGGTTCAAGGGCATTTAGAGTTGTAACTTGCATTCTGGCCAACCCAGATTCTTGTGGGGGGCACTATATGTAAGTATACGGATATATATGTATTGTAGTTTGACATTTCTATATGATGGGGCGATGTATATAGAGAAAAAGATATATAGGCGGGTGGCAAGGCTTTCATGTATAATGTTGTTTGTTATTTATATTTGTGATATTGAACATTTGTCTGTGATATGTATATATGTTTATGTGGATTTATGTTGAATCATGTAATGAAAAGGGTATTGAAAAATTGAGGGGGCGAGTTGAATAAAAGATGATGTTATGACTTCGGGGCATTATATATATTTAATGTGACTTGTGATGGGGAATATTTGAAGTGGAATTGATATATACGTATGCATACAAAATATGATCTCAGAAATTTTCTCAAATTATGGAAAGGAAATGTTTTTAAGACATAATAAAAATTGTTATTGTTGGTTAACAGCGAGTTTAAATGCAGGTCCTGTCCCACTGGACCCAGCGCATTTTTATGCTTCTCTAGGCCTTCTGCCTAGTTTTAATTAATCGTAGACTCTCCTTAAAAAAAAAAAAAAAACAGGAGGGGTTACAGTAGTTTATTTTGTGTTTGTATTTTTGTGTTCATTTGTTGTTAGTAGTTACTTATTTGTTATGTTTGTGTGCCAAATTGTATAAAATCTCTATTTTTTAATTGCATAAAATGAATTATTGTTTTTGTTCCAAGTATAAACTTGTGTACTTGTAAGGAAAAAATACTGATGATTTCTTCCTCATTATTTGGTGGACTAGACACTGTTATTACATTTCTTTTTAATATCACTTTCTAGCACTTTTGATGTAACATATTCTTTAATTACTTCTCACCATACACAAAATCTTCACTTTTTGTCTTATAGTATTAGTCAGGTTTATTCAGTAAAAGTGTAAACTTGTTTTGTTTAGTTTTACTAATACAGTCAAAAACATAAATGAAAACTGCTAACACAAAACTCAGTTAACATGAAATGTGATCTCAAACTAACATAATGATCTTATATATATTTTTAATTTGTTGACACATACATTAATGAATTCAAACATCAGTTAACCCAAAATAATTTGTTACAAACGTAAAACTTCAAGAAACAAATAGATTCAAAAATTCATAAGATACTATAGTAATTCAGTCTGCATTTTGATTTGTGTGTGTGTGTGTGTGTGTGTGCGCGCGCGCGCGCACGCGCCATGTGGTTCACACTATAGTTACAATTTTAAAAAATATGGCAGTATCAAGAAAATACCAAACAAGTAAATTTAAACTTGATAGCAAGGGCATAAGGAGTACTAATTAAGACTGTAAATATTGGTTGTGACATTGGTTTCACATTTACTTTTGAGTCACTTTTGATGGAAAAGTCGCTTTTGCAGAAGAATTGGTCTTAAAATTTGTGTAAATAGACTGGTATAGGGATGTAGCAAACCCTGGCTAGGGTGATTAAAAAAATATATGTATAGTCTTCAATAGTACATGCATTGAATTTGATCCATAACCAGTAAAATTACATCTGATAGGCTCTTCTTTACATCTAACCACTTTAAAGAGTTATTCTACACAGAGGATTTAAATACTAATGAAGCAAGTTTACTGAGTTTGCTATATAAATATTTGTACACAAAGGATCACTGTTATGATCACCTTCAACTTAAATGATTCAGTGACATTGTCACCCTTTGTTATTAGTAAAAGATCAGAACCTTCTTACTATTAAAATATAAAAGAATTGTCACACATTAGAATCCCACACATGGATGATGTCTGTAAATTTTACAGATTTGATGTTAGTTCTAGATGAACATTTTGCTCTTCAAAAGAAAATGGTGATGTAAATTGTAAGTAAATCGCAATTCATTCTAGTAATGTCAAATTGACTTCAATATTATTGATATTTTCCCATCTAGAACAACTAGCGTTTAAAGTTTTGCAATCAGGGAATTATTCAGAATCTAACATTTCTTTGGATCAAAGTGATTCACCAAAAATATTTATTACAGTTATGATAAAAATCTGTTTTGCTGAGGCAGGATTTTGCCCTAAGCCCTCTCCAACAGAAAACAAAAATTGATAGAAAATCCATTTAAAATAAAAGTTCAAATATCTTTTCACCCTTTATAATGAATCACTTAAACATAGGAGCAGCTTGCAGACAAAATTACTGGTTGTTCTGTATGAATCTAAATAAAATTATACAGCTTTTAAATCAAGTTTTGTTTTTGTCAGTCATTCTGTTTTATCATTTTTCGTCCATTGTGTTGCTAAATATTATCTTAAGTATAATTATATATGCTAGCTTTAAATAATTTCATAATGCTTTAACAAATGTATGCTTAGCATATACAGGAGAACTTAGGTTAACAGTGAAGTGTCCTTGCTGCTTTCCTTCCTCACCACTTGTAACAGATCAAGAGCAGAAGCGGGGTAGCTGCTTCTGGGTAAAGTGTTTTATGAACTGCACATACTGCAGCTCCAATATTGTCTGAGGCACAAGTGAAACATCTGCCTTACTGTTATCGAACAACTATGTAGTAGAGATAGATAAAGCTCATTCACAGAATTTGACAGGATACAATATTAATTAATACAGGATTAATAAACATTTAATCTACTATGATTAAAATACAATTCACTTATGAGCAATGGATTTGTAAAAAATAAATATGTAAATATAACTATTAATATTTTAATTTAATTGGCTCAATATAATCCGTCTTGTGACTTAGTAGTTTTCTTTAACACTACCGAGAACCCATGTTTTGGGAACAAATTCCCATTTTCAGGTGCTAAAAGTCCTTATCCTGTCATTAGGATGTGATGATGAAATTCAAAACAGTCATTGTATAAATTATTGAATGAGTAGACAAAACACATTCACAGCACTACAAAACAGTGCACACTGCTTGGCTTAACAGTGTCAACTGTTGAACCATTCAGTGTCCAATTAACTAACTGATATTTCAGTCTGTTTTTGCATCCATCTTGTTCTTTATAATGGAGCATCATACAGAATGTTTGAACGAAACAATAACTGACTGATAAGTAGTGTCATGTATGTTATATGTTATGTGTAATTCATTCTATAATTTATGTAATGACTGTTTTGAATTTCACTGATGCATTCTCATGACAGGATAATGCTTTTTAGCACATGATGATGGGAACTTATTCCCGAAACATGTTGTGTTAAAGAAAACTACTTAGTCACAAGATGGATTATATTGAGGTAATTAACTAACATATTGGTAACTGGAGATCATGTATAATGTACTCTATATTAATATTTGATGATAGTATTGGTGGTTCTGTAGCTCTACAGTACTTAAGCTGCCACTGCTTAAACTTGGCATGAATTTGCTGTCTTTATACTGATAAACAAGCATATAGTATTTGTCTTTCATTACTGATTGTTCTCCCATATCCATGAAGAATGCCCCCAGGCATACTTGTAGCACAGATTAGAAATTACTAAAGTAAAAAAAACATTACAACAAATGAAACCATTTAAATTAATTATTCTTTGACACTTTTAGTTTCTGATGACACAGATATATGCATAATTCTATGAAATGTGCTTTAGGCAAAACATTTTATACAGTACTTACAAGTGAAATTTATTTATATTGTTTTTGTGTAAAAATTATGTAACTGTAATATACTTTGGAAGAGAGTTTTAATTTAACTGTGTGTGTGTGTGTGTGTGTGTGTGTGTGTGTGTGTGTGTGTGTGTGTGTGTGTGTGTGTGTGTGTGTGTGTGTGTGTGTGTGTGTGTGTGTGTGTGTGTGTGTGTGTGTGTGTGTGTGTGTGTGTGTGTGTATGTGTGTGTGTGTGTGTGTGTGTGTGTGTGTGTGTGTGTGTGTTGAAATCTTTAAAAGTGTACCTTCATTTTTTCCAGATATCTGGAGATGCTGATGAGGAACAGATTCTAACAGCAGCAACTGCTTACATCGATAGACCAGATGTCTTACAAAAAGTTCTTAACGACCTGTATCACTTATTTCGATTTGAGACTTGTCAAAATATACCATACGCATTAGCTGTAGTACTTGAAGCTATGGATAGACATCTTACTGAAAAACATATTCAGATTTCTGGAAGGTATTCATGGTTATATAAATGAAACTGTGTGTGTGTGTGTGTGCGCGCGCGCGTGCATACGTATATGATAATTATATAAATAAATATTTAAGAGTAATTATGTAAGCTATTCTTATGTTTATGTATTAATTGAAACACATTTTGGGAGGCAAGGAATGTAAACATGGAGGACCTTCCTAAAATATATATATATTTTTTTCTATACAGTCTATTTTCATGTTGATAGTAACCACAACTTAGTATTGGCAGAAAATAGGTTAAAATTCAAGACTTTACAGAGGAAACTGGAAAATATAAATGGACAAATGTCAAAATGAAGAAGTTACTAAAGTGTCCGACACCCATTAACCAAGAGAATGTTAGAGGAAAGAGAAAAATAAGATACATCAACAAAGAGCAGGAAGGAATGAAACAGAACACCCTTGAAATGGCAGAAATAAGTTTTGGGAAGGAAGAGAATGACTAATAGGAAGGAATGGATAACAGAGGAGACATTGAATATGATGAGTGACAGAAAAAAATTAAAAAAACTCTATTAATCCTGAAGATTAAAAGGAGTGTAAAGTACTGAGAAATGCTATAAACAGAAAAGCAAAAGAAGCTTAAAGGAAGTACATTGAGGAAGGACGCGCAGAAATAGAAGTCTGCATGTAAAAGAGGATTATGGAAGCTGGTTAAAAAGTACTTTAGGAACCTAAGATATTTGTGGAAATCCCATGAAAGACGAAAATGAAGTACTGCTCTTTGAGGAAACACAAACAGCAAAAAGATGGAAAAGACATTGAGAAACCGTATCATAAAAACCCAATAGAAGAAGCGATTATCAAGATAAAGCCAGACACTGAAGAAGAGATGGAAAACCTGTTGTGAGAAGCAAGTTCAATGAAGCTATCAAAAAAACTGAAGAATAATAAAGCCTCTGGAGTGGATGCAATCCCAGCATAACTAATAAAAAACGGAGGATAAATTCTGAAAGGTACACCATACAGTCTTATCAACAATGTCTGCATGCATGGAATAATTCTGGAAGACTTTGAAAAGAGTAAAATAGTACCTATTCCAAAAAAAAAACTCAAGACAAATAAATGTAACCAGTACCGCACAGTTAGTCTACTTACACGTATCTCCAAAATTATAACCACAATCATCAATACAAGAATAGAAAGAAAAATAGAAAAAGTGCTTACGGAGGACCAGTTTGGGTTTAGACAAGGAAGAGCAATGAGAGAAGCAATACTGACTCTGAGAATGCTGGTAAAAAGGAGAATTGAGAAAGGCAAGCAAATGTTCCTTGGTTTTGTGGATACAGAGAAGGTGTTCCAAACGGTAATTGGGAGAAATTGTTTAAAGTACTGAAAAACACTGGTGTAGATTTTCAGGATAGACAGATAATTTAGTGGCTTCATAATAATGAGACAGTGCTGATAAATTTCAGAAAAACACAAGGGGAAGCAAAAATCCGAAAAGGTGTAAGACAGGGTTGTAACCTCTCTCCTGCATTGTTTAATTTATATATACAGGATGCTCTTAACATAGTATAAGATCAAATAGATGGTGGAGTAAAAGTGTAAGGAGAGAGAAGTAAACAGTAAGATGGTCTGTAGTAAACACAGACAGTCCGGTATGAATATACTGCTGAATGGGAAAAAGATAGAGGAAGTTAGAAGTTACCTACTAAGTAAATAAAATCACAAAAGACGGAAAAATAAGACAGAAATTTTAGGTAGGATCAGACAGGCTAAAGTTCCATTTAACAATAAATGAAAATTATTGACTTGAGACTCCAATATATGGAACAGATTATTGGTGATGTAATTTGTCATTCATATGAGAAGATGAAACGGAAAGCACAGAGAAGATTGGTGTGGAGAACTGCTACAAACCAATCTGTGGATTGCTAACTAAAGAAGAAGAAGAAGAAGAGGGACAGTCTCTTTTAAACTAGAGATGTTATACTGACAGTTCACATGATGTCATCGTCATGTTGCCAAACTCAGCTTTCACTACCAGTATCACAAGCGTGTTTGTTTACACTTTGATACTTCATACCAACAGTTATGGCACATACAGGCATGAAGTATTAAAAATGATCAACAAATTCAGTAGGCTAATCAAGTAAACAGTTGAAAATAATGCAGTAACTATATTTACAAATAAAAATAATTACTTTTTTTGTCTTAACAAAATTCATAGGAACAGATTAGAATTCTTTGAAATTTGTTGTGATTAATTAAATTCAATTTGAAACATTCAGTAAGATTGAATAACACCTAGGTTTACTATTTTCTGACTTTATGATAAATCTGAAGCATATAAATTTTAATGTAGTAAGTAATTGTAAATAAACAAGAATTATAAATAATAATTATAAAATATTATATTTGTAACATAAAAGTTTTCTGTAAAAATAGTGTCCATTTAATTCTTTGTTACTGTGAAATTCATTACCTGATTGTGACAGCCAAATATTTCATCACTATTCTAATGTAGGTACTTCACGTATGCCACTGCTAGAATCACTTAAATGACTCACTGGATTCCAAACTTAAATTTATAACTGTACTGAATTTTGCTCCACAGCGTCTTGTAAAATTCCTTCATTGCACCACACACCAATTATTATTTTTGTACACCACTCCATTTCTTCTCTCAACTGTAGGTATGTTATTAATACCCTCCACAATTTAATCTTTTTATTTCAGTTGCCGTAAAACTCTTTTATTATTTTGTGTTGTAAATCCCTTTACTTGTGCCCAAATTAGCTCATTGGGGTTGGAATGACAATGAGTCATAATACTTTGTGGCCATGTTTATCCATTAATTGATCAATTGCGTATTTGGGAAACTGGAATTTACAAACTGATATCAGTTCTAACAATTCTGCCCTTTCTCATGCTGTCACTTGTAGAAATATTATGTTGGTGAATCCAGTCAATAACATTGAATAATATCTTCTTAGCATGCTGCTTTGTTGTAGACAACAAGTAATACGGAGCATTGTCCATTACTATTATTGATGGAACTGCAAAATTTTTAGCGAGTATTATATAAACCAGTAGTTAAAATTTTCAGAATTCATTTCTTTCATGGATTCACCATTTTTCTTATATTAAAAAAAAGCCGGTAGAATCCTGCTGTTGTCCTAGTGTCTACAATAGTATATCTTCTCCCTTGACCTAATGGTACTCTCATTGTGCCTTCCAAAATATTATCCATCCAGCCCTTTCGCAGAGTGTGATCACTATATTCACCCACGTCTTATCTAACCACACTGTCTGCTCAAAAAATGCTCTAATTTCCTTCAAAAATCTGCAGCATGCTTTCACTTTCCATTAGAATTTTCCACTCCAAAATATTGGTAAATTTTGTCATTAGCAAAGACAGTTTTTCTGAGCCATCCATGTTTCCTCTGACTAAAGGTGTTTTGTGTTCCTTTTTGTGTTTGTACACTACAACTTTCTCCTGTATGAGCAAGTGTTTTGCTGGGAATGCAGTAATACAATAAGGTCATCTCATCCACATTAAAAATTCTTTACTGTGTCAGTAACCATTTTCAAGAAATTGTTTTTCTACAAATTTGCAGCTGTAACATCAGCATATCCACTTTCCCTGCATACACAGTTTTGAACAAAATACCTTCTTTTTTAAAACCATAGGACCAGTCAGTGTTGGACCTAAAATCTTTTTCCCTAAGATATATTCCCTAAGTTATCAGCTTTGGCTCTGACAAGGTGTCCACTTACTTGAATTTTGTATCCTTAAATGAGTAAACCACTTTACTATACATTCACTTGTGCCAATAAATATGTTCTGGTCTTCGCACTCTTTTCCTATCTTTATTGCCAGCTAAACACACTACTCAAAATCTTCTCTTTTATTTCTTATGTTAACAGTGATTTCTTTTTTCGTCTCTTTTTCCACTTCCTGAATAACAGCAACGTTTTTTTAGCTATGATCTGTGTTGTGTCCATGTTTATTTTGAAAAAACCTTGATAAACACAACAAAAGAAAATTACACAATAAAGCACTAAAACAAATTAGTCTGTGTACGAGGTTTTATAAAATAATTTGTAACCATATTGGATGCTTAGTTTAAGTGTGACAGCTAATTAAATAAGTTGTATTTGGTATATAGTAAAGTCTCCATTTAGTAGACATTCTGAAAAGTGAACAACTCTCTACTCTATAAAAGACAGTTTTGAAATTTTCTTTCTAATATTTATGTATTTAATAGAAGTGACTTTCCTAGTAGCTGTTTTTCTGAAAAACAATTGCAGACAAATCAAAGTTTGGCAAACCATAATTACTGTAATGCTTATCTTTATGACAAACCTTTTCATATCTAGAACAGAACACCAAATGACTGTGAGACTGTGTTATGTCGCCCCCCATCAAATTGCAATAAATGATTATATTTATTGCTGTCAGGTTTTTTATTTACTGTACAGTACCAGTACATTAATGAAAGCTTGCTTTTGTACAGTACAGTACTTAGTTCACCACTTGTTATTATTAGCAACATATATGCGGACTTATCCTATGGTATGGTAGTTTCAAAAATGTCTCAGAAATGCAAACAATTCATGTTATAGATGTTAAAAATTGACAATATTGAAGAGGATGAAAAAACACATGGTATGTGTTTGAGTATTTGAGATGCAGCAACCAAGAATTGTTTGTTGAACAGTTGGTTGGAAAACGGAAGTCAAGAAAAAAGATCAAAAGTTTCCAAAAACAGAGGGGTTAGTAATCAATGAAATTATATATGAATAGCTGTCCATAGCTGGAGCTAATAAAAATCCCAATTTCAGGGCCCATAATTCAAGAAAAGGTCTCTGCGATTGCTAAAAAATAAGAGTTTGTAAACTTCAAGGCTTCTTATAGATGGCTTGATAAATTTTGAAAATGGCACAAAATTTCCTCAAAAATGTATCAGGAGAAACTGGATCCATGCATATGGAGAGGTCCAATTCTGGAGTATTGTTTTACAAGATATTCTTGCTGACTACAGAAAGGAAGATATTTGTAACCTTGATGAAACCTGACTCTTTTATCAAGCTTTGCTGATGAAAACAGTGATGGTGTCAAGCAGCCAAAAAAATTATAAAATATAGAGTTGTGTGTAAACATGGTTGGACAATTTGAACAACATTTAATAATTGGGCATGCGAAAAAACCCTTTTGCTTCTTTGGTGTTAACGTTGGTGTGTTACAAATAGGCTGGCATATACACATATAATGAAAAGGAAATTGTCCATACACACATAGACAAACGAAATAATGAGTCAGTGGTTATTGAAGTTTGATAATAAAATAAGGAAAAAGGAATGCGGTTTTATTATTGGACAAGACCGGATCACATCCTGACAATTTACAGTGTACTAATACAAAGCTCATATTTATTCCTCTGAATACTACAGATGTTTGCATCCTTTAGATCAGTGTGGTCCAACTGGCAGCTCGCGGGCCACATGTGGCCCCCGATGTCTTTTTCTCTGGCCCTCGAAGGGACTAGGTCTTTACGGCCCCCAAAAATAATTTGTTTTTAACCAATTTAATAATTGAAGACATGAGTGGATGAAGGTGATATGTAACATTTTCTTTAATTTTGATTTTTTTACATGAATGAAGGTGTTATGTCCATATATGCATTCTGTCCCATTAAATCTTCAGAAAACTAGCTTATCTAGAGATTAGATCTCATAACTAAACTAAGAACTAAATATTTTAAAAAGAATCATAGAAACTTTGGAGCTCGTTTCTGTAAAATTATGAATTACCGACATACCACCTTCATCCACTCATGTCTTCATTATTAGTTTCCAATGGCAGAACATATTACGTTCAACAAGTGAGCAACAAACATAGAGGTTGGACTCAGGTCAAATCCATTCGAAAGCTTTGGTCCTCCGTTTTTGTTTTGTTTGCATTCTGCCAGCTTGGTGACTGCGAGCGGGGCGGCGGAGGGAATATAGGTTACCGCCCGCTCCTCTCTCCTCGCAAGCCTGCTTTGATATTTCTTCAAACACGTGTCAGTTGAAAGCTAGTGCTAGACTGCAAAGTGTGTGAAACAGAGGTTCTGCTAAACTTTTTATTTGTTTTTTATTCAGTTTGTGCCGCATTAATCATGAGTACTTCAAACAAAAAAAGAAAAGTGGAGTTGGACAATAGAAAATTCAATGAGAGATGGGAAAATGAGTTTTTGTTTACGGATTTTGGAAGTAAGCCACAATGTTTAGTTTGTTTGCAAGTGGTGTCGGTAATGAAAGAATATAATATTCGTCGCCATTATGAAAGTACGCATAAAGTGAAATTCAGAAGTGTTAGTGGCGAGGCGCGACTTAGTTTGGTCAGGGAACTTAAATCTAAGATGCAGAAACAAAAAAAAACACGTTTTTTAAAGCAACACATGTGCAGAAATCCAGTCTACAGGCGTCTTCGATGTTTGTGCGATAATGGCTAAACATCAAATGCCATTTAGGTCGGGTGAATTAATCAAACGGTGTGCAATTAAAATGGCGAATTCTTTTGGCGATGAGAAGGTTGCTAAAAACTTTGAAACCGTGTCTCTCTCGCACCAAACTGTTTCGAGAAGAAGTCTAGAAATAAACGAACAACTTGACACACAGTTGAGAAAAGAAATAACAAAAAGTGAATATTTCTCTATCACTTTGGATGAAAGCACAGACATTACAGATGTATGCCAGCTCTTAGTTTTTATAAGGACAGTTGATAACAAATTTTCTATCAAAGAGGAACTACTTGACCTAGTGCCACTGCCTAGTAGTGCGAAAGGCTCTGATATCTACAATGCTCTTGTGTCAGTTGTAGATAAGTATGGTGGATTTTCCAAATGTTCATGTGTAGTGACGGATGGTGCGAAATGTATGACTGGTAAGAACACGGGTTTAGTAGGGTTGTTGAGTAAAACTGGTGTTAATGTATCCTTCTTACACTGCATTATTCATCAAGAGGTTCTCTGCAATAATTTTGTTAAACTGAATGAGGTGATGAAAGATGTCACAAGAATTGTGAATTTGATTAGAGGCAGAAACCGCGCACAAGGCCACAGGAAACTGGTGCAATTTCTCCAGGATCTATCTGCGGAATGTTATGACATTCCCCTGCACTCCGAAATTCGCTGGCTAAGTGCTGGAAAAACTCTTAAAGCATTTTTCTCCATAAGAAATGAAGTCTGTCAATTCTTAGAAGCCAATGGAAAGGTTGACGATGAAACTATTAAAAGACTTAAGAACGAAGAATGGCTCTGCACATTAGCTTTCCTGACAGACATAATAGAACATTTGAACACCCTCAACTTAAAACTTCAAGGAAGGAAACAAAATATTTGCCAACTCGTGAGCCATATTGAAGCTTTCAGGAAAAAGTGACAATTTTTGAAGAAGACCTGAAGAAATCTGACTTAAAATTCTTCAAATCATGCAGTGAAATGAAAAATAAAAAACTCTTGTGCCGATTTCACACAATTTGGACATTATTTTACTCAGCTGAGGGAAGAATTTGAAGTACGATTTTCTGACTTTGATAATTTGAAAACCACGTTCCAGCTTTATGTTGATCCTATGACTGCCAGGATTGAAGACCAAGATCCTGAACTTCAGATGGAACTGTGTGAGCTTCAAAGCGACTTCTTACTAACTTCAAATACAAGTTTGAAATGTGAAGAATTTTGGAAATTGGTGATGCGTAACAAGTACCCTAAGCTTCACAACTTTGCCTTAAAAGTGACTTCAAACAAATGTATGTTTGGAAGTACATACATTTGTGAGTGTGCTTTCTCGACAATGAAATCGCTGAAGTCGAAACAGAGGAATAAGTTATCCCAGGAAGCCCTGAAATCCACCCTCCGAATTGTGACAACAGAGATGGAAGCAGACATCCCAGCCCTCGTTAACATGCACTCTGCCCAATCTTCTCACTGAATCAAAGGTAAACTAGTTTTAAATTTAGTTTTAAAATGCTGAACGCATGAACTGGCAGATGATTGATATTGATGGCTTTTGTGTAAATAAAAAGTAATTTTGTATCTTGAAGGAAGAGTTATCAGTTTCATAATAATAATAATAATAATCTGAGGTAAAAATATAATATTGGCCCTCGATGTGCTCTCAGAAAAAAATCTGGCCCTTCACTACAAAACAGTTGGACCACACTGCTTTAGATCAAAAATCACAGAACATCGGGTGTTGAAACATTTGCTAAATAATGTTGATAAATTGATCAACCATTCGCTGGAGTAACGAATAAAATTATGACTGTATTGGAATCATTAATGTGGATTGTCACATTTGTTCATCAAATAAAACCACAGATGGTGTGTAATTGTTTTTTAAAGTGAATTGGTCTCTCTGAAAAAGACAGCATCAGAACCTCTAACAAGCCTGAATACAATGAAGGCAAAGAAGAACTTATTTGTCTTTTAGCCATGTTTGGAGTGAGCTGCAGTGATTTTTTTGTATGTAGATTATCAATTTGAAACAAAACACATGTTATCAAATATAGATGAGATCGTGAGCTCCTCAAGTAATGTGGATGAAGACATAGAAGTAACATCTTCTTGTGATAAAACAAGTAACAAACAAGAGACTTTTAATGAGCACATTTCATTACAAGATACGTTGCAATATGCAGTGGCTCTTGCATATTTTAAGGCATATTTTTTACGCAGTGGCTGTCCTGAAGGACTTGATGTAGTGTGTAAAGTGGAAGTAAAATTGGAAGGAGATTGGAGTTAATAAAGTGAAAAAACAAACCACAGTAATAATTGGCAGTTTTTTGTAATTAGTGCCAGTGTCATTTTTTAAGTTAAGTGTAGTATTTAAGTACTGTACGTATACAAAATCTTAGAATTCCTTTACTGTGGAATTATTCTTAGTACAGGTATTAAGTAAGAAAGTTTAGTGCTGTATTTAACTTTGACAGTTATTATTTATGTTAATAAATATATTAATAATATAATAATATATTAAAAATATAGTAATAATAATGTAATACTCTACATATTTAATTTGTAACAATTTAATACATAAATTTTTAGTAATCTTCATTTTACTTGTATTAAGGACTCCCACCCCATCCACTGACACTCCTTTCCAAAAAGCGGGCACTTCTGAATAGTGGACAATTTCCCCTTTCCCCAATACTGTCCATTATAGGACATTGTACTATATTTTTTAAGCAATCTACAATTTAAGATTCAAGAATTCATATTAAATGTATAAAATGTGAGATAAACTACCATAACTTGGTTAAATTGTTATAAAAGGCATGGGTCTAATCTGCATGAATGAATTGTTAACAAATGGTAAAAAAAACTTCACAGTTGTGACTGAGTAGAAGATTATGGTAGTATTGTGAATATAATGGAATCTTGTTCCACAAACATTCCATATGGTAAATAAAGAGCAACTTGGGCATGTTGTACTACATGCATGAAGCTACTTGTAGAAAACGTGTAGACTTACGGATTGATAGTTTAGTTAGAGGAATTGCATTCCAATAGTCACCAGCATACACGTCATTGCTTTTTCATGAATATGAAGGAAAAAAACATCATACTCACACTGCAACCACCATTTTGCCAGATGTGTTCCTAAGTGATCTCTTTATCAAACCTTGTATACTGGTATACTACAGTATACCAGGCTCCAGGACACAGTTCATGCTGTAGAAACTCAAAATAAACTTATCACTTTCACAAACATGTGCAGACTGAACTGAAAACAACAGTGACAGTGGCTGACTTATGTGCAAGGGAACAAGCGGTCAATGATTGACCCCTGCCGAAATATGATTACAGAGGATTTGTAGTCAGAAGCCTTTTAAAGTAATAACTTGTTCTTAGAACAGTAATACTGACTGTATGCGCAAATCTGATTCTCATGTTAGTAAAATGACATGAAAACATTTAGTCCATGTGGATGTGGTCTCACAGTCATTATTATCACCTTCAAGATGTTGATCCATCGTGTCGTCATTCTGCTGTTGGTATAGATATTTATTTAAGTGATACACAGGACCATGCCAGTAATGCAGCTACATGAGTCAAGCTAAAAATTAATTAAAACGGATAAAAGTTGATTTGATTGAAACAAGAAAGGAATACCTTTATGTGAGCAGGGACAAGTTATTGTGGAATATTGGCCTAACCAATTTTACAAATTTGACACACGCATGTGTCCATGAAAATAAAAACTGATGCTTACTTATCTGTTTTCATCAGTGTCTCTTAATGGTCCTAGCTTATGCTTCAATGATTTTTTGTTGTTTTAACAAAATTTTTACTCTGAAAAAATAGAACTACAGATATTGTTTTTTGCGTGGTTTGTATTCAGAATTTCAAAGAACCATGGTAAAACCTCAAATTAACCAAGTTTTACTGTACTTGATACATATACAGTATATAATTAAACTCAAGATTTAGAACATGCACCATCATCTGTGTTTGTGTACCGAACAATTCACTTTTCATTCTGTGCATAAGTACTAAAATACTATCACAACGTACAGTCCTTATCAACAAGCCATTAGGCTGTGGGTTGAATACTGGACTTATTGCTACTGCAAATCTTCAGTGGTTTTTGAAGAGGTCGATTTTAAATAAATTATAAATCATAACGAATCATTATAAAGAGTTCAGTAACTATGTTTTAAGCTAAACAAAAGAGTTCCTGTATCATGACTGTTATTAATTTTAAGTGATTGTCATTGATGTATAAAAAGCAATCAATATGAAACAAGATTGTGCAAGTTCAACCCATTTAAGGAAGCTTTTACCCTTTTTCTCTAACTTGTGTAGCCCAAGTCTTCGTTTTGTGTTATGAGGGTACAGAGCCAACTAGGTATATTCACAACTGTATATAGACTTCATTGACTTGTTTCTGGAAAACTTTGATAACGTTAGGGTTAAACGTGCTTGCCAGGCATACTGCCAATAGTTGGCATCTGTCTTGTATACTCCATTGTGTACCATATAAGAAGTGTATCGTGAGGTTCATTATACCAACTGTATGTCTTACTTTTCCTTTGTCTCTTTTCAGCAGAAGACACAATCATGCTATAATTATTCAGAGTTTGTAACTAATGTGAGTACTTTAAATCAATCAATGAATGGCTCCTTTTCTCTATCTGAACAATGACAAATTTCATAATCGACTGGAATTAAAAGTACATGTAATGCTAAAAGTTGCAGTCTTCAATAAAGGGAAATAAAAAGTTAATGTTAAAATAATGCTGTTATAGTGTCTGTCTTGGATGTGCAAAGCAACAAACTTGGTACACAATTCCCCCCAGTACTCTTGTTGCAACATACATGTAAAAGATATGCATCTACTTGTGTAACCCAAGTTGGAACTGAACCGCTTCCTGTAAACTGTATTCATAATTGTGTACACTCAGTCCTCTGTACGCTCGTGCCATATTAACTAACTATAATTTAATACAATACATTTATTATGTTATTTTGTATTTTATAATAAGTTATTTATCCTGTGATAAAAGTCTCCTTAATGCTTTGTCTCAATGCTTTTTCAGTCTTGGGCAGCTATGGACCTCATGAAATAACTTGTCATGATCTTACCTCCTGCCTCACCTTTTTACCCTTCAAGTAACTTCATCTTTCAGTGTGTTTTTTCCTTCTTCTGTACAGACGTCTTTGTTTTTATCTCTCTTCCCTAAAACCCTTGACAACCTGTATCCTCTTCCTAAAAGTATTTGGTGTCTAAAATTTCCTCTTCCAAGATGTTCATATCTGTTAGTTTCTTTCAACTTCTGTGACCCAGTAAATTTTAAGCCTACAGTTTTCATCAGAATGGTCAAAAACCCTGTGCTATATTTGTAGTCAGAAGCAATCTAGGTTGTTTCTGGTTTTGTATAAATGTTAAACACATTTGTTTCAGTGCCACGCTTTTCTATATCGTAAAAAACACAGATAAACCAGCTTTAACAAGTCGTACAAAACGTACAATCATCAGCACTCTGCTCAATGGGATGAACGCTCACAGAGAGGATGATACAATGATGAGAAACGGTTGCTTAACATTATGCCAGTTTAAGATCCCACATGATGTGGTATGTTGATCACAGTCACATGTTTTGTTAACTATAGTAAACAGAAAATCTCATATGTAATTTTGATGATTTAAACTAGTGCTTCATCAGTAACGTACATGTGTTTTTGTTAAAATCTCATCGTCAGTGAAGTTATTAATTTTCAGTGCTGGAGCATAACAGAAAAAAAATAATAGTCCTAACCCATACATAATATGATAAATATTGTCCCTGCTTAGTTGTCATTATATCTTCTTTCACGTGACGTTTATGTTTTTTATTTAGCTTAGTTATAACTATTTTATTTATAAAAGATTTCCTGCAAAGCAGAATTTTAACCGCCCATTTGTATTGAGTGGTTTGATGTTATGTATAAGTGAAAGTAGGAACAGTTATAATATTCTGATACTAATATGTTACATAAATCAATTGTAACAAATGGAGTGATCAAATTATAACTTAACTAGAATCGTTACAAGTGTAACAGGTGTTTGAATCAACATCATCCTTATTTAGATATTATTATTGCATGTTCTCAAATTTTTTTATTTATACACATACTCCACAGCTTATAATTTTATAACAAGTAAACTTAATATGAAAGTAAAAATTAATACAGTTCTAAAATTTATTGTGTACTGTAAACAAGATTGTTGTTACAAGTAATGTGGCTGAAACAGCTAAATGCTGGCTAAAAAGTTGTTGCTGTTTGAGTAAAATTCAGTAAATGAATGCTTCTGTATGTTAGTGGAATGTAAATCTTTTAGTGAAATCTTTTACAGTTCTGTTCAGTAACATCATATAAGTAGACGATGGAAACATTTGAAACATAAAAGAGCCCTTTTTTTGCTATAATATAGTTCATCAAATTTGTAAAGGCCAAACACATTTTGTAACATAATAACGTGTTAACCAGCTGTATGTCAGAGTACTGACATATCAGTAAAAAATAATGCTTTCTATGCACGGTCATGTTAAAATAAGAACCTTACTAAAAAATTAGAAATAGTATGAATAAATAAATGAGAGGCTTGTCATTAACCAGAAACAAATCCATATGTATGCTTATTTTCTACATTATGTTCATGTAATTTAAAGTGTACATTTAACACAAAGTATGTGTGTCTTCTCAAAATATGTTCATCCACAGCCTTGTCAAGCTGACTTGGTAGCAACATTTTGCAAAACTGTCCAAGTTGAGTGATTACTAGAGTAACACTCTCACCCTTCTCCAAGAGGTCCAACGAATAATATAATATGTTATTCACTTTTTTATCTTTGTGGTGGTTATGTTTCAGTCCCACAAAACTTGCTCATTGTAGTAAAATTACAAGATTTGAAGTTAATTCAATCAACCATTTTTTTTTTTATGAATGATAGTACCAACTGATAACAGTACTAAGATATACAGAAAAAAATCTAAAAGAAAAAATGGAAGCAATACAAACTAGAAAAATTTCATTTAAATGTACATGATGTGGCAGTACAACTAGTTTGAAATGCTTATTGACTGAATGAAAGTATAGGAAGCATGAGTTCTTGAGGCTTATGTTCTTTGTCTTGGGTACAAAAGACAAATTCCAACCACAGAGATGGTGAGGCAAGGAAAAAAATAATGAGAAAAGATGAGGCGAGACAAGAGCACTACACTCTCATGCTCAGCTCACAAAGAGGAAATACTCATTTGTGGCTTTCCTCAGGTCAGTTTGTAAAAAGAAAAAACTGGCTCAGTCATTAAAACAGATTCCAGTTGGACTACAAGCACTATTTCATATTTTAACAGTTTTTTCGCAGTGCAGCTGCAATGCATAGTTGGAGATACTGCACAGGAAAATAGTAAATAAATTTACTATGTGCAAATATAAGTAACGAATGTTAGTTACCTCTAAGATCTAAAGGTACTGTATACAAAAATTAAGTATGAATTCAAAATACAGTAAACCGTCGATTTAACGGACTAATTGGGGCTGAGGGGTGTCCGTTAAATCGAAAGTCCGTTAAATCACAAATTTTGTTTTTTGAGGATATATTTAAATCAAATAGGCCTATAACACTTGAAATTTTAATACTATTAATATCATGCAAATACCATATTGTTCCGAATACAAGCTGCACTTTTTCTCCTAAAAACATGGTCGCTAATTTTTTGCATTTGCGCGCTAACGAAATTCGAAGTTATACCTGACTTCTGGCAGGATGAACCCTTTTGGTATCTATGAGTTGTTTATTGCCTAAGCAACAGCAGTTTGCCTGGCTGTATTTAACTCTGGCGTTATGATTTATGACTACAACCGAATGTTTTAACAGCAAACTGAAGAAAGAATAGGAAGATAAAGTGTAAGTGCGTGAGCACGCGCGCGTGCTCGGACCCTTCTGTAGGCAGCAAGACAAAGGATGAGTAGAGGGAGTGTGAGCAACATGTTTCTAAATAACGGGTAAACTGCCAGTGTGGTTTTCTATTGTAACAGCGACAACATTGCTTATCTGTAGTTTGTTTTCATTCGGTGTTTTTGTAGTGCATTTGCGGTATGAGTGATATTGTGGAGACTAAAGGCACGGAGTCAAATCAAATTAAACGTAACCCGTACGATGCGAATTATAAATTAATTGTGATCCAAAAATGTAGAAAAAACACGCAGTCGCGAAGCCGCAAGGAAATTCGATATTGATGAATCCTGTATTCGACGATGGAGAAAACAGAAGGAACGACTTTTAAATGCAAATACTGCATGACGAGCATTTGCAGGACCTCAAGTTGGGCGATTTGTAGCAGTAGAGTCCAGCGTCTGTGAATACGTATGGCTTTTAAGAAGGCAAGGACTCCCTGTCACTAGACATGTTTTAAAATTAAAAGCTTTAGAAATCGCAGAAGAATTAAAAGTCTCCGGTTTTCAAAGCCAGCTTCGGGTGTATAAGACGAATGATGCGGCGAAATGGATTTGCGCTTAAATGACGTACATCACTCGCGCTAAACTACTGAGTGACTACGAAGAAAAACTCCTACAGTATCAGCAGTTTGTCATTCATTTACGCAAGAAGCATAATTATTCACTTGAACACATAGGAAATGCCGATGAAACGCCCGTATTTTTTATTTACGTATATTTACGGTGGACCAAAAGGGAACCAAATCTGTAACAGTAAAGATTACGGGAAATCAAAAATTACGTGCCACTGTAATGCTTGCTGTATTAGGCGATGGACGAATATTTCACAGTGAAATAAGATGCATATCAGTGTATATTGTTCAGTGTTAGTCGTCGTGATGTCTTCCACTGAACGTGTGCGACGCCTGCGTCAACGACAACGCAAAGACAGGGATCATGAAGAATTAAATGAATTCTTGATGAATACTCCGTTCTCATCATATACAATTGAAGATGAGAAAATTTGCGTGTTTCAAAACAAGAAACAAGAAGAAAAGAAACGAAAGAATGCTGCGATAGCCAAGCAATATCGCCAGAACAGGAGAGTTTGCAGTTTATGCACATTATACGTTTCAAAAGCCTAAAAACATTATCATGCTTTTTTTTGTCAAATACTGTCCGTTAAATCCGAAGTCCATTAAACCGAGGTCCATTAAATCGAGGGTTTACTGTAATTGTACAGTTCATATGTAGAAAATTCATAAAATGTATAATACTTTATAAAATCGATAAACATATCTTATAGAGTTCTTGAAACTAAGTGTGCGTGCGTGCGTGCGTGCGTGCGTGCGTGCGTGCGTGCGTGTGTGTGTGTGTGTGTGTGTGTGTGTGTGTGTGTGTGTGTGTGTGTGTGTGTGTGTGTGTGTGATTTATATTATTAATTTAGAAAATATTAAATTGTAAAATTATGTATAAAAATAAATTTAAATGTTCATGTATAACTGATTTGTTATCAGTTATTTGAATATGAGCGCCTAGTGAAAATGCTGCTTCATATTGTATCTGAAATGGAACAAGAAGGATTTGTCCAAAGGATAGGAATCTATCTGCTCAATTCTCTTGCCTGCCAAGTGGATGGATCACAAAAGCAGCTCCTTGGTGATCTAGGAGCTATTAGTGTATGTATATTTTTCATTTGTTTAATTGCGTAAAGCATGCATATTTGTAATTCTGTTATCAAAGTGTGATGTAGGTCAGGTATTAAAATTATTTTGTCATTAATAACCTATTAAGAATAATAGATTGATATTTTCATAATAGTTTCAGACCTATGCCTGTATGTCGTATAGGTGCATTGCTGTTCTGTCCAATTTATGGATGCCAATTTATCATAGCTTTAAATGGGTTTACCTTTTTCCCATATGAGAGTAAGACACCAGAGCTGAAATAGTTATTTTTTATATAATAGATGCCACTGAATACTATATAAGCATGATACTATATAAGCAATGAACATTGTGATTGTTTACATGCTTTCATAAAGCTTCCTAGACTTGTCCCTTGGATTGCACATTTTTCAGGTTTGCATTTTCGTGTTGTTGTCATAGTAAGTATACTGTTCATTGATGTAAATAATTATTTTCATGGTTAGAGGTTTCATAAATAATAACATAAATTCACTTGAAAACTACAGTGGATCGGAAATAGACTATTCTTTGATGCAAACTCCAATTTTCAGAATGGTTCTTCTGATGAGTTGGTTACATATTTGTTTCTATTCAGATATTTATCTTTGAACAAATATGTCTATTGGCTTTACTGTAAACTTGTTTGAATCGAATATAGTTTTTGTTTTGTGGATTACTAAGAAGCAAATCTTGCCTCGAAACATAACAAATATTTCTAATGCCTCCTAGACGTATTTTCCCCTCTATTGAGTTATCTGTCATACTTCTGACCCACTGTTATGACAGTCTCACTGATCATCGTAAAGTACAGTGGAAAACAAAATACCATTGAAGTCACTCATCACCAGCTTTAATTAATCAACAAACAATAAACAAGGTATTCAACAAGATTATACTCTTATAATACCATATGCAATAATAACGTCAACTAATAGAGTCCTGCACAATTATCACGTTTCACTAATAACCACTTGAGACACACTGAGGAAATCACCTGATGTAACTGAAACTAAGTCTGCTGTTGCCCATTTATAGCCTGCAGGGTTCCATAATTTGTGTCTTTGACAAGCACTCGAAAACTCTTAGAGGATACTTGAGTGCGGCCTTGATAGAAACACGCATCTGCTGGGCTACTGAGAATCGTGTGGAATAACACACTCCATTGTTTGAGAACCTTACGTAATTGTGTAATTTTATATATATTAAAAAAAAAATTACGAATTGTACTACTTGCAGAAGAAACAAATTGAATAACATCACAAATTTATATATATATATATATATTTTGTAACGTTCCTTCTTACAAAATAATTATAAAATGTAAAATTTAAAAAATTTTGTTTTCTGAAAAATATTTATTTTCGTGTTTTTTGCTGTAGGTATTTAATAAATAATTTTTGTATTTGTATTATGTAAAAATTTTAATCCTTTTATGGTTGTTTCTGTTGTTGTATCACTTTTTTGGAATAACTCCTGCGTTAATATAGTTATCTCCAGCACTAGTCGATAGACGGTTCTTCTTCTTCCTTCATATTCTACTTATTTCTTGGTAAATACCGCCTTTCGAATAGTCCGTGATCTTGAATTACCTTAATTTTAATTATATTTATTAAATTGATAAATAAATTTCAACCAATTTGCAGAATTAAATGATTTATTAACAATTATAGTATATATCGATGGTTAATCGATTATTAACAGCAATATCGACTCGTCTCTCAAGGCCGATCGATAAATTTTTTACATGAATATTGTATATTAATTATATGGTTCTTTTAACGGTTATTTTATAAATAGCCAGAGAAGGGTAGGGCCATGAAAGTATAACACTTACAGTTAAAAGTCTTAAAATTAAAAATTACAAGGTTATTAAACAATATTGAATGTTTATATATTATAAAATTCGAACCAGTGATGACTCGATGTTCATTTGGTCAAACTCGCATAGGATGCTGGGAAGACAATGTGGCCGCCTGCCGACTGCGTAGGTTAACATTAGTTGCCTCGACAAATATTTCTTGCAATAAATGATGCCTTTCCACCGATTCCTCGTCTCCGCAATTGTGAATATTCGTTCTGGTGTTAATTGAGTGTTCCTGGTTCAGTGTTTCGTAGTTCACTTTGTTTAAATTTGTGTGATAATGTCTAACTTCACTTTGGTTAAATAGCAAAATTTAAAAAGTTACAAATTTTCACTGAAGACTAGGTTTATATACCGCACGCCATTTCTGCTTCTTATATAGGTTAATAGGAGCAAAACCTAATTCAAGTGTTCTCTACCATGTATAATAATTAACTATTCTCATTTCCTTCGTCTCCTGAAATTCTTAGCCAATTTAATATGCATAATACATTGTTTCAATTTCCTTTGGCTTCCGCTACATCTTTAAAAAGTACATTATATCCCTGAATATATTTTCGCTATTATTTAATTTTATGAAATACTAAATACATAATCGGTTTCTTTAATTCATTTTGCTTAATTTGATATCAAATAATATAGTTTTACAAAGTTTTTTATTAAAAATGCTGTATTTCTTTCATTTTGGAAAAGTAGGCTTAAATTTTTATTTCCTGTTCTCCTCCAAATATTAGCCATTTTATCTGTTATAATTATTATTATACTGAATCTCAGATTGATATAATTGTTTATCTTTCTTTAATTTCTTGCAATTTTGTCCATTGATTATTGTTTTTAAATATAATTCATTAATCTATGACTCCCCCTCTGAAATTTTAGTTAATACATTTGCATTTTTATTTCTTTTATGAATTTGCTAACTGCTATAATTTTTATTGTTCGACTAAGCTTTTCGTCATCACTGACATCTTCAGGTCTTAAACAACCTGAAGATTAAGACAACCTAGGTTGTTTAAGACCTGAAGATGTCAGTGATGACGAAAAGCTTAGTCGAACAATAAAAATTATAGCAGTTAGCAAATTCATAAAAGAAATAGTAAGGATGGCTGCTAATTTAAACAATACGAAGAATTTGCATTTTTATTCATAATTTTACCTATCTTCTGACAATATCTTTTTAAAGTATAAATTACATTATATTACTATGTGATGGGTTTATCTTGCATAAATTTCATCAGTTTAGTTGGTTTATTGGACTGGATTTATCAATTATAATGTAGTTTAGATTTACCCGTTGGCCTATTTTTACTTCCATATTCCTTAAGGAATGGAAGTATGGTGATGGCAAAAAAAATCGTGTTTGAGATTATTGCAGATTCTGATTGTACTACACTCAAAACATGAAAAAAGTCGTTTTCCGAAAAGTGTCTGTGTGTCTGTAGATTTTTTTCTATGGCAAACGATAACTGCCGCAAATTCAAACAATCAAATAATTTTTTGCATACAGCCCTGATTTGTAGAGTACTCGCGACCTATTGTTTTTGGTGAAGATCGGTTGAGGGAAAGGGGTAGTTTACCTGCAACGATTTTTTTTTTATCAAGGGAAATTTTTTTTTTTTTTTGGCAAACGATAACGGCCGCAAATTCAAACAGAATCAAATAATGTTTCGCATACAGCCCTGAATTGTAGAGTTCTCAAGACCTATTGCTTTTGGTGAAGATCGGTTAAGGGAAAGGGGTAGTTTACCTGTAACGTTTTATGTTTTAAGAAGAATATTTCCTATGGCAAACGATAACAGCCGCAAATTCAAACAGAATCAAAAGATTATTTGCATACAGCCCTAAATTGTAGAGTTCTCAAGACCTATTGTTTTTGGTGAAGATCGGTTAAGGGAAAGGGGTAGTTTACCTACAACGTTTTTTTAACAAGGGTATTTTCTATGGCAAACGATAACAGCCGCAAGTTCAAACAGAATCAAATAATTTTCTGCATACAGCCCTGATTTGTAGAGTACTCAAGACCTATTGTTTTTGGTGAAGATCGGTTGAGGGGAAGGGGTAGTTTACCTGCAACGTTTTTTTTTCTATGGCAAACGATAACTGCCGCAAATTCAAACAGAATCAAATAATATTTTGCATACGTCCCTGAATTGTAGAGGTCTCAAGGACTTTCGATTTTGGTGAAGATCGGTTAAGGGGAAGGGGTAGTTTACCTGCAACCTTTTACGTTTTAACAAGAGTAAAGTACTTGAAAACTTATTTAAACTTTTTGAAACAATGGTAATTGTTGAAAATAAAATAATTTTGTTGCCAGGTAACAAAAATAAAGTCATTTTGATTATAAAATATAAATATTTACAACAAGAAAAGAATTTTCAGTTTTCAAAATTTAAATATATTTTTATAAAACAATGGGTTCTTCATTGAGGTGGGGACCATGTCACTCACTCCATCTCAAGCCTCTCCCATTTTGCAGAAAAAGAGGACCCTGTCAAGGCTGATACTTTGACGACAGTGACAGGGCTTTCCACCAAATTCAGCAGAGTGACAGGTAGGCCCAACTCTGATTGGCTCCTCAGATTTCCCCAGCGTTAGTAGGTTCTATGAAAATATTTTATTTCAAAAATGATTTTAAATATAAATCTTAGATATGTTTTATAAATCTCATGTTTTATGTTTTAACATGGGTAATTTTTTATATGACGAACCATAACTGCCGTAAATTCAAACAGAATCAAATAATTTTTTACATATGTGCCTGAGCTATAGAGAACTCAATGTCTGTTGATTTTGGTGAAGATCGGTTACGGGGAAAGGGCAGTTTACCTGAAACATTTTTTGTTGTAACATGAGTAAAGTACTTAATTTTGATAAAGTATCCTGATAAGATCTTAATAATCCACTGTAGAAACGTAGATGAAATATCTATAAATGAAGAAGCTAGTTGAACGGGCTGGGGGTAATTTTCTATAAATCAAAATTATAGTTGAAGGGGGAGGGGATAATTTTTTTTTATATGTGTACTACGTTATTGGCAACAAAGAAGTATTTTTTTGTTAAAATTCCTTCCCTGGCTGTTTGGCTGAAAATGATTTTAAATATATATCTTAGAATATGGAAGTCATGTATGGTTCTCCATACCGATATTTTATCTTGTTACCTACTCTCTTCTTTTGATAAATACATTTATGAATACATACCATACAATTATATTTTATTTGCATACCTCGTGTTTGATGCACCATACTTCCGGTAGCCACGTGCTCAGATCATCAACATTGGATATTTTATTTACACCTAATGGTTCCAGGGTATCGTTAAACGAGAGACGGAAGCAGCCTGGGTTATTGTTTAACGACTCATACACATTATTGGTTTACGATAGAACGCTAGTTTAATATTCTCTATATCTCTCTTTATTACGTTACAAAATAATTAGATCAAAATGGAATCATATTTCACAAAATGGCGGCTATGCAGTTCCGCTATTCCTCATCAATTATCGTTAGTGTTTTCTATATTACATACTTGAACATAATAGTACAATAGAAACATTTTATATTGCAATTGCGATCTTATTTATTCATTTAGTTTGTATAACCCATTTTATAACACATAAACCAATGCCTAGTCTAATGGTAGCCGGCATTCTCTTTCGCTCTCTCTCTCACATACTATTGTTACAGATACTAATTTTGTTGCATTTAAAATTTTATTCATTATTATTTAGAGCTTTAATTTTGATAAAATAATAATAATAAGAATTAGGACTTTCCTGAAGGTTGTTGTTCTGCAGTTCAGACGTTCTCCATGATTGGTTGGCGTACTTAGTTGTTGGTCGTACTGTCTGTTTTTTCGTCTGTTCTTTCACTGAATTTACATAATGATCACTGTTAATTGCTCAGTATTGATTTTTTAATACATTTTGATTTAAATGAACACTTTAACTGGCTATTTTTGGGCCAGAGAAAATTTTACGTGTTGTCGCCATGACAAAGTTCTGCAGAGTGGGCCGACATCTTTGTCGTATTGTCGACAGGTGGTGGGGATTAATTGTGTTCAACTCTTTGTCTGCAGCAGCTGACGGCATTGTTTCTCGTCATCGCTATGACGTGTGTCATAATCTGTTATAACAATTTGCTTTTGTCGATCAGGACAGCCATTGAATACGTTCCATTTTGCACGTACGCTCTCGGCCTTGAGATGACTTGTATCGATGAAACTGCGTCATTTATGTTGACATAGGGGAAGTTGACCTAACCATTTTTATAAGCATGAATACAATAAAAAATACAATGCAAAATTCTTGCATCCCATAATCATGAAAACAGGCTTTTTGTCCTGTTACAAAACCCCCTCAATGAAAGGTTTTATGCCGAAGCATAAAAACTTTCATTGACTCATTCACACGTTCTAAAGGGATCAGCCCAGATATGTCGCCACAACCCCCTGTAGTGTTTATACAAAAAAAAATTATAATCACTTACCCTTGGTCCAATGATGTTGATCGTACCATCTGACCTTACTGGACTTCTCAGGAGAGATCCCAACACCATAAGGCCACGAGGCACCTAACGCTCCTGCTCTGACGCAACGGTCAGCTCAGGACCACTGTCACAACACCGCCAAACTCTGAAACATGAAATACAAAATTTAAAAATGGTGGCCTTATTTACTCCCATATCCACAACTGATATGTCTCCCCTTAGATGCATTGGTTTATGTTCCTAGACATTGGTTCTCTTAATTAGAAAATTTTCAAAAGTAAACAAAAAAAAACAAGATTTAGGACAGAAAAATCTATTTCTCCTTTCCAACACTCCTACATTTATTAAAATTTTCTGACTCCAGTCAACATGAACTTACTTCTCTCACCACAAGAAAACATATTATTATACTAAGCATAAAACGAATTTTAATTTTCCAAGCAACAACCACTATCTCTATTATTTTACTTTATATAAAATCGAAACATATACCTATGATGGCAAACACTTCAAAAAATTTTTTATATTTCTTTACTCACTTTTCTTTATACTTATATTTCTTTGCAACAGAATCAAACTATATTTTTATTCAAAACCATTTATGACTTTATCTATTCAACATATTACCGTTTGTTACCGTCGCTACCCCTTTAACGACCTCCTAACCACACACACTATTGTACCCCCACCATAATAAAAACATAATAAAACATTAACACTAACCATTAACATTGTTACATTTACATTACATAATTCACATTTAAATAACTTGTATCAAAACTTATAAGACATTACGGCTTCAACTTTCTATTAACTTTTATTATTTACCATTTGTTGTATCATTGGATTCTATAAAAAAAATTTCAAATTTATTATTCAACCTTTCAGTTACATCAACTTCCTACCATGAATTTTCTCCTTCTCTAACCGTTTCATCCTTCTTATCTAGTTTGGGTGACTCTCTATTATTCACTATTTTCTATCTCTTATTTTAGCATTTGTCTATCTAACCTTACTACCTCTTTTTTCTACTAACAACCATATTTATATATTATGACACCAATATCTCAATTATAACTCCCTTCACTAATCCCATTTAAAACCTCTGACACCGCTCGTCTTTGTACTAGGATGTGTGTTCCCAACCTGGCCATACACATTCCTAACCATTTGCCCTCCACCAAATATCGGCAAACACTCTAACCCAAATTGCTCCACCTGCCACAACACCGCACGCTGGTCTCTTGCCACGCCGCATGCTGATCACTCCTTACATCACTACCCTTACTACAAAATATCATCATCAACAAATATAATTACCATTCACATTACTCACCTCTCTACATATAATCACTAACTACTGTGTCCCTAAAATATCTAACACCCTCTTTATGTATTATCTGTATCTCAACTTCTTATTCGTCTAACTCCCATTAACTTTAATTGACTAACTCACCTGCCTTATTTATCATTATCACCCAAATTCTATCCCGTTTTAAACATTTTTACTCTTCTGTGATCATTGACAATTGCATTAAAAAATTCATCCCTCACCTGCTAATAACAATACATCTCAATATCCAAATATATTACCTGCTTAATCAGTTATTATTCATAATTATTCAAATTCATTATCAAACTTTCTTCAATTATTTAAAATTCTACAGTACATGGTTTACACAAAAATACATAAAATACATAATATCAAAAATACACAAATACATTGACATTAATACACAAAATATACAATCCAAATTATCATTTAACCATTTACCATAATTCAGTTCATAAACAGTCCATTTCAAAAACACTGTCCACATAATTAAATGTTCATTAACACAATAAAATATCAATCCTCCCTCGTCAAACAATAGTCTTATCTTCGGTCTGTACAATTTATTTTTTATTAAATACATTATATTAACATCATTAATATAATACACATTTAAATTCTTATATTTTATAAAACCATCATAATTAATAGGGTTATTCCCTATCCATTCATCATAAAACCTGTCACGATTGGTTATTGTCCTGTCACCTCCAGTATACCACCACTAGGCACTAGGTAGGTACTAGTCACCACTAGGTACGTTATAAAGTCATTATTTTCATTATCATCTTCTCCTACTGCTATATCAGCTTCATTACAAGGTAAGTTTTTACTTTTATTATACATCATCTCTACTCCTAACCTTTCCCTAAATTCTTCATACTTTCTGCTTATCTTAAAAATCTCTATTTCTCTCTTTCTCTCATTATATTTCTCACAATACCTCTCTACACTCTCTCTCTCAATATTTGCATAGGGCACTACTACTTCATAAAAACACCCCCTGGCTTCACCAGGTACAACTAAGGGATCACTTGGAGACCACATGTCTCCCACATAAATTCCAGAGGAACCTTCGTCCTCAAACAACAATTTTGGAGTCTTTACTCCACTCCTATCACTGGGAAAATTTGCCCTCTGCCCATCATATTCACTTAAACTCTCCTTACCCCCTCTTTCAATCTCATCAACAACTATCTCCTCACTTTTAACCTCTACTCTCATTAAAATCTCATTATCACTACCAATGTTCACATAATCATTTTCTAATATATTTTTATTTTTATTATCATAATTCTTAGCACTACTTATTACCTTGTCTTTGTTTAATTTGTCTATTTCGTTTGATTCAAATTTCTCCATTTTATTTTATAAAACATTAGTTTTAATTTCTATCTGTTTATTTACTTCACATTTAGTTCTACTTTCTATCTGTTCATTAACTGTGGTTAAATATTTATTCTCTATTTCTCTATTTTGTGTCTCTATTTGGTTTTGAACTGTCTCATTGATTTGATTAATTTTATCATCTAAATTACTTATTTTAGTATTGAATTGCTCATTACTGGTTTCTGTTTGTTTTTGAATACTGTCACAATGTATTTCTACTTCATTTATTCTTTCATCAAAATTACAATTCTGTTTTTTAATTTCCTTTTTTATATCATTTAATTGTTCATCAGACTGGTTAAACTTATCATTAAAATTGTTTAATTTTGTGTTTTGCTCATCCAACTTATCGTTAAAATTGTCTAATCTTGTATCAGACTTAATACTCTGTTCGTTAAAAAGTAATCTCATCATTTTTATCACGTCATTCTACTCAACTCTTTTTGTTGGGGCTGGTGTCGAGTGAATACTTTCACCCATTATCTCTGATTCTGTTACACTTATTTCGTTCTTATGTGCCATTTTGATCGTAATAATAATAATTTTTTAATAACAAACTACCATTTGTTTTCACTTGTTGTTTTGTATTTTACTCAAACAATAACATAACCTACACTGGTACCCTATGTTGCTTCTGTGTTATGTGTATTTCGCTACCCGTCTGCTTTCGTACTCTGGTTCATTTATATAAGATAATTTATTATATAAAGTCCCTGTTCGGGCGCCATTGTTACCTACTCTCTTCTTTTGATAAATACATTTATGAATACATACCATAAAATTATATTTTTATTTGCATACCTCGTGTTTGATGCACCATACTTCCGGTAGCCACGTGCTCAGATCGTCAACATTGGATATTTTATTTACACCTAAGGGTTCCAGGGTATCGTTAAACGAGAGACGGAAGCAGCCTGGGTTATTGAAATAACGACTCATACACATTATTGGTTTACGATAGAACGCTAGTTTAATATTCTCTATATCTCTCTTTATTACGTTACAAAATAATTAGATCAAAATGGAATCATATTTCACAAAATGGCAGCTATGCAGTTCCGCTATTCCTCATCAATTATCGTTAGTGTTTTCTATATTACATACTTGAACATAATAGTACAATAGAAACATTTTATATTGCAATTGCGATCTTATTTATTCATTTAGTTTGTATAACCCATTTTATAACACATAAACCAATGCCTAGTCTAATGGTAGCCGGCATTCTCTTTCGCTCTCTCTCTCACATACTATTGTTACAGATACTAATTTTGGTGCATTTAAAAATTCTGCAGAGTGGGCCGACATCTTTGTCGTATTGTCGACAGGTGGTGGGGATTAATTGTGTTCAACTCTTTGTCTGCAGCAGCTGACGGCATTGTTTCTCGTCATCGCTATGACGTGTGTCATAATCTGTTATAACAATTTGCTTTTGTCGATCAGGACAGCCATTGAATACGTTCCATTTTGCACGTACGCTCTCGGCCTTGAGATGACTTGTATCGATGAAACTGCGTTGTTTATGTTGACATAGGGGAAGGTGACCTAACCATGTTTTATAAGCATGAATACGATAAAAAATACAATGCAAAATTCTTGCATCCCATAATCATGAAAACAGGCTTTTTGTCCTGTTACAATCTGATGTTACATACAAAGTTTTTAATAATACAGTTTGTTTATACCCTTTTCTGACCTTCTATTCTAATATAATATTCATTAATAATTTCTTATTTTACTATAATAACATTTAGTATTGACATTACAATTAATACATAACAATTATTTGACATTAAATATGGTATTTAAATTCATACCTTTTGGTACTGATTATTCATAGTAACTCATAAAAACATTTTATCATATAAGAATGGTATCCACATTCAGACATTGCATTCCTGATTCAAACTATTAAACATAATAACATTTTATTATTATAAGAACTACTCTCTATTTCCAAACCTTAGGCATAGAGTTCATTTATTGTAATTGGAACCTAACATCTCTGTTCCCTTATTTTAAAACTTACTTAAAATTATTTGGGTGCAGTCTTATCTGTTTTTCTTTAATTTTAGGGATGTATCCCTTGTCACTTTATGGATTAACTCCCAGCTCTCTATTTATCTTATTCACTCCATTGAATGTTATTACATAAATAGTGGTACTTTATTAGAAATATTAGTCCTTGCTCTTTCACCATACTATTTATTAAATAGCACTCATGATACTAAATTAAAACTTTTAAAGTTATTTAAAGGTACAGTATTTAATGTACTTTCTCAAAGTTTATTTATTACAATATAATAACTTGCACTTGTCCCCTGTTATTTCTTGATACTATCACTAGTCAGTTTTATAGTTTTATATTACCAAGATGTTTAATCATGGGGGAACTGTTAAGCTTTGTCTTTATTAATTATACAATAACTTTCTTGGGTGCACTTTTACTTAGCACTTTAAACACTTTTGTTTTCATTTATTTTACATGAGTTTTCTGGTTTTTTGGGGTGTTATACTTTCAATAGTGACATTTAATTTCTTTTGGGGTTTTTGTTTTCTCCCTACTGGATTTCCTTAGGGTATTGGTCATATTCTGCTCCCTCTACTATCTGGTATCTTCGAACTTGTCCCTGTTCATTAGGTATGTTGGTTTGTTCTGGATATCTTCCTTCTTCATTTTTGGTTTCTTCAGTACCATTTTGTTATTATTATTTTTCTTTGTTCTGGGTATCTTCCTTTTTCGTTCTCGGTTTCTTCATTATTATCTCGTGATTTTGTCCATTGATTTGGTCTGGGTATCTTCCTTACCTACTCCTATCCTACCTGGGTATTATTCTTATTTTATTTTAGTTTTTTGGGGGTTTTATTTTGCTGTACATTTATTTTTGTTGCAGAGTTTTTTCTTTATATTTACTTTTTCAAGTTATGGTGTAATTTATTTTGATATTTATTTGGTTCTCATTTGGATTTTTCTTGATATTCCATGTAATTGATTTTTACTTATGATCATATGGTAATCTTTATCAAGTGGATTATCTATCATGCTACAATATATATATATATATAGATCATTTTCTTTCAATCACTTTCTGCTACAGTCCGTTTCTTGATGTATATAATACATTTAATATTTATTATTTATTATAAATTTACCTCAAGATGTTATTTTTCTATTTGGAACATGTTTCGGGTACTATCTTGTTCCCATCCTCAGCCTTCCAGTTTTTTTGTCTGGTGAAGTACATATGTGTTGTTGGTTGATAATTGTGGCTTCCTGTTGGCTTCTGGTATTTCAAGTTGGTTTTATTGTGTGTGATTGTGGTGTATGTGTTAGTTTTTTGTGTATTTTCAATGCTGAGTGCTTTGAATATAGTGTCATGTTTTGTATTGATTTGTATTTGTTCAGGTATTAGTTTGTTTTCTGTTTTATGTTTGTATATTTGTAAGTTTTCCCATATGTTCATTATGAACATATATATATTGTGATGTTTTCAATTTTTCAATATCCAATTTTCAAAAAAAAAGAATATACAATATTATCTACTTGCAGAAGAAACAAATTGAAAACATCACAAATTATATAATTACTGCAAGAAACATCGAGTTACTTATATAGAAAGTGATATACATTTAATATTTATTATTTATTATAAATTTACCTCAAGGTTGTCCCCTCAAGGGTGTCCCGGGAGGAGAGGGAAATAATTTGAGAAATGGTTCTATAGTGTGAAAGAAGAAAAAACGTTCATATAAACATATGTCCGGAAACGCTTTGTAAGCGAGTTACGGCTAGCGAAAGATTTTGCCCGCGTTTCGGTAAATGAAGACTTTCTGAAATTCTGGGAAGGTAAATTAAGGGGCGAATTCTGTTGTTTCTTATGGTTTTTGACCTGAAAAATCGAATAAAACAGTTCGCAGAACTGTATCTCCCATAACTTTCATGATATCCTAAGTAAAACAGAAAAATCTTTGCCTAAAAACGTATTGTATTGTTTTTAACCAAAATTGGAATTTTTTGTTGATTTTTTTATTGACTTTATTTACACCATTTTTCTCAGAATTAAATTCTTTACAAGTTTTGTTTTTAACTTTTATGCATTTATTTATCAGTTAACAAAGTTATTGTACTTCTAACCTAAAAACACGTTTATATAGGTTATGAAAATGGATACAATAAAAATACTGTGAACAAAATAGAAAATAAAATCAAATATAAAATAAAAACTGAACAATTAAGAATCAATCAAAATGAACAGCACATAAATAATAACAACAACAACAAAAAATGGGCCACATTCACATACATAAATAATAAAATAACAAAACTATTTAAGAACACAGATATAAAAATAGCATACAGAACTAATAAAAATAAATTACAAATTCTAAATAGCTCACACAACAAAGATAATACAACAAATAATGGTATATACAAAATTGAATGCCAAGATTGCAATAAATGTTACATAGGACAAACAAAAAAAACAGCTGAAAAAACGTTATTTTGAACACTTAAACGCATACAAAAAACCAGAAATATATAAATCCAATTTAGCCACACATGCAATAAACACAGGACACGAATTCCCAAACATAACCAATGTATCACTAATAAAACATATACCACACAAAGGCACCATAATGAACATTTGGGAAAATTTACAAATATTCAAACATAAAACACAAAACAAACTAATACCAGAACAAATACAAATCAATACAAAACATGACACAATATTCAAAGCACTCAATATCGAAAATACACAAAATACAAAAACATGTACCACAACCACACACAATAATACAACTTTAAAAGACCAAAGACCAACAAACTACCTTAATAACATCCAGCAGCCAACACACAAATACTTAACCAGAAACAAGATGGCGAAGGCTGAAGATGAGAGAACAGGAACTCTCAAAACATGTTCCAAATAAGGAAAAGAACATCTTGAGGTAATATAATTATAAATTTTAAATACTATATATATATATATATATATATATATATATAAAATATCATGTGGGTTAGAATTAAACATTTTTTTATGTGTAAGAAATTAATATTCAATAACACTTTATTGTAACAATAATACTATAATGTGTATGAAGCTTTGTAGTATAATATTCATTTTTGTAATTGGCAGTATAGCTTCAGACTGTTTGAACAGCACCTGGTGAATCACTGTTTTAAAAAATCTTTTCTTGACTTTCTGGAAGTAGTGACAGCAGTCGGGTATGCAGTATAAGTACAAAATATTTTTAAAATTCCACAGAGGTACTTCGTTTATATATTTTCAATTTAAAAAATACATTAAAATATGAATAAAAACTTTGAAAGTAAATGACATTAGGTAAAACATATAAGAACTCTTGACTTTTGCAAGTGAAGTGTGTAGTGGGGAATTATATTTTGCTTTCATGTGGCAAGGTAAACAATCATATTGGTCAATTAGAAGAATAGATGTTTGGTATAAGTTTCTTGCTTTATAGTTATTTCCAGATTGAAGTAATGAATGCAAATTAAAAACTAATGATAATGTGATGTATTTATAATATACACACACTTATTGCTTACTAATGGTACCTATAATCTCAATCTTCTGTTGTAGTGTATTCATTGTTCATAACCTAAAGGTACAACAATAGAAGATTGCAAATTAAAAAGATTTTATAACTGAAGGAGTATAAAATCTATAAAGTTAGTCATGTTTAGCGTGCATTATAAAATTTGGTAATCATAATGATCTGAAGTTTTTAGCAAATAACTGTCTGATTGTACTTAACTTCTTATTTGTAGAAAATGCTGGAAATTATAAAAGACAGGCTCAATCGACAAATATGTGATGATGTTCTTGAAGTTGCATGGTCAACTATGTGGAATGTAACTGATGAAACTGCTATTAACTGTGAGAGATTCCTAGATGGTAGAGGGATGGAATACTTTCTTGGATGCCTTAGTGTGAGTACTTAACAGTACTTTTTTAGTGCATACATAACAGTGGTGAATGAGGCATGTAGTGTAAACTGTGAATGGATCTATTCATATTCTTCATCAGAAAGACACAAAAAGCAGTGAGTAATAGTCGTCATAAAACATTGTTTAGCAAGACAAATGAATCGATATATATTTAAAACATCATTTGAAATATTAAGTTTTTTTTCTTATAGAGAAATCACATAATAAGTTACAGTAATAAAGAAATGTTTATGTGTGTGTTTACAGTTAAAGTCAATTCAGTTAAAATTTTGGGCATTGTTGGATAACACAGCTAACATAAACTGTGAAAATTTTAACTCGGTTGAAACTGTTGTTACTTCTAGAAATATTATTAAAGGTCTTCAGAAAATTGCATTTAATAATAATAGCGCATGTACTTGTGTAAATAAATGATCTTCACTATTTATTGATACCGGTATATTACATTACATTAATATAAATATGTTTTTATTTTCATTACGTTAAGAGTTAAATATAAATGGTTGTTAAAAGTGTGTTTATGTAAATGAAAGATCATTGTGTTGTAAATGTAAAATGCATAAAAGAGCCAACTCTTACATGTGATACTGTCCAACTCTTTAAAAACCCTTTAAAACCCTTTTATTACCTACAGTGTATAAAGGATGATAATAACAAATTCATTGTTTCTACTGTATGCAGCTACAGGTAAAGAAAGTGCCAAATTGTTTTCATCTAATTATGAAGCACTACTTAAAAGCTCAGCTTATAGCCTGTGTTAGTTATATTTACCACATGTTTTATTAGGTAACAAAGTTACTTGAAAAGTAATATCCAGATCAGAGTGCACATTGGGTCCATGCATACCTATTACTGTTCAGGCAGTCTCGGTGACATCTGTTTAGTCTGTGTGTGAGTTTCCATTGCATTCCCATCAACCTTGTATTGTCTCTGTGCACATTCATAATGTTAACCCTTTGAGGACTGACATCCGATATATTAGACATCATTTAAAATTGCTGCTGTTTTTACAGGAATCGATTCTATGAGTTGCCAACATTTCAATTATAAAACAAACATATGTAGTTTACAATTCAACCATTGGATAGTGGTATTTTCTTTTTTTTAGCGTTGACATGATATTGAAATGGCAGTGTTTGCGTGTTGTTTTGCTATCAGCATTCAAGTTGGTTATGTTTATGTTGTTTTTATATTTTTTTATTTTATTTTATACATGCTATTTGTGAGTAAACATATTTCTACATATATTTAGTGTAGTTTTAGAAGTGTTTATGTTAAAATATTTGTGTATGGATTTCCAAAAACTGCTTTAAAAATTGGTGTTGCGTGAATGTTTATGTTTTGTGCTACAGACACTGTCGACATTTTAGGTTACAGTTTGGAATGTTAATGTATTATAGTAGTAATTACCAATAAAGTAATTGTAATCATAGTAATACCTTTTAATGGATCTTAGGTAAAACATTTAGTTTGAAACTTCGTGAAGTGGTATTATGTAAAAGTTTTTCATTCAAGCATATGGAATAATTGCAGAGTTCATCAAAATTTTTGAAATTATGTAAAATTATTTATAAAATTAACAACTTACAAAAGAACTCTAAATATATTACAGAGGTCTAATTTTTATTACCATTTAAAAATAAGTGACTGCATCAGTTCAGTTTCTAGCTTTGATGGAGTGTATACAAAAGTTATACGAGGGCTGCCTTTTAAGTCTTTACAAACGACCACTAGATGGCGCTAGTGAGATGTGACATTATCATTGTTGAAAAATTTGTTATATGTTATTTGTAAGACAATTGCAGCTCAGATATTGGCCGAGTAGTTTGTTTACAGTGAGCGTTTAAAACAAAAGTGTTTGTGAAAAAATGGAAATTTCATGTGAAGGTTTTCGTTGGATGATTTTTACGATTTTAATAAAGGCCTAACTCAACAACAATGCCTCGAATCGCTTCGTACAACTTTTGGTAATCAATCACCATCAGAAAAGACTGTTTACAATTAGTTTGCGGAATTTCGCCGTGGTCGTGCTTCAGTCAGCGATGAATTTCGTGAAGGTCGACCTAAATCGGTTGTTGTTCCCAAAAACATCGATGCTGTGCACAACATGATTAAAGAAGATCGCCATGTGACTTACCGTGAAATAGAGGCATCCTTAGGCATATTGAAGACTGCAGTACATTCGATTTTACATGAACATTTAGCTGTTAAAAAGATCTGTTCCCGATGGATTCCGCATAATTTGACCAAAACTCAAAAACAGGCTCGTGTCAATTGGTGTAAGGAAATGATCCAAAAATTCGACCGAGGAAATGCAAAATCCGTATACAACATCGCAACAGGAGACGAAACTTGGATATATTCGTACGAGCCGGAAACTGAGCAACAATCAACTGTTTGGGTGTTCCAAGATGAACCGAAGCCAACAAAAGTGGTTCGTTCATGAAGCACTTCCAAGAAAATGATCGCTTGTTTCTTTGCTTACACTGGACATGTCGCGACCATTGCTTTAGAGGATCGAAGAACAGTTAATGCTGAATGGTATACAACAATTTGTTTGCCACAAGTCATCGATGAAATCAGGAAACACAACCGAAAACGTCGCATCATTCTTCATCACGACAATGCCAGCTCTCACACAGCACGTCAAACAACTGATTATTTGAAGGAGGAAAACATCGAATTAATGTCTCATTGCCCGTATTCACCTGATTTACCGCCAAACGACTTCTTTTTGTTCCCGAATGTCAAACAAAAAAATGCGTGGACAGCGATTTTCATCACCTCAAGAAGCTGTTGAATCCTTCCAAAACCATATTTCTGAGGTACCAACATCAGAGTGGAAAAAATGTTTCGGGACTTGGTTCGAACGCATGCAAAAGTGTGTAAATCTCAAAGGCGAATATTTTGAGAAACAATAAAACGATTTGTAACAAAAAATGTTTTTTCTTTCATTGTCTTTGTAAAAACTTAAAAGGTAGCCTATGTACTTTACTTTACTTCTTTACTTCTTGGTACGAGCATCCAATTCATCCGCAATCGATGGCACGATGCACCTCGTACACTTGAGCAGCCAGAACCAGTAGTTTTTTATCTCTCAAAATTGTTTTCATTTTTGTGTCTTGGTCCAATTTACTAAGTTGCTCCTTCACCATACAAAAGTTATAAAATTAGCATATGTTTTGCCGCATATAATACATAAATTTTTGCTTCTGTTACAAACAGAGTACCGGTATTCATTTTTTGCACAAGGTTAGATCAATATCTAAGCAAATTAACTATGGCAGTTTGGTGTCCCAGAGATTATAACCACATTTTAATTTAATAATTTATTAATATTTTTATATACAAAGTAATTAATACTATACTAATACAGTGTAAATAGTAATACTTATAGTATACTTATAGACAGTAATAGTAATATTGTACTATATTCAGTATCACCAACTTATGCTTTATAAAAAAAATTATACTCAAGTATGTTTCATATGTGGAAAATATGAAGAAAAATCACAGTCACTACAACACTACAAAAATGGCAAAACTGACCTGGGTCTTTTCGCATGTACCAGTGAAAATAATGCTGGTCCCCCAAAAGGTTAAAAGGAATCAAGACTATTGCCTCTTGGTGATTCGATTTCTTCATGCAAGAAATATATGACCTTGGGAGGTTTACTGCCAAATAATGAAGTGTACAGCAACACCATAAATACAGTAGTGGCATTGCAGTTTTAATGCAGGGAAGAGAGAATGTCCTTGATGATGAACAAACTGATACTCCTCCATCATTATGAACGATTTGCTGTGTTGTGTTGATGAATTCACCAAACAGGATTGAGTGTTACACTCAAAGAAATTAGCGAAAATTTTATGTTTATTTCCTGCACTATTATCCATGAAATTATCATCTTCATCTCAAGTACCAAAAACTTGTGAGGTGGGTTGTATGGAGTCTTAATGGTGAACACAAAAGAAACATATTGGTAACACATTGTCTTTTTGAATCACTACTCAAATGATATAGATGAATTTTTAACATATACCATAACAGGAGACACAATCTGGGTTTCATATACCATGCCAAAGAGTCAGCATCAGTCTGCAGTATCACCCTCATTCACCATTCACAAAAAAAAATCAAACAGACAGTCTCAATTCAAAAGGATGTTGGTACCATGTTGGCTAAAAAGGTCCATTCTTTGTTGACTTTGTGCACCATGGAGCCACTGTAAGTGCTCACACATGTTGCAAAACATTAAAAAGATTGCAGCAGGCCATTCAAAATGTCAGTAAGGGCCTCTTGTGTAGTGGCATTTTGCATCACGCTGCTATGAAAACAAAACAGTCACTTTCAAAATTTAATTGGGAAATTTTTAATTAATCAACCTACAGGCCTGACCTTGCCCCCAGTGACTATCATCCGTCTGTTTTCCAAACTAAAAGAATTTTTGGGAGGAAAGCGTTTGAGAATGAAGACTTGCAGAAAACGGTGACTACTTGACTTAGTGAACTGGTGGTGCAGGAATATGATGTGGAAATAGAAAAACTCATTCAACAGTATAATAAATGCCTAAATACAAGGTGACTGTGTATAAAAGTAGCTTAGGTTCCTGTACATTAAATAAAAAAATGTTGTGTAAATATATTATAGTAAAATGGGCATTATTTTCTAAATGACTCTCATACATTATTTGTGCATCTCAAATTATGCTCATATTAATAAGCATTCATTGAGTAAAAGTTTATAAATGAAAGCATGTTGCAATATTTATGGTATAATAATTATTATTTAAATATTAGAATTACCTTGGTTTCCTTCTTTGCAACTTCTTTGTGTTTTTTCTCAATATACACTACGCGTTTCGGGACTTAAAGTCCCATCATCAGGTGGATAAACTTTTCATTCATGTAGAGCACGTCACTAGATAAAAAATATATAAAGGTCACGCACATCCCGCTACTCAGTCGATTTCCCCACTCGCGTTATCTCACGATGCGCATCGCTACCGACCCTGCGAGCGACTGACAAATCTATTCGGCCTGTACTTATTTGTTGTGCTGTTTCAGCATGCATATAGCAGTATCATACAGTTCATTTGACTTGAACGACAGTTTCTCGTTCAGAAGCTGATTATTGTGTGTTGTAGAGGCTCTGTAAATTTCAAACTCCTCCAGTGCGTCCATGAGTTTACCCTTTCTGCAGAAATGCAGTGGTTTGAAATTATTTCTAAAATTGGAATAGGTATGGTTGTGATCAATGATATGCATGGCAAAGTTTGATTTGATGTTCCTGATGTTGCCCCTAGGCAGGTGCTCTTTATATCTATCTAAAAATTTTCTACCTGCTTGTCCAATGTAGAAACTATTACATACTTCACATTCTACTTTATACACCCCTGAACAGCTTTCTACTGGTTTATTGGATTTTGGCCTTAAAGTTTTTAAAATGCTGTTATTCGTGTTAAAAGATATTGTATAGTCATACTTTCTAAAAACATAAATAGTATTGGGTTAAAGATTCGTATATTCAGTTGCTATGTATTTCTGAACTCTATTGTGTGTTTCATTGTTATTTCTATGTAGGTTCTTTTTTTGCTTTTTTACTAACCTATCCACAATCACGCTGTTATAACCGTTGGCCATCGCTATGTACTTTATAGTATTAAGTACTTCACGGTAGTCCTCCGGCTCCAATGGAATTTTCAATAGCCTGTTGACGAATGAGTTAAAAGACGCCTGCCTACATGTGCCATCAAATACAAGAAATGTATCATCTACATACCGCGTGTATGTTAAAAAAAAAAGATCATTTCATACACGCGGTATGTAGATGATACATTTCTTGTATTTGATGGCACATGTAGGCAGGCAGAAATTTTGAATAAATATATAAATAGTATACATCCAAACATAAAGTTTACACTCGAGTTGGAGAACGAACATAGCTTAAATTTTCTCGACCTGATGATACAAAACATAAATAATCACCTTAAATTTAAAATCTACAGAAAGCCGACCACTACAGACATTACTATCCATGCGTCCTCATTTCATCCATTCGCTCAAAAAATGCCGTCTTTTAACTCATTCGTCAACAGGCTATTGAAAATTCCATTGGAGCCGGAGGACTACCGTGAAGAACTTAGTACTATAAAGTACATAGCAATGGCCAACGGTTATAACAGCGTGATTGTGGATAGGTTAGTAAAAAAGCAAAAAAAGAACCTACATAGTAATAACAATGAAACACACAATAGAGTTCAGAAATACATAGCAACTGAATATACGAATCTTTAACCCAATACTATTTATAATATTTTTAGAAAGTATGACTATACAATATCTTTTAACATGAATAACAGCATTTTAAAAACTTTAAGGCCAAAATCCAATAAACCAGTAGAAAGCTGTTCAGGGGTGTATAAAATAGAATGTGAATTATGTAATAGTTTCCACACTGGACAAGCAGGTAGAAAATGTTTAGATAGATATAAAGAGCACCTGCCTAGGGGCAACATCAGGAACGTCAAATCAAACTTTGCCATGCATATCATTGATCACAACCATACCTATTCCAATTTTAGAAATAATTTCAAACCACTGCATTTCTGCAGAAAGGGTAAACTCATGGACGCACTGGAGGAGTTTGAAATTTACAAAGCCTCTACAACACACAATGATTAGCTTCTGAACGAGAAACTGTCGTTCAAGTCAAACGAACTGTATGATACTGCTATACGCATACTGAAACAGCACGACAAATAAGTACAGGCCGAGTAGATTTGTCAGTCGCTCGCAAGGTCGGTAGCGATGTGCATCGCGAGATAACGCAAGTGGAGAAATCGACTGAGTAGTGAGATGTGTGTGACCTTTATATATTTTTTATCTAGTGACGTGCTCTACATGAGTGAAAAGTTTGTCCACCTGATGATGGGACTTTAAGTCCCGAAACGCATAGTGTATATTGAGAAAAAACACAAAGAAGTTGCAAAGAAGGAAACCAAGGTAATTCTAATATTTAATTATATAGGCAACTTGGAGACCACAACAATTATGAATAATTATTACTTTCAGAGATTTCCAGATAAAGAAGAACTTATGAGGAATATGATGGGACTGCTTGGTAATGTGGCTGAAGTAAAACCATTAAGACCTCGTCTCATGACTAGTCATTATATTACTGTGTTTACTGATCTTGTGGGTTCTTGCAGTGATGGAATAGAGGTAACTGCTCTGTAGATACATATTAATATGTTTTTGTTACACATGTACATTATGTGACTGTTAATATATTAATATACTGTAAAACTGGAACTGGCATGAATTGTGTGCGTATTTTTATACTTAATTCAATAATAAAAAACCACGTCTGACAAAGTGTTATTTTTTTTAAATACATTTTTGAAAAATATAAGTATCCAAACACATTTACATGCTTCAGCAAGAATTTTATAAATTGATTGTGTATTTAAATAATTCAGTGTTTTAAACAATGAATATTTATTTAAAACTATGTACTGTCAATTGACGTATATAGACTGATACCCTGTATACTTTCAACAAGATGACAGAATATTAGCATCTAAGTTCATATAGGAAGCATAAAAAGAGTTGTGCTATATATGACTCATGCTATCTATTTTATCATCATAAATATTACTGAAATAATGTATTATATAGTTTCAGCATTTGGAATATGACTACAATGCTTAGGCATATTAAATACCATACAACAGAGTTAAAGGATGAAAGATGTTTTTTAAAATTAATGTTAGCTCCTTTTTGGTATATTTAAGTAAATTTTAATGAACTAAAAAGATTGATTAACTTTATCACCCTTAATTAACTTAAAAGGTTAAACATTTAGTGAGTCCTGTCTTTGGTGTAACATTGTCTTATGTACAAATAAATAGAATGGATCGTTCTTCAGGCTAGTTTATTTTAAGCAGTTTTGTGAAAAATTGTTGAGTAATTAGGTCATGTGTATTCATACACATACAAATTTGTCTATATACTGTAGGAAGAATATACTGTAAATATATTTATTAATGTTGTAAGCAGATTTTTTTGCTTATATATTATTGTTCGTAAAGAATTCTGAGATCACCATAGTGAAAATACATCGTAATCATTACATTATCTCAGTTCTGTTATGCACAGCATCACACTGTTATATAAAAACAGTATGTTTTGACGCACCCGCACGTGCGCGCGCGCGCGTATGTGTGTGTGTGATTAATTTATCGGTCATCATAAAAATAATGTCATTAAATTGTAACAGCACTTTTAAAACTGTTTTATTTTAGTAGCTCATTAATTTTTTGAAATAATTTTCGATGAGCATAATTAGCATTGGATGACGTTCAGTCATATTTTCATGATTTGTGTGTGTGTGTGTGTGTGTGCGCGCGCGCACACACATTTTGCACATGTCAAAAGCAAACTTAAAAGAATTTTTATATATTGTCTTGGTTGTTTGTACTGTAGTTTATTTGAAAATCTCTGACCAGCCATAAACGAATAAAGTTTTAATTTTCTTAGAAAATATCGGTATGGAGAACCATACATGACTTCCATATTCTAAGATTTATATTTAAAATCATTTTCAGCCAAACAGCCAGGGAAGGAATTTTAACAAAAAAATACTTCTTTGTTGCCAATAACGTAGTACACATATAAAAAAAAATTATCCCCTCCCCCTTCAACTATAATTTTGATTTATAGAAAATTACCCCCAGCCCGTTCAACTAGCCTCTTCATTTATAGATATTTCATCTACGTTTCTACAGTGGATTATTAAGATCTTTTCAGGATACTTTATCAAAATTAAGTACTTTACTCATGTTTCAACAAAAAATGTTTCAGGTAAACTGCCCTTTCCCCGTAACCGATCTTCACCAAAATCAACAGACATTGAGTTCTCTATAGCTCAGGCACATATGTAAAAAATTATTTGATTCTGTTTGAATTTACGGCAGTTATGGTTCGTCATATAAAAAATTACCCATGTTAAAACATAAAACATGAGATTTATAAAACATATCTAAGATTTATATTTAAAATCATTTTTGAAATAAAATATTTTCATAGAACCTACTAACGCTGGGGAAATCTGAGGAGCCAATCAGAGTTGGGCCTACCTGTCACTCTGCTGAATTTGGTGGAAAGCCCTGTCACTGTCGTCAAGTCCCCACCTCAATGAAGAACCCATTGTTTTATAAAAATATATTTAAATTTTGAAAACTGAAAATTCTTTTCTTGTTGTAAATATTTATATTTTATAATCAAAATGACTTTATTTTTGTTACCTGGCAACAAAATTATTTTATTTTCAACAATTACCATTGTTTCAAAAAGTTTAAATAAATTTTCAAGTACTTTACTCTTGTTAAAACGTAAAAGGTTGCAGGTAAACTACCCCTTCCCCTTAACCGATCTTCACCAAAATCGAAAGTCCTTGAGACCTCTACAATTCAGGGATGTATGCAAAAAATTATTTGATTCTGTTTGAATTTGCGGCAGTTATCGTTTGCCATAGAAAAAAAAACGTTGCAGGTAAACTACCCCTTCCCCTCAACCGATCTTCACCAAAAACAATAGGTCTTGAGTACTCTACAAATCAGGGCTGTATGCAGAAAATTATTTGATTCTGTTTGAACTTGCGGCTGTTATCGTTTGCCATAGAAAATACCCTTGTTAAAAAAACGTTGTAGGTAAACTACCCCTTTCCCTTAACCGATCTTCACCAAAAACAATAGGTCTTGAGAACTCTACAATTTAGGGCTGTATGCAAATAATCTTTTGATTCTGTTTGAATTTGCGGCTGTTATCGTTTGCCATAGGAAATACCCTTGTTAAAACATAAAACGTTACAGGTAAACTACCCCTTTCCCTTAACCGATCTTCACCAAAAACAATAGGTCTTGAGAACTCTACAATTCAGGGCTGTATGCGAAAAGTTATTTGATTCTGTTTGAATTTGCGGCTGTTATCGTTTGCCAAAAAAAAAATATCGGTATGGAGAACCATACAAGACTTCCATATTCTAAGATTTATATTTAAAATCATTTTCAGCCAAACAGCCAGGCTGTGTCTTACCTGCCTTTTTATTGCTGTATTAAATGAAAAATATTATATTACATTAAAATGAAAAAATTATAATTTTATTGCCTGGCAACAAAATTATTTTATTTTTAACAATTACCATTGTTTCAAAAAGTTTAAATAAATTTTCAAGTACTTTACTCTTGTTAAAACGTAAAAGGTTGCAGGTAAACTACCCCTTCCCCTTAACCGATCTTCACCAAAATCGAAAGTCATTGAGACCTCTACAATTCAGGGACGTATGCAAAAAATTATTTGATTCTGTTTGAATTTGCGGCTGTTATCGTTTGCCATAGAAAATACGCTTGATAAAAAAACGTTGCAGGTAAACTACCCCTTCCCCTTAACCGATCTTCACCAAAAACAATAGGTCTTGAGTACTCTACAAATCAGGGCGGTATGCAAAACATTATTTGATTCTGTTTGAATTTGCGGCTGTTATCGTTTGCCATAGAAAATACCCTTGTTAAAAAAACGTTGCAGGTAAACTACCCCTTTCCCTCAACCGATCTTCACCAAAAACAATAGGTCTTGAGAACTCTACAATTTAGGGCTGTATGCAAATAATCTTTTGATTCTGTTTGAATTTGCGGCTGTTATCGTTTGCCATAGGAAATACCCTTGTTAAAACATAAAACGTTACAGGTAAACTACCCCTTTCCCTCAACCGATCTTCACCAAAAACAATAGGTCTTGAGAACTCTACAATTTAGGGCTGTATGCAAATAATCTTTTGATTCTGTTTGAATTTGCGGCTGTTATCGTTTGCCATAGGAAATACCCTTGTTAAAACATAAAACGTTACAGGTAAACTACCCCTTTCCCTTAACCGATCTTCACCAAAAACAATAGGTCTTGAGAACTCTACAATTTAGGGCTGTATGCAAATAATCTTTTGATTCTGTTTGAATTTGCGGCTGTTATCGTTTGCCATAGGAAATACCCTTGTTAAAACATAAAACGTTACAGGTAAACTACCCCTTTCCCTTAACCGATCTTCACCAAAATCAGCAGATCTTGAGAACTCTACAATTCAGGGCTGTATGCGAAACATTATTTGATTCTGTTTGAATTTGCGGCTGTTATCGTTTGCCAAACAAACAAAATTACCCTTGCTAAAAAAAAACCGTTGCAGGTAAACTACCCCTTTCCCTCAACCGATCTTCACCAAAAACAATAGGTCGCGAGTACTCTGCAAATCAGGGCTGTATGCAAAAAATTATTTGATTCTGTTTGAATTTGCGGCAGTTATCGTTTGCCATAGAAAAAAAATCTACAGACAGACAGACACACAGACAGACACACAGACACTTTTCGGAAAACGACTTTTTTTCATGTTTTGAGTGTAGTAGAATCAGAATCTGCAATAATCTCGAACACGATTTTTTTTTGCCATCACCATACTTCCATTCCTTAAGGAATATGGAAGTAAAAATTTCCCTTGATAAAAAAAAACCGTTGCAGGTAAACTACCCCTTTCCCTCAACCGATCTTCACCAAAAACAATAGGTCGCGAGTACTCTACAAATCAGGGCTGTATGCAAAAAATTATTTGATTCTGTTTGAATTTGCGGCAGTTATCGTTTGCCATAGAAAAAAAAATCTACAGACAGACAGACACACACACAGACACTTTTCGGAAAACGACTTTTTTTCATGTTTTGAGTGTAGTAGAATCAGAATCTGCAATAATCTCGAACACGATTTTTTTTGCCATCACCATACTTCCATTCCTTAAGGAATATGGAAGTAAAAATGAGGTTTTAACAATGAAAAATGTGTAGTTAATAATGAAACTTTCATTTGCTGCAAGGAAATTCAGCATTAATGAACCTTCCTTAAGAACAATTAAGCAGATGTAAGAAGTTTAAAAAATCACATCAAAGCATCACTGTGAATCAAAGTGACATCATGTACAAGAAATTCAGTCTTAGAAAAGGTAGAAAATGGATTAATCATACCTCTGGAAGATCAAACACAAAAAAGGATTTGTTTCAGTTTGGCACTGATTCCAGGAAAAAAAACATTTACATTGATCTGATTTCATAACAGTTTCATTTCTTACAATATTTAAAGTAAAAGAATTTAGCATTTCATGTTCTATTGGTAATAGAGAATTGCCTATTTACTCTTGAACTTTGGCTGAAATTTGAAAGAGGCAACTTAAACCATTGAAGTATGAGGTGGTATCAAAAATTTCCAAGACTAATCCAGTATAGAAAGTGTACTTATTTTGCCAAATAAGAGAGGATCTGGAAGTGATATCGATTCTGGATTTTATTGAACAGAGGCAACTATGCTGGTGGGGACACATGCAGAGAATGGATAGTGATAGAATGGTAAAACAGGTTTGGGAGGCAAAATCAGGGGGGAGAAAGAAGAGAGGAAGACCGCGACTGACTTGGAATGGAATGATGGGAAACATTTTGAGAGAAAGAGGCTTGGGCTGGAGGGAAGCGAAGACATTGTCAGTGGATAGAGTAAGATGGAAAAAATTTGTATATAGAGTGTACTTGATGTACTTATCATATATTGATGTAACCCGACACCAATATGGTATTAGGGTATTTTGATAATAAATAAAAAAATAAACTTATTTTGTCAAACCAATCCCCTTGTACAATAATACACTGCTACCAGGGGTTTTCCACTCCTCAAGAGCTCCCTGGAGGTTCTAATCTTGAAGTGTGTCAAACACCAACTGCAGTCACACTCAATCTTATTCATTGTTTAAAAAACAAAAAAAAACAGCCCTTCAGTTTGAGCTTTGGGAAGAAGGAGTCGCAGAAGGGGGAAGACAAATCTGGTTGTGAGGAAGAGTGGCCTAAAATCTGGTTGTGGTGATCATGCTGCAGTGGCCTAAAAAAATGCATTTCAAATGCTCTGTGAACAAGGGTATTCTGATGGAGCATCCAGTTGCCTTTGCACCACAGTTTAGGTCTTTTTGTCAGTTATCCTTCCTGAGGTGTCTCTCATTATTGCAGTGAAACTAGACAGTAGAGATTTGACTCTTAGGAATGAATTCATAGTACACAATCCCGTGAATGTTAAAGCAAATAGTTAGCATTCTCGTGGCCATGCTCCTGACCTACCTCGCCTTCCTTGAACTTGAAGATCCTGCACTCTTCCACTGCAAAGTCAGTCGTTTCGCTTCTGTATCTTAACTGTAGACCCAAGTCTCATTCATACCCAGTGATGATACTCCATACGATGGTTAAGTCAGCAAGATCTGGTAATTAAGACTCTAATAGACTTTGATACAGGTATATATAGAATATACATGGGAGACTTTGCAGCAATGCAGTGCATGTTCAAATCAGAGGTGAGAATTTCCTGTACTGTTCTGTATGGCACATTTACAATGGTAGCAATATCCTGAATGGTTCTCCAGTTATCCTCATACATAACATTTTGTGCATCCTGATTTTACACAACATACACACAATCCAATGATCTTGATTTTGTTAACATTTTTTGGGGTTGTGCTCGAGGAAGGTCTTTGCTCTCTCTTCATCTTGCAGTGATGTTCTGCCACTGCAAGATGTTCTGCCACTCTTGAAGTCCAAGTGCCACTCAGAACAAATTGTGAGACTCATTGCTTTATTGCCATAAGCCTGCAAATCATTTGAAAAGTTTCCATTGCAGTTTTAACAAGTGTGACGTAGAATTTGTTGTAGCTCTCTTCTCTGTCTTACAGTCGTTATGGAAATCACAATCATGCCCCTGTATATACAGTGAAACCTTGATACAACACTCTTCCGCGGACTGGCCAAAGAGTGCTTTATATCGAGGGTCGCTTTATATAAAGCTCCCAAGTTTAACTATTTAATTTGCTGACACCGTGAAAATGAGCATTACATCAAGGGTCGCCTATATAGAGGTTCCACTGTAGTCACAAAAACTCAAAGCATAGCTCCCAATGTTCACAGAACGATGATGACATACTAACTAGTAAAAGGTGCTGTACCCAATATGATATCCTCATACTACTGTATGCTTTTGTGCCTCAGAATTTTTAGCCACCTTGTAGAATTCTAGCCTCTAAGCACAACATTGTTATTACAACCTGTGGATCAAAGTGTAAATGCTTATGGCAAACATTTATATGAAACTGTTTGACGATATGGAAAGTAATCAGAAATTAATATTAAGCAATTTTGGGAAGAATTTTGTAATTGCTGGTAACATTTTGAACATTAAAATTTGTTAAAACAAATTGCCAGAAAAAAGTGTAGTGCCTGTGGAAAAATCTTTGGGCAGAGCTGATTAAAAAAAAAAGAAACTTTGTGTATACTTAGTAGCAATTGCAAAGAAATATCTGAAGTAGGAAGACAGTGTTAAACGTTTTTGTGGTTTACAAGCAGAAGAGACACAAAAAGAACTGTTGATGGTTTTAAACTTTATGTGAGAGAATTCTGGAATTAGTAGAAGAGAATGTGATGATAAAAATAACAAAACAAATGAAGAAAGCTTTATATCACTATAGTATTGACGACTCGGAACACTAAGTTTTTTATAAGTAAAAACGTAAAGTTTTACCTTACAGCCTAAACCGGCTTTCACCTTTAGAAGGCTTCATCAGAGGTGAAGATTTAGTGTTCCGAGTCGTCAATACTATAGTGATATTTAGTTAAGTAACGGACACGTCATGGACAACGAAATCCAAGAAGAAAGCTTTGTTTCTTTATCTAAACAATTGTATTAAAAGTCATTATATAAAAGTTATCAGAATGCCTGCAGTACTTTAAAATTTTTAATAGAGACTCAGAAAGTAACTGCAATTTACAGTTTTGAAAAGAAATGGAGATTGTGTAGTACCATAGAGAAAGAAGACTTTTTACAAGAAACCATAACCAGTTTTTTGCTAAATAATAACTGTAGTGTAAGTAATTCTTTTTTTTTTGGGGGGGGGTTATTAAGATAGAATGGAAATTATATTTTAATTTTAAAAATGTTATTCCAGTAACTACTAATTTGATTGAGGTAAAGAATGACAATAAAGTAATACATTCAGTGTTGCCACTTTTCCAGTATTGTTACATGGATAGATGACAGATGAAAATATTGGAAAAAACTCTTTCAATATTCTTTTTATTGAATTATTGATTAAATCAGTTACTTAATGAGACATAGAATCTATTATAAAACACATGCATATCAGTCTCTGCAAAAGTGAAAACAGGCAACACGACCATTCCTTATGGACAACATCACTCCTTAATGTGTTGTCATATCAGATAACTGGGCAATCAAATTGACAATAGTAAGTTATTCGAAAAAAACTGACTGTTCTGATGAAAACAGGCCATAAGGCAACACAGATTACATTCCATAGATAATTTTTGTGCAGAACCTATCCAAAATTGTGTGTGTTGTCAATATCTTAATTTATACAGAGTTACTGGTATGTAATTGAGACAGCACTATGCAGTAGTAACCATTTCATTATATCACCTCAATCAGTTGGTTGGTCAATAAATGTAGTAAAAAAAATGTAATTACCTTGTATTTTTAAACTGTGTAGTATGTAGTAGAATAAGTAATCATGTACTAAAACAAATTGTATCCCATTTTCTTACAGGAATTCTAAAATTATTGAGTAGTTACCAAAAATACGAGGATTATTCAATAGAAACAGGTTTGATCTGCACAGCCATGACTTCATCGCCATGGCAATGGAATTGATTTATTTGTGTTGTCTGTTTAAATATTAGTGACGCATCTGTCAAAAATATTTGCAGTTTGTTCTTCTCTAAGCATTGTGACTGCATTGAAAAATGGCATATACGATAGAAAATCCGTCCAAAGATAATCTGCATGCCATTATTCAGTTTTTGGCCACTGAGGGCCTTCAGCCAATGGAAATTATACGAGAATGAAAACTGTATATGGTGACTATAGTTATTCTCATACGGCAGTGGTTGAATGGTGCAATAAATTTCAACAAGGAAGAAAATCCACTAAAGATTTGGTCCGTCCCGGACCTGCACGTGTTGCAGCATCAGATGAAAATATGAGACAACTGGAAACTGCTTTATGCACAGATAGGTGCATCAGAATTAGAGAACTTTCTCAAATTTTGAGCATCAGCATGGGAACTGTTCATTCCATCATTTGTAGTCTTGGCTATCGCAGAGTTGCTGCTCAGTGGATTCCACGACTGCTTACTGATGAGCATAAAAATTTACATTCGACCTTATCATTACAGCATTTGATGCGCTATCGACAACAAGGTAATGCCTTTGTACACCAAATTGTTGCAAACATGCACAATCTCCAAAGGCGAAAAAATGTTGGTCCCAACCGTCAGCAGGAAAAGTAATGATGACTGTATTTTTTGATTATCAGGATCTGCTGCCCTTAGATTTTAAAGAACCTGGTGTCAACATCAACAAGCGATATGCAGACAGCTTAAAATGCTTACAGGTCAGCATCAAGAATAAACGTCCCGGGAAGCTCACAAATGGTTTCATTCTTCTGCATGATAATGCTCGACCCCATGTACCCCAGACAATACAAGATCTGCCTGGTCGTATGAAGTGGGACGTCTTACAACATCCACCTGACAGTCCCGACTTGTCCCCGTGCGATTATCATGTTGTTTGGTCCATTAAAGAAATCACTAAAAGGACAGTGATTCAAATCGGACGTTGAGGTAGAGTTTGCTGATAGCGAATGGTTCCGCAAACAGCTGCAAGAATTTTACCAGGAGGGAATCTACAGATTAGTGCAACAGTGGGTCTCATGCCTTAAAGTTAATGGAGACTTCTTTTAAAATCATTGAATAAAAAATGTTTTACAGCCTCAAAACGTATTTCTATTGAACAATCCTTGTAACATTGAATAATAAATTAATGCTAAAGATAGAGGCTGTTCTGTAGCTTTAGCAGTTTTGACACTTTTTAGTAATTGATTAAACATAAAATAAAGTAAAATGCAACTTAAAATAATCTTTTGGAGTCTAACTAGTACTCATTGGAAACTACAATCTAACAGCCAGTAGAATAGGTCAGGAAAGACTATAACATTAGTGCAAATTATAGATGTAACAAAGACAGACAGAAGAGAGAGATAGAGAGAGAAACACAGCCAGTATAAATGTTTACATGCAGCACAATGACAACAAAAATCAGACACCACAGTGGTGATAGTAAAAAAAGTTCAGCTGTTAATGTGTAGTTTTCAAGGCTTCGACAGTTCACAGGAATAAGTTTACAACTGTGAACTGTTACACAATTATGTGTCTAGTGCAGGTACACCAGGAAAATGAGAAAAATGCTTAAAGATTCCAAATTACACAGTGTGAGTCTAGTAATTTTAACCCTTTTGCTGTGTCAAGTCAGTCAGCTGGTTAGCCAATAAATGGCATAAAGGCCATGTATCCCATTTGATTTACACAGGAAAAGGGTATTCACAAAGTAATTTTTTTGTTCATTTCTTTTTCATTCATAAATATGAAACACATTATCTGTAAGTACGTCAGTCAAAAAATCTATTTTCTGTATGTTATTATAGGTAAGTTATAATGCAGCTGGAGTGTTATCGCATATGGCTTCAGATGGTTATGAGGCTTGGACTATTGCCCAGCCAAGAAGAGAACAAGTCCTAGAATGTATGGTAAATGCCATTGAAAGATGGAACCTTGCTACTGAAAGGAATATTAATTACAGATCTTTTGAACCAATCTTGCAGCTAGCAAAAGTAAGACACACACCCCAGTGTCAACATTGGGCTTGCTGGGCTCTAGCAAATCTCACCAGGGTCTATCGTAAGTGTAATTTCCACCTTTTTGTATTCGCTTAAAATGTTTACAGGTTTATAAAGTATTGAAAAAAATGTTACTTCAAATATTACAATTCTGTATAATATAATAATAAAAGTAGACAGGCTTCAGGATTGGGACTCAAAATCATGATTTTGGGTCAGCTAATCAGAACTAACTTCTAGACTATGAAAAAGAACATGCTGCAGAATATAGGGTCACATGTGAGCTAGTGGCAGACAAAAGTCAGTAAATCAGGCTAATTAACTTTGAAAGGCAAAGGCTTTTTTTCTATGGCAGCCTAATAGAAGACACATTGAAATCCATTCATAATCATTAAGAGTATCCAATGCAAGTGACTTAATGGATGGAAGCCTTACAGAACTTTCAGCACTATAGAGACAAACATAAGTTTTTACATATATAGAGACATAAAAACAGTCAAATTGCAATTAGAGCCCTCAGTGCAGATGACACAGAAGATGTGCTTGAATAAGACGTTTCAAACAACATGGAAAGCTATCAGTTTGGGAGAAATGGCTGTATGTTTGAAAGGAAGAGATTTGTCTGCTGGACACAAGCCAATGTGGTTACATAACAAATAGCGTAAAGGGTATGTCAGCTTAAGAAGCACCTAAAGTCAGCACAAAAAAAGAAGACATGCTTTTCTTGGAGAAGTTCATTTTATTAAGGCTGTTACCTGAATAAATATAGTTACTTAAGGCAGATACTTTAATGATCTACAAATATTGTTACAACTAAAACTAATGGCAAGACAAATGAGGCTTTCTGTATGCTGCTCTTGCATACACAGTGACAACAACAACATAAACCTTCCACGTTTGTATAGTTTCCAACCCCCAACTAAACCAACAGTGCAAATAATCCTTTCTCAGCATTCAGATTTAATTTAAAGATAGATTTGCCAGATGTGAATCAACTATTTCCATGGCAACCACACATGTTATATAGGGTACATGCATCAGCACATTCGGACAGCTCAGTTTTGTCTGACAAGCTATAGATGTTTTTGTTTAGTTTATTGCTATATTTTCTGATTTGTGAAGTGAAATGGATTAGTGTGGACTGTGTTCTACAACTTCTGTAATAAGGGGAATCTTAAAAAGTAATTTATAACTTAGAGTCAAAATCAGAAAATAATTTTAACGTGTCAGTTTTTCAAGTAGGGCAGTATTGAAATATTAGAAAAAAAGTTCTAGAAACTGGTAGCTCAGGCGTACAGTATGTCTCTAAATAGTATTTTTAGAATTGTTAAAGAAGCCTTACACCAAACAGGTGAATCTACCCACTCCCGATAGAAACATCCAAGAAGGAAAATGAAAGCCAATTTAAATGATTTTGACGTGTGTACTGTCAAAACAAGCATACTAACAAATTATTTGTGAATGTTCCATGATAGAATAGAAATAAGTTATTATAAGGGTAGTATATTTAGTCAAAAGCACATTATTCTGGGATTAGTCGAAATAGTCAAAATCCAACAATGGGATTTTGATGGAAGCGTGCTGTAAGCAGTAGGAAAATTTAACAGAAAAAAACATGACCATGACATAAGAAACTTACATGATTATTATATAAAAAATATGGCAAGTCAGAGCGTAATCATACAGTATACACTATAGAAATTTATTTGTACAGTGTAACATCAGAAACATGGATGGATAGACAATAACAAAAGTGGTCTGAAAACCCAAATAAACAAAGGACAACAGATATTTGTACATGCTGGTGGTGAAGGTAGGTTTGTACCCAATGTGTTCTTAATATTTAAATTGTCTTCCAAATAAAGCAGTATCGCTAAGACATGAACTGTGAAAAGTATGAATAATGACATACTGAAATGTTCATTCCAACAGTGCTGGCGGCTTGTGGTTGCAGTAGTTGGTTGAGATGGAGGGGGAGGTTAAAAGAACACGTTAAACAGGAGGAAACCCTACATAGGGTATATGTATCATACATAGTGCTGTCATATGGAAAAAATAGAAAGTTACTGTTTTCCCCAAAAATAGAGCTGCTGTTGATAATGGTATGATCAACTATGCCAGATTCCATGTTCCCACGTACTCATGAAAGATCGCTAAAAGTATCGCTGACTTTGCAGCAATCAAATACAAAAGTACACAGAAGCAATAAACAAAGAAAAAATAATATTTAACATACAGTTAATTACTACACAGTTGATTGTCACTTTATTATCACACTCTCAGTTATACAAAATCATTATTATAATTTTATAACCTCAAACAACAGGTAACGTTTACCTAGAACTAACGTAAACATTAAGCCTGACACAACTTACAAATCAAGAAGACTGTGCTGATTTCATGGTACAACTAAGGATGCGCTACAATGCTACTAGTGGAACACAGCAGAAGCTTTGCAATCTCCAACCTCACATATGGAATGTATGGCAGTTGTGAAGAGTAACGCATGTTCTCACATATGTTTGTGTAGTAAGCTCTGCCATTTACTGTTGAAGTAGCAAGTGGCCTACAACCACCAGCCTTCGCGCCACATTTGAATTGTACATGAACATTGCCACATAGAATCTGACACGTTTTCCATTGAAATTGATGACACTTTTTAACTGCTTAATGTTTTCATATATTATATTATAGTGTAGTTATTCTACATTGGTGGTTGAGCAACACTAATAACATAACACCAATGATAATGTGATGTATTTATAATATACACACACTTATTGTTTACTAATGGTACCTATAATTTCAATTTTCTATTGTATCATATTTATTGTTCATAGCATAAAGGTATCATACATACGATGTGCAATAAAATTTTTTTTATTACTCACATTCTTAAAAACGATCGATTTCGGTCACAGACCATCATCAGGTCATATACAGCACACTTGTGGTCACAATATCGTAAAACAGCCACTATTTACAAAAAATACAAATATATTTGTGTATAATACAAAATTTTGTAAATAAACAAAATACAAAAATCATATCTAAAGTCTTTCCATAAAACATCATCCCATCACTTCTATCCATGTTATTAGAAACACTACATTTTTTTAAATCCCTTTATAATGGATTCACTTTTGACTTTCCCCCAGAATGATTATCCACTGGGCCAGTAGCTGTTTGGTTTCTTCAACTTGCCTGTTGGAATCAATGCAAGGTTTCCATTCCCATTCACTGTAGTTTTTCTGTAAGTGGTCCTTAAATGGTTTTTAACAACTTCATCTAGAACTTGAGGCTAAGAAGACATTCCCCCAGTGATTGTAACAAGACCAGTGTTCATTTTTGCAACCAGCTTCTTGATTTTTTCAATTGCGTGACTATGAAAAGCATCATAACATTACTCCCTGCCCTAGTAAAACACCTGGTCAAAGTCCCCAAACAATTTTAAGCCAATCTGCCATAAATCCACCCCTTTTCCTGTGCTCTAAAAATAATCCCAGCTAGTAACGGTTTCTTTGGAAGAATTTTCTCTTCAAATAACATATGGTGGAAGTCCTCTAAAATCAGCAGTAAAGTGTAAAAGTAATGAGTGATTTTTCATTGCGTGTAGATGTAACTATAACTGAGTTTGCAACCTTCTTTTCCACAGTAACTCTTGATGGCATATAAGAGGTTGTGGGGAGCTTCAAAACTAAGACAATGGTACCAGTCTCATGTACATATGGCAATTGGTAATCGATTTTTCGGGGAAGCATGCATGGCCGCATGCGGGTTCAGTTTTCAGGGAATCAGATAATTGCAAAACTAATTATTCTGCAGGTTGGGAGTTGTAGGGGGTGTCAAACCTGAGACAATGGTACTGTTTTCACGTTCATATGGTGATTGGTAGCAAATTTATAAATAAAAAACGCAATACCGCACATGGGGAATTCCCATGCAGTCATGCAGAAAATTTTTTAACAAATCTGGTCAAACGGATTCGTCAAATTCCCTGAATGATAGAGCAGTTGAGATGTCTAAAGTCTCGTGGAAACTCTACAAACAAATTAGGCAAAACAAATTTGTAAAGAAACAAACAAATTCAATAAAATAACCTGCCAGAATCTTACCTGTCTTGCGATCTTTTCTCGCAAACTTACCTTATCCCAAACACCATCAGAACTTCAGGGCCACCACCAGTATCTTTAAAAAGGATAGATATGGAAACCTTTACACTTTACCTTAATTAAAAACACTGGAACAATTTTGCTATCTGACTTCCCATAATTCAGAAAATTCCCCGGAACGTTAGACGAGTTTTTCAGCTCAAAGTACAGTCATACCCCGCTTTGCATGACCCCACATAACGCGAATTTGCTATAACGCATTTTTTTTCTAAGAAAATATTTATTATACATATTAACAATTACATATACAGTACTGTACCAATAATATTGTATATATACTGCAACGATATGTTTAGCATAAGTATATGTATCAACCCCTGACTGAGTTATGATAGCATACGAAAGCACGTATGAATTATATAAAATGTAAATAATAAAAATAATGTAATAATTAAGCATTAGGTATAAGAAATAAACATAGTATTTAATTTTAAATAAACAAATATTGTAAGTAAGCCTGCATATGGAATCAAATGGCTTAGTTAGTTTTAAACACAGCAACGAAGGGGAGAAAATTGACACGCGCCAACTGGTAAGGGTGACGTCAGAACGACATGCCGCCGCTTGTGTATCAGTCTGCGTGTGTGTATGTGTACATGTGTAAACGACAGACAGGTTGAATTATGCAAACGAGGTTGGAAGATTTTACACAGTTTTTTAAGTACTGAACGATAACCAGAAGTCACACGAATCAGCGACATATGTAAAAACATAGCTGACGGCTGGCGCTTCAGTTTGGCGTTAAGTGGTCATTACTCGTGGGAACCGTTCAGCCACCGTGTGAAATTTTGCCATAACTGCCATAATTTACACACCTTAACATTCATAATTTGCATAAACAAAGTTCAATATTATACCAAACGATTGGTGAAATAATATTTATAAAAAAGTGTGCGCTTCATAGAAAGACGCGTAGGTTGAAAGTAACAATTAAATTGACGCGCTGACCTGTTCAATGTTGTCAAAACAGTTTCCAACAGGCATGGGACGACGGCAGCAGTATAAAACCCCAGCGAGTGACACACTCTTTCTCAGATGAACTCACTTAGACACGTAAGATGCACGCATCTCGCAACCGCGAATTTTACAAAGTCATGTAAGGTTTTTAAACAGTATTCAATAACGTGAAGTGCGATGGAACCGGCATTACGTCGGTGCAAGTAATAGTGGAACACGATTATTTTAAAAGACTATAAAATCGTACTCTACGAGAAGTCGTATCGTCGATGAACTTCAAGAAGTAACATAGAACTTCGAGACATCCACGAGGGACAAGATAAGAGGAGGAGAGGAACTAGAGCAAGAAGACGAGAGGACGCAGGGACAGCCACATGTAGCTACATCCAGCCGTACATCATCACGACCAGAGGTCCATGTCAGAACTCAGCATCCAGGAGACAGAGCGAGTAATTTCAATGATGCAGAGACAGAGAAGGTGATACCGAAGACGATCAACAAACTCGAGAGTCCAGATGACAGTAACGACAAAGTTAAATGGTTGCAGAAAAATGCAGGTGAAGTCAGACATTTATTTAATATTATAAATGACCCTGAGGTCTATCGAAAGAAGCTCTAGATTCCATATACAAGTTTGCAAAGAAATTAATATATTTTTAAATTTTTGTAATGAATAAATAAATGTTCAAAGTATAATTGAGAATAGAGAATATAACTGTAGTAATGTCATAAATAAATGGTCAAGGAAGAACCATATTTTTTATTATATTTTTGTATTTGATTAGATAATTAAATTCAAGTATGAGAGTTACGTAATTTGAAGATTGTTAATTAATTGAGACATTAAATAATAGAATCAATTGAAGTAATAAATGTTCTCTATTAGTAGTTTAATAAATGTAATTAATTAAAAGTTTTTATTAAGTGGTATGTATTAAAAACCACACTTGCAAAGACAAGATGAATATTAAATTTTATACATGTTAATCACGTTTTATAATAATTATATGTGTTATGTATTATATGTCTGTGTAATATTTCAGGTCATATATGATTTATGTATGTGTATACTATGTCTTAGAATTATAAGAAATAAGATTTAAGTTTATCGTTATAATTGCATTATATTCAGATCGAATATAAGGGTTCAAATAATAATTAACCCACACAAAACAATTAATAAGATGATAATTTGAATTTTTAAATAATAAATCAAATGAATATGATTTTATTAACACAGTCGTACTAATTTCACAACCAGTACTAAATCCTCTGTACTCTTTACTTGTATTAAACTTATATAACGATATTCACGTGCTTATCCACACTCAATCAACGACCAAAGCCTGTGACCCAGCCGGGGAACATCAAGGTAATAACTGCAGAAGAAGAGTATACCTCCGAGACGTGGGTAAGTGCGCACAAATGAGTAAGAGCATATGTGTAAAAGTAAGTGTCTAAAAATAACGTTGTATAGTAATTGGCGTGCCCAACGTGTGGCTCGATATGTGTATAAGGTCACGTTGGCATCGTTGTATAAGAATTGTCGCTGCCAACGTGGGGCCCCGAAATAAAGAAAATAAATGTTAATTATCATTACAAGTAAATGGCGCCCTGGTAATAAATAAAGTCTAATAAAAAAATATTAGCACAAATATTGTAGATAGAATTGATAGTCAATTTATGTAATAAATAATATTACAAATTGTTGAATTAAGTACAGAGAAAAAGAGTTGTGAAATTAATACTGATAAATAAAATAAAATTTAAATAAAGAAATATAGAGTCACGGTGGACCAATAATTAAAAATATAATTCATATAACGAATCAGTTAGGACACCGTAGTCTACAATGACGATGAAGCCAGCAACAATGGACTTCGAAACAATGTTTAAACGACTTCAAGAAGAGCTGAAAACGAATAGTGAAAAATTAGAAAGTAAATTAGATAGTAGCAATGAAAAAATAGAAGATAGTAATATGAGATTAGAAACTCAAGTAAATGAAAAATTAGGAAGATTAGAAGATAGTAATACGAGATTAGAAACTCAAATAGAAGATAGTCGTAATAGATTAGAAATTACTATTGAAGAAGTGAAAACTCGGTTAGAAAGTATTATAGAACTCGTCAGTAATACTTTGAAAACAGAGCTTACTGCACGCATTAAAGCAGTCGAATAGCGAGTTCAACAGTCACTTAATGAACAAGCTGTAAAGATTGATAGTAAATTCAAAGAACAGCGTGAATATACAACACGTGAAACTAAAGAACACATTCGACAACTGGCTGAACAGTGGAATGAGAAATTTAAAATTCCTAAGCAGGAGCAAGACCTCAGACACAAAGACGTAAATGAGCGCATCCTGGACAACACTAATAGAACAAAGGAACTCACTGTGAGGACCGAGACAGTAGAAATAGCTGTGGAGGAGGTCACGAGAAAAACTACACACCACTCCATGGAAATTAACAACATGAAAGATGGACTACAAGAGGAGGTAGAGAAACTACGAGCGGAAGTCAAGAGATGACCCAGTGCTATAATGATGTGTGCTGCAAAGGTAGACGATCGAGAGAAGATCAGTTTTAAAGGTAATAAATGGGAGAACCCCATAGAATTTTTACAAAAGAGTGAACACGAAATGGCAACAATAGGAAGCAACTTAAACGACAGAGACCGTATAGATTTTGTAAGTCGACATTTCCAGGAAACAGCATCCAAATGGTATACGATTGTTCGGGACCAAACAGTAACTTATGAACAGTTCAAGGCATCCTTCGAAAATCGATACTGGAATATACATACCCAGAGAGAGGTACGAGACCAGCTGGAGTATGGGCGGTATTACGTCAACAGCAAACGTTCCATGGAAGACTACATCATACAACTCGTTGAACGGTGTAAGCATCTTAGACCAAGTTTCACGGAGCACGAATTAGTATTGAAACTAAGTTATCATTTTGACAGACACATTAGACTTGCCGTATATACCCAAGGAGTTGAAACCATTGAGGAACTTCTCATTCTTGTAACGCAATCATCACAATTTGTTAATAAAGAATACGAAAGAAGAGATAACCGGCCGCAGCAGCAGCAGTACTCTACACAAAATCCAATACAACACAAATCGATGCAGTTCGAGAAGAAAGAAGATAAGTGGAAAGAATATAAACAACCCTTTGAAAAAGGTAATCCAACTCCAAATAATGGAGCGTACTCACATCCAGGTACGTCGAAAAAACACGTAAAACTGTACAATGCAAATGTACATAACATTAATGCAAATAATAATCATAATAATAATAAAAACACTTATGAAAATAAGATTGTGCAACAGTCAACACGCCCGTCAACTTCCAAAGAGGGAGGGGGTGATAGTAGAACAATTGACAAGAAAGATGTATGACTGCAGAAGGGGAGCCAAACGCCAGCTCGGACAGGTTTCAAAAGCGACCCATACACAAACAAAATGCCAGCACGGACAGGCTTGATAAACGACCTGCACACACATGAGCTGCGTGACACCCTAAACAATACTGACACACACCAGGAAATAACGGTAGCTAAAACCTATTGTCCTATGTTAGGGGGGACAATAAACAATTTAAATATGAAGATTCTTGTTGACACTGGAAGTGAGGTATCCGTAATCAGCCGGACCTGCATCAACAGGAACAAAAACCATTTCAAACATGCACCAGTGTTACCGATAAACAATTATTACGTAACAACGGCGACAAAAATTAAACAGATTGCCACACAACAAATATATGTTAATTTTGAGTGTAATGAACTTGAATGCGATATTCCTATGATAGTAGTAGATAAGCATACATATGATTGTATCATAGGTATCGACGTATTAAATAAATTAGGAGCAGTTATTAATTTAGAAAATATTTCAATGACATGCAAAGTTGAGGGAGGACTCTACGAAATTAAATTTGAAGAAAGTCAGAACAATGTGGAAGAAGAACAGGAACCGATCGTCATCTCCAGACCAGCTGTAAAACACGCTGCAAGTAACATCAATATGCAAGAGGACAATCAACACGAAGGAATAGAATTAATAGAAGAGTTGATACAGGAATATCAAGATATATTTAGCGACGTTCCTACAATTACGAATGCTTATGAACACAAGATTCAGGTCACCGATCCTACTAAGTTCGTACGGAGGGCATATCCGATTCCCATTAAATATGCGGAACCAGTCGACGAGGAAATCAGAAGAATGTTGGATAACGGCGTAATAGAGCGGTCCAACAGTAGCTTCATCAATCCTCTCGTTGTCGTCAAAAAGAAGACGGACGAAATAAGACTGTGTTTAGACATGAGGAATCTAAATAGTGTCGTCGAAAAGGATTTTGATTGTGCACCGAATATAGAAGAATTATTTAACAAATGTCAAGGAGCAAAATATCTAACCAAGTTAGACTTGACTTCGTCATTTTGGCAAATTCCCATTCGTAAACAAGATCGCAAATACACCGCATTCCTGTACAAGAACAAAAGCTACCAACATCGAGTAGTACCCTTTGGATTGAGTACAAGCCTCGCAGCAATTGTAAAATGTTTGGAAAATGCACTAGGACCAGAGGTGGAACCATACACCATGATCTTCGTGGACGACATCCTTGTAATCTCAATAACGTTGGAAGAACACCTTCAGCATCTGAACACTATATATCAAAAGTTCAGAGACGCTAATCTCTCTCTGAAGTTAGAGAAGTGCGACTTTATTAAAACTTCAATAAAATTCTTAGGTCATATAATATCTGACAAGGTAATACAAACCGACCCTTGCAAGCTAAAGAGTATAACAGAGTTCCCAAGACCCAAGAACATAAAAGGGTTAAGAGCATTCCTAGGACTCACGGGATACTACCGACGTTTTTCATCGTTATATGTGGAGAAAATCCAACCACTTCTAGAACTCGCTAGAAAAGAAAGTAAATGGAAATGGGAGTTACATCATGAAGAAGCGTTCCGTGAAGTGAAAAATTTATTTCTACATAACATTATGCTGCATCATCCACAACAAGAAGGACGATATATAATCTACGCAGATGCCAGTTATTATGCAGTTGGGAGTGTCCTGTATCAAGAAGATAAACACGGAGAGCTACGAGTCATCGCATACACCAGTTGAGCCTTCAAAGGAGCAGAAAAACACTATTGTACGTCAGAAAAGGAAATCTTAGCAATAGTGTACGCATTGAAGCAGTTTCGTTATTATGTGTATGGAACACACTTTGAGATACACACGGATCATCAAGCGCTGTCATTTTTATTAAGTTGTAAAGCAACAAATGCATGATTAATGAGATGGATACTGGCCATACAAGAGTATTCATTCACAATAAAATATTGTAAAGGCTCGGATAATAAAATTGCCGACACACTAAGTCCTTATCCACCGCAAGAGACACAAGAAACTTATGAAGCTAAGTGGAACGATGTTAAAATATTAAACATTACATATCAAACAGATGATAGAGTTAAATATTTGTTAAACAACATAGCAAATGAACAAAACAAAGATCTTCAAATAAGTCACACGAAGTTATCACCACTATCTACTAGATATACAATAAAAAATAGTATATTGTACAAACTCGTCAATTATGATTGGAGAATAGTCCTATCACCAGAGATGCTAAAAACACTAACTATACCATGTCATCAAAGTTTAGCATATGCGTCTGCTTTAAAATGTCATTTAGCTTTGAAGGAAGACTTCATTTTGAATAATATGTTTAGAAGAATAAAAGCAATCTTAAAGGATGCTACGAATGTCAAACAGCACGACATCCGAATCTTCACACACACGTAGATATGCAAAATATCAAGACACAGGAAAAGGGAGAATTAGTAGCAGTAGACTTCCTGGGTCCATTTCCGAGAGCTATTCACGGGGGTACAAAACACATACTTGTATGTATAGATATGTTCACCAAGGCAGTTCGACTCTACACCACAAAAAGTGTACTGAATGTCATACTACGCAAATACGTACCGAAGTATGGTCAAATCAAAAAGATATTGAGTGACCAAGGCAAACAATTTCAAAATAAAGCATGGACAGAAATGCTAACTCAGCACGGCATACAACCAGTGTTAACATCAATACGACATCCACAAGGAAACCTTGCTGAAAGGGTAAATAAAGAGTTAGGAAAACATTTACGCATCTACTGTAATGAACAACATAACCGATGGGTAGAGTACATATCATTTTTTGAACAAGCTATAAATGCTACATACAGTGAAGCTCCGGGATATACACCAGTGGAACTGGAAACAAATAAAAAACGTAATATATTCTGGCCGAGAAACATTGACAAACGTCCAAACCAAAACCTGCAAATTCCATTGAGTCACAAATACGACAATGCGAAGAAGAGGATGGAAAAACTTGGAGAGAAGAGGATAGAGAGATTCAACAGAACGCACAAACTCATCATATTCCATGAAGGAGAGAGAGTGCTACTAAGAAGCAATCCAGTGGGAAAACGAATCGACAATACAGCAAAGAAACTATTCAGACTGTACGAGGGACCCTACTTATTACAAAGGAGGAAAGGACGACACACATTTATTGTCTACGATCCGACATGAAGAAAAACTATTGGAAAGTACCATGCATCAGCATTCCGTAAATTCTATGGATGAATAACTAAAAAGTCAACTTATAAATCCATGGGAGGGACGTAATCCACCCAGGGAAAGAAAAAAAATGTTTAAGAACCCTTATAACCACTAAGTGTGAGTTGTAATATAAAATAAAAAGAAAATAAAATGAATAATTTCTGAGTAAAGAAATAAAATTCAAATTTTATTTTACCCAGCAGGGGAATTTATGCAACGATACGTTTAGCATAAGTATATGTATCAACCCCTGACTGAGGTATGATAGCATACGAAAGCACGTATGAATTATATAAAATGTAAATAATAAAAATAATGTAATAATTAAGCATTAGGTATAAGAAATAAACGTAGTATTTAATTTTAAATAAACAAATATTGTAAGTAAGCCCGCATATGGAATCAAATGGCTTAGTTAGTTTTAAATGCAGCAACGAAGGGGAGAAAATTGACACGCGCCAACTGGTAAGGGTGACGTCAGAACGACATGCCGCCGCTTCTGCATCAGTCTGTGTGTGTGTGTGTGTGTGTGTGTGTGTGTGTGTGTGTGTGTGTGTGTGTGTGTGTGTGTGTGTGTGTGTGTGTGTGTGTGTGTGTGTGTGTGTGTGTGTGTGTGTGTGTGTGTGTAAACGACAGACAGGTTGATATATGCAAACGAGGGTGGAAGATTTTACACAGTTTTTTAAGTACTGAATGATAACCAAAAGTCACATGAATCAGCGACATATGTAAGAACATAGCTGACACCTGGCGCTTCAGTTTGGCGTTAAGTGGTCATTACTCGTGGGAACCGTTCAGCCACCATGTGAAATTTTGCCATAACTGCCATAATTTACACACCTTAACATTCATAATTTGCATAAACAAAGTTCAATATTATACCAAACGATTGGTGAAATAATATTTATAAAAAAGTGTGCGCTTCATAGAAAGACGCATAGGTTGAAAGTAACAATTAAATCGACACGCCGACCTGTTCAATGTTGTCAAAACAGTTTCCAACAGGCATGGGACGACGGCAACAGTATAAAACCCCAGCGAGTGACACACTCTTTCTCAGATGAACTCACTTAGACACGTAAGATGCACGCATCTCGCAACCGCGAATTTTACAAAGTCATGTAAGGTTTTTAAACAGTATTCAATAACGTGAAGTGCGATGGAACCGGCATTACGTCGGTGCAAGTAATAGTGGAACACGATTATTTTAAAAGACTATAAAATCGTACTCTACGAGAAGTCATATCGTCGATGAACTTCAAGAAGTAACATAGAACTTCGAGACATCCATGAGGGACAAGATAAGAGAAGGAGAGGGACAAGATAAGAGAAGGAGAGGAACTAGAGCAAGAAGACGAGAGGACGCAGGGACAGCCACATGTAGCTACATCCAGCCGTACATCATCACGACCAGAGGTCCACGTCAGAACTCAGCATCCAGGAGACGGAGCGAGTAATTTCAGTGACGCAGAGACAGAGAAGGTGATACCGAAGAGGATCAACAAACTCGAGAGTCCAGATGACGGTAACGACAAAGTTAAATGGTTGCAGAAAAATGCAGGTGAAGTCAGACATTTATTTATAATATTATAAATGACCCTGAGGTCTATCGAAAGAAGCTCTAGATTCCATATACAAGTTTACAAAGAAATTAATATATTTTTAAATTTTCATAATGAATAAATAAATGTTCAAAGTATAATTGAGAATAGAGAATATAACTGTAGTAATCTCATAAATAAATGGTCAAGGAAGAACCATATTTTTTATTATATTTTTGTATTTGATTAGATAATTAAATTCAAATGTGAGAGTTACGTAATTTGAAGATTGTTAATTAATTGAGACATTAAATAATAGAATCAATTGAAGTAATAAATGTTCTCTATTAGTAGTTTAATAAATGTAATTAATTAAAAGTTTTTATTAAGTGGTATATATTAAAAACCACACTTGCAAAGACAAGATGAATATTAAATTTTATACGTGTTAATCACGTTTTATAATAATTATATGTGTTATGTATTATATGTCTGTGTAATATTTCAGGTCATATGTGATTTATGTATGTGTATATTATGTCTTAGAATTATAAGAAATAAGATATAAGTTTAACGTTATAATTGCATTATATTCAGATCGAATATAAGGGTTCAAATAATAATTAACCAACACAAAACAATTAATAAGATGATAATTTGAATTATTAAATAATAAATCAAATGAATATGATTTTATTAACACAGTCGTACTAATTTCACAACCAGTACTAAATCCTCTGTACTCTTTACTTGTATTAAACTTATATAACGATATTCACGTGCTTATCCACACTCAATCAACGACCAAAGCCTGTGACCCAGCCGGGGAACATCAAGGTAAATACTGTAGAAGAAGAGTATACCTCCGAGATGTGGGTAAGTGCGCACAAATGAGTAAGAGCATATGTGTAAAAGTAAGTGTCTAAAAATAACGTTGTATAGTAATAGGCGTGCCCAACGTGTGGCTCGATATGTGTACAAGGTCACGTTGGCATCGTTGTATAAAAATAACTTTGTAATACGTATCATCGTAAATGTAATGAATGTGTAAATTTTGAATTTAACAACTAAAGTTTGTGCATTTTATTTTGAAAATGACAAATAAACACATAATTACATTACTGTATTATTTTTTAAGGAGTACGAACACGTCAGCCTACCAACACGTTTGGTGGAAACGTAAAAACAGACAGCTGATTTGTACAGATAAATAAGAGGTTGCATTAGGTCAGACGTAGATCTGTATATAAGTGTCAGCCAAAACAGTAGTATGTTTTGTAAACATACATGGCTGTGCCATTACACATTATAAATGTTATTTGACCTTGAATACTCTTGTTGGCGGGATTCTGACTAATGAGAAATCGTATCTCTGTTGTGGAGACCCGTGGTGACGCTGAATAGACACAACACATTTTCACTACACACAGCAGTGGCTGACATTTATTAACCATTTCTGAGTTCCCGATGCCACAACTCAGATTAAACTGTGCACAATGTTTGTACAAAAGGCGGACGTGTGTGACGTAAGCGTTAGTTTGCAAAATGCATCTTCCATTCCCGCCAGAAATGTATTCACGTTTCTTGTTTATCTTGTCTCAGCCAAATAAACATTACTGTACTGTATACGTACTAATTTACATTCTTGGAATGGTAGTTCGGGTTAATCCATCCTTTTAGGGCCCCTTGTTGAACTTAAGTCTCGGCCAATTTCCTGGAAAACCATTCACTCTTCCCCCCGTTATTGTTTCTAAACATTGAGAATACGTTTTCCTTTCAGTTTAGTTTGAACATTCAATTAGAACAGATTAACAATGTGCGCTGATAAAATGTCGAAATTAGCAGTTAAACGTAAACTGTTGACTCTTGAAGTTAAAATGAAAATTTTAAATCGTATGGAGTCGGGTGTTGGTGCCACAGAAGTCGGTCGTGAGTTTGACATATCGGAGTCAACCGTATGTACAATTGTAAAAAATAAAGAAAAAATTGTGCTATCCAGTCAGTCCGCGGGTACATCTATTGCTGCTACAAAAGTGAATCGGTCTAGATCCTCTATTATGGAAAAAATGGAACACCTACTGTCAGTTTGGGTTGAAGACATGAACCAGCGGCGAATGCCTTTAAGCCAGGCTGTTATCATGGCTAAAGCTAAGTCCCTGTTTGATGACATTAAAAAAAAGGAGGAAGAATTTTCGACCATTGAATTTAAAGCAAGTCTAGGTTGGTTTGATCGATTCAAACTTCGCTCAAACCTTCACAGCCTTCGACTTCAAGGTGAATCAGCAAGTGCTGACGTGGAAGCAGCTGATAAATATCCTTCCACATTTAAGGATTTGGTGAACAGTCGAAGCTATCCCCCTAACCTTGTTTTCAATGTGGATGAGACAGGGCTGTTTTGGAAAAAGTTACTTTCACGCACTTTCATTTCTAAAAGTGAGTGACAGGCCCCCGGCTTCAAAGCGGCCAAGGATCGGCTTACACTTCTATTGGTGGGTAATGCAAGTGGAGATTTGAAATTAAAACCTCTTTTGGTGTACCACTCAGAAAATCCACGAGCGATGAAATTTTATAAAAAAGAAAATTTGCCCATCACATGGACATCAAACAAGAAGGCTTGGGTGACAATGGCTGTGTTTAATGATTGGTATCTTAACCATTTCATCCCCGAAGTAAAAAATTATTGTGAGGAGAACGACTTAGAACATAAAGCCCTGTTAGTTCTGGATAACGCGCCCGGTCATTCTGTTACCTTGGAAAGCTTCCAAACTGATTTTCCTGTTGATGTTGTGTTTCTTCCTCCCAATACAACTTCAGTATTGCAGCCTATGGATCAGGGAGCAATTGCTGCTTTTAAAACGTATTATTTGTGCCGCACATTTGGCCAATTAATTCATGAAACAGATTCAGCAGACAAGCAGTCAATGAAAGAATGGTGGAAATCGTTTAACATTATGAAAGCCATTGAAAATATTGATCTTTCATGGAAAGAAGTTACGAAACATTGCATGAATGGTTGTTGGAAAAAACTGTGGCTGGACGTGGCCAAAAATGAAGAAAATAAAGTTTTTGCAAATTTAGTGAATGACATCACACAGCTAGCCAACACAGGGAGGCTAAGTGAAGAATCCATATAAAAACAAGACATTATGGAAATGATTGAATCCAACGCGCAGCCTTTGACAAACGAAGAACTTCTGGATCTACAATCTCAAGATGAAGTGGAAAAAGAAGAAACAGTTCCTGAAGAAACACCGCGAATTTTGTCAACTAAAATTTTGCAGGAAGGTTTAATGTTAATTCAAACAGGATTAAACCTCATAGAGCAAAATGAAGTTGATTGGGAGAGAATCGCAAAAGTCAAAAAAGTTGTCAATGATGGAATAGATTGTTATCAACAACTATTAAATGAGAGGAACTGAAAAGCATCACAACCAACTCTACACACATTTTTCAAAAAGGCTGCAACTGAGAAGCCACATGAGTAACCTCAACCCAGAACTTCTCAAGGATCTTCTTTGTGATCAATTGTAAGTGAATTTGGTAGTTGTGTAAATTATTTTTGTACATATTCGTTTGTATATACGTATGTATATCTTTTAAATTAAAATGTCTTTTTTGAGATTTCGTATTATGAATATTTATTTATCAAAACCTTTGTACGTACATACATATTTTATTATGTTTATAACACATTTTGACAAGGAAAATCATATAAAAGCAATAAAAACTAAAACAACGAGGTATTGATCAGTAAAAAATAGGAAACCCCGCTTAGTGCGATTTTCGTTTTACGCGAATCGCCGAGGAAGTATCACTCACGTTAAGCGGGGTATGACTGTATAGGAAATGGTTCACGGCGAAATAATTACTCTACCACATATTTATTCTGTTACAACAAATCTTATTTATTTTTAAATTCAATGTTCTCGTCTCTTTTTATCTTTTACTTTAATAATTCAGAAACATGAAATTACACAAACCAATTCCTTATAGAATAATCTTTCTTGACCAACCAGTACTTTTGAAGTGAAACTTCTTTTGGCACGGTAGGAAAAATTTTCGTTACGCGTTATGCGTTATATGCATGCATGTGTGTGTATATGTGTTTAGTAGTATGCCAAAATGAGGAAATGTACAGTTATATAAAATTATTCCTATTACATTAACGACTCGGAACACTAGGTTTTTTATAAGTAAAAGCATAAAGTTTTACCTTATAGCCTGAACCGGTTTTCTCCTTTAAAAGGCTTCTTCAGAGGCTGCCGCTGGTAGCGCTGTCCGTCTTGTTGTGTAGTGTTCCGAGTCGTTAATGTAATAGTGATAGTTAAGTAACAGACACGTCTGGACAACGAAATCCAAGATTATAATTATTGTTACGAATATTTTAAGTTAACGATATGTAAAAAATAATCTACCTAGTCCTACATAATTTAATGATATATATGTTAAAAATTGTTTATGAATACGAGCGACGTCATTCTCAATCATTATTACACGTTGCTTTATCACGTGTGACGAGTATTGAAGGATTACATATTACGACACAGAACAACGAGAAGATATTCTACCATGGCCGAAGACGATCATCATCAACAATTTATTTGCAGGAGGAATTTAAACGACTTTCACTAAACAAACTAGAAACTATAAATGAAAATTTAGTTAATTTCATCAATAACAGACAAGGTTTATCAATATTCACTTTTAATTGCCAAAGTCTTACAGCTCATGCTGTTGATCTAAAAGATATAGTTGTGAAAAATTCAAATGTCATAGTTTTATCAGAAACTTGGCTAGCCAATGAAGATGACGTATCTGTTCTTAATTTCAACTGCATTGTGAAATATAAACGACCAAATATTAGAGCGGGAGGTGTCGGGATATTTCAAAATTCTGATGATATTATTAACATTATAACTCCCTCCATGGATTTTCCGTTACTCAATCTGATGTCTATGGTTCAATGGCATCTACAGTTGGCGATTTGTGTATGGCTGAATGTAAAATGGAAAATGGGCAAAAAGTTGTGATTGTAGCAGTGTATATTTCTCCTAATAAAACATTAGATGATATTATTGATTTTCTCCATTGTTCATTATTATTGTATACATCACAAGGTGCTGCCATACTTCGTAAAGATTATCATAAAATACCTATGATTTTAAGTGGGGATTTCAATGTCAATTTTGCGTTAGACAAATCTATAAAACTGGTTGAATTTTTAAAAGATAATTTAAACCTGTCTATACAAAATGATAAAAAAATATCTATGACAAAATCGAATACGACAATTGATGCAGTATTCACAAGGTTTCTGGATAATATTGAATGTAAAACATACATTTCTTATTTTAGTTCCCATAAGCCTTTGGTTACAAAAGTGTATGATGAAATATCACTAAATATTAACGAAATAGATTAATAATAATACTAATTTCTGTAAATATATATAATAAAATATTTTTAATTTACTAAAAATGAAAATTTTTCTTATACTGATACCTCTCCCATCCTATTAAATTTTAAGTATGCAGTTAAAAATAATGATAATAATGGATAAACAAAAAATAATGGATAAAACCCAAAGAAGTTTCACTTCTTCCGCGTGTATACACTTACTGATACACGCACCCAAACTTTTTTATATTTTATTTTATCCTTGTTCCCCACACATACTCTCTCATTCTTTACATTTGTTAATACCCCCCGTTTTCTGAGCTCTTTTGATATTAATTTTAGTTTTTAAGCAGCTGATTGTATATTGTACCTACACGTGCTATTCCGCCATCTTTCTCACTTCCATTGTCATACACTGTTCTTATACTTAACGTTTACATTTATTTACGTTTATTATTTAAATTCCACTGACACTATTTCTTCCTTCTGTTCTTCTCCTGCACTTTTACATATTTCGGTAGACCTTGGCTACTCTATTCACGTCGGCCTACCGAAATTCCGAGGCTGTGTTACATTTATGGCTGTACTGTTTGATTAATGGTGTTGAACTCTACGGCGTCAAGCGAAGCGTGGGTACGCTCTGCAGAGCGTCTGGCTGACCACCTGGCTGCAAGTTCAATCTCTGATTGGCTGGTGAACGTATCGCACCTTTCTCGACATCTCTTGAAAGGCGGTAAGGAAAATATGTGCGTGACTTTTATGTCGCAAAGGGCAGCACACGCGTGCTCTTACACATTCCAAGGTTATAATTGCTTTTGTACCTTGCTCCTCGTGGTACCAGACTGACTACTGGGTGTTCACAAAAGTCAAGCTTTTGTGATCTAAAAATGTTGCTCAGCGTGGGTTGCTACAGATTGTTACAATTATTATGAAATTAAAATAAACCCCTTAGTTTGCCACATTACAATACCCCCCCCCCCAATGAGAGGTTTTCTGCCGAAACAGAAAAACTCTCATTGCTAAAACCTAAGAGGACCAGCTAGGATATGGCGCCACGACCCCCCGTAAATATTACTATACTCATGGGTAACTTACCCCCCTAGTCCAGTGATTGCGGCCGCTGTATCACCAGACTCTGAAACATTCAATAAAAACATCAATAACTGGCCTTTCACAATGCCATATCCCCCACTGATTTCATCTCCTCTTAGTCATACTGGTTCACCTTTTGCAAAGTACTGGTTTCATATATATATATATATATATATTGTAACGAATCTTTGTACATAAATTTAGGCATGTCGTGCCCCAAGTCCAGTCCAGGGCGACAAAATTATGTATCAATACAACATTGCAAATATAATATAATTTAAATTTGTGATGCTCCACGTTGGAAGCGACAATTTATGTAACAATAAATATAATTAAATTTGGGTTTCAGGTGTATCTGCAATAAGAACTCTATGTAACTTGTAATGGTATTCCAAATTTATTTGATATTAATAAAATTGTGCACCTGGCACTTACTTCGACTTAAAACATTCGTTATTAATTTGTTACTATGCCGTAAGGCTTATGCTATATACATCCTTACTGACTAAATATTCTATTCTACTAATTATTGTATTAAAGAAAAATCTCATTTCCAGACTACTCAGTCAATTAGTGTGTTTCAAAATATCAATGTTTAAATATCTTTTTATATATTGTAATGTAACTCAAAAATATCAATAGTTACTGAATTTATCTTTTGTTTCTCAGTACTGATTTATATCAAACACTAATTTTTACTTAAATGCTTTGTATTCTTTTCATTTCAATACTAACTTGAGCTCTTGTTTACGTTAATCTTATTTCAATAACATCTATGATTTTAATTCTAATTTACAATAAACATTGGCTCTTACTTTTAAATAGAACAAGAATGTCTTTAATTGTCTTTGAGTTAATTGTTCAATTAAGAGATAAATAAGTTGTTTATCACCTTATTGTCGTCAATCATTGGATCCATCTGTAATCGTCCTCGTCTCGAACTCCAGCGTCATCTCCTCTTGTCCAGCGGTTCTCCTCTCTTGTCCAGAGTCGGCTCGTCGTCTCCTCTTGTCCAGCGTCGACTCTCTCTCTGTCCAGCGTCGTATCGCTCTCTGGAACTTCTCCTCATGCTGTTTCGGACGTCACTTATCTTCTTATGTAATTCTGTTACTACTTAAAAATTGTTTGTTTTACAATCCAGTTACATAACTGTATGTAACTGGAAGGATGAAACTATTTACAAAAAATTAATTATTCTGTGCGGACGGGCAGAAGCTCCCGCTGCACTGTGGATGATTGAAGAAAGAGAACAACTGTAGCGTGTGTGTCCTATTTATACCCATGTCTTGGTCAACACCTGCAGTTGTACGAAATCGACATGTCAGAAACTGTCTCTGGGTTCAGTTCCCCCACTCTTTGTCGATTTCGCTATTTCTTATAGTTCTGCGAATTGCAGAGTCCTGTAAGTATACTCTTATACTCATCTTATAACTATTTTCACTACACATGTTCACTGTAATTTTGGACATTGCAACTTAACCCTTTCGATTTGTACACAGTTATTTCACTACTACACTCGTACGGTGTGTCACTTTCACGTGGTTTTTGTACACAGTATTTATTAAATTTTACTACATTTTATTGTGTTTTTTGGATTTTACTCCTTAATTATAGTTTATGAATAATTACGGAAAAACAGTAATTATGCAATTATTCATCTTGGGGTGGTAAACTCGCCTGCATAGACCTGCATTCACACACACTAGCAAAATACTGGTGTACACACTTTCAGTTACATTTGTGTGTGTGTGCACGTCGATTCAGGTAAAAACACCTGTTCATATTTTTGTCTGAGCCAAGCTTGCAATCTGTGACATGCTTATTTCTAATACATTATTAATTATTTACAGTTTATTAGGTATATTTAAATTTTTATATTCAATGCTCAGTACATCACTTATTTGTACTGTCGCATTATCCCTCTGCTTGGTAATAAAAAAAAATGTAATAAATTTATTTATTAAAATTTTTTTTTATTATTATTATTATTATTACAATCGTAAAAAATGTAACAAATAATAAAGAATAATATTCGTCATTTCACCCTTAATTGGAGTGTATACAAATGTCTTACCTCCCCTCTTCACATGCTCACTGCTCGTGACCTTGTAGTAGGGTGGCTTTAACAAACAGCTGATCTGACTGGTTTCATTGACCTCGTTGTTTTTATGTGTAGAACTTCCTAAATGACGTTGCGTGGAATTTACCAATTTCTTTCTTCTGTATCTCATCATATACGATGAAAGTGTGTTGTCCTACTCGCTGTCTTAACGTATACGGTCCATTATAAAGTCTGAAGAACTTCTTTGCCATATTATCACTTCGTTTTCCCACTGGATTAGCTTTGAGTAGTACACTTTCTCCCACGTTGAATTGTTGTAGCTTGTGAGTTAGATTAAATCTCTCTACTCTCTTGTTACCTCTTTCTATTATCCGTTGCTTTGCGTATTCAATTTTCACACTTATTGGTACAGGTACATTCTGGTTATTAGGTTTGTTTATATACTTGGTCCAAAATCTGTTGGGCTTCTTATCTTCTTCCAATTCCATTTGAGTATATCCTGTTGCTTCACTATAATTTTCGTTGATGGCTTTTTCAAGAAATGGTAAATATTCTGCCCATTTATTGTGTTGATCATGACAGTATATTCGTAAATATTTACCTAATATTTTGTTAACTCTCTCAGCAAGGTTTCCTTGAGGATGTCTTATGGATGTGAGTACAGGTTGTATTCCATTTTCCCTTAACGTCCTCTCCCATTTTTCACTCTGGAATTGTACACCTTGATCACTGAGTACCTTCTTCATTTTTCCATATGACGGAATATATTTCTGCAGTAGTATCTTTAGAACAACTTTGGTTGTGGGTCGCATAATTGGGTACAGTCGGACTGCCTTGGAAAACACATCGATACATACCAATATGTGCTTCACACCTCGACTTGATCGTGGTAGTGGTCCCAGAAAATCCACTGCAATTAGCTCTCCCTTGTTTTCCTTCTAGATGCTCTGCATTTCTACATATGTGTGTAAATTTGGTCCTTAATTTTACATTATCTTACTCATACATTCTTACCTTCGCTTCTAATCTTCCTTAACTCTTTTTTTTTTAACATGACATTACTTTATCTAATACATTACTTATACAATACATTAACATTCATTACCTTTTATTACATTTCTTTAACATTACCTTTCTGATCGCTATTACTTTCCTGAAATACACTTCCGTAACAGAATACTCTTTTAGCTTTGTAGTGTGTCGCATGATCAGTTACAGAGGAACTGTCTTGGAAAACAACGATATTTTTCTCGAAGTCTTTAATCCTAAGTAGTCTCTGCCCTTTTGACTTTTCACTCTCGCTTTCTTCTGTGTCCTTGTATCCATTAAGTGTTCGCTTGATCAGCCGTTCTGACAATTATAGCATTGATTACTCATCCCTAATCCTTTCTTTTTACCAATAACAACAATAACATCTTTTACCATTACTTTCTTAAATATTTCTTTACACTATCATTCCTTACCATTAATAATACATTTCTTAATTAACCCTTTAAATTAATATTCCTTATTTCTTTTCACTACTATTTCTTTTTATTTTTTATTTGCTATCATATCCTTAATAAATAACATTTCTTAATTATATTCTCTTATCTTATTATCAATAATTAATAGTAATATTATTTTTCTTCATTTAAAAATAATTATTTATTTTCGTTTGCCTTGAGTTATGAGTTGCAGTGTCGTTAGATCTGACACCCCTCAGTTATAACCATTGCATTGTCCGTCGTCTCCCGGACATAGATTAGTCGACGTGTACAGTTATTTCCGTCGCACACCCTCATTGTGTTAACGTCCCATTGTATTGTTGCGACGTTTGTTTTTATCGTGGAAGTCACCTGTTTGTAGGGTGAAAACTTTATTCTCCCTCTCTTTCTCTCGTAACGGTCGCATTCAATCGCAACAGTTTTCTCGTGGCCCATAAAAACAATTGAACCTATTTTCATGCGTCTCTTATGATAATATTCATCGTAATTACTATAATTATAGTTATAATTATCGTTCACATTATATTTCTCGTGCTTATACCTACCATCATATTTACCACAATTTTGTGTAGTGTTTCGTCTAGATAATTTACTACGTTTCTTGTTAGGCCTACAGTGATATTTATCTCCGTAAGTGTGGTGTCTTAAGTGTTTCACATGTGTCATCTTGTGTGACTTACTATTGTGTGTGTCTCACACTTGGGATATCGCTATTAATAAGGTACGTTTTATTAACCTTAATTTGCTTCTCTTCCTTAATGTTAATTACTTTATAATTATCGTTAGTAATTACACATGTATTTTCAACTACTATGAATTCTTCACATATTATCTTTTCACATATTAGCTCCGTTTGTTTATTAATTATTCCACAGACATTTTCTGCGATCGTGTCAGTACGTAAATTTGTATTAACAATTTTTTCGGTTAACTGTGCATTACTGTCGATTATACTTTGTTTGATTTCTATGTTGTCTTGTTTCAACTGGAGATTATCAATTTTTAACTCTTCTAGACTCTGCGATTTTTATGGTGTCTTGTCTAAAATTTTCAGTTTGTTCTTCTAATTGTTTCTTATTAGATTCTTTTAATTCGTCTATTTTAGCATTTATATTTTCCGTTTGTTTTGTGCTTATTTCATCGACCCAGGCACGCATCATCGTCTGGAATGCCTCTACGTCTAAATTTTCTGGAGTCGTCGTGTTGAAGTATTATTAAAATATTTATTTAGTAGTAATTCTTTAACAGTTATTATTGATAACCGTTCCCTACTTATTTATTTATTTCTTTATTTTTATTAATAGTTGTTATTATTAATACTTATTACAGTTACACCTGTTACATAGACAAACAATATTATTTGTGGGCGCCAGCTGTGTTATTACACAACAATTAACATTACATTCAGTTACTGTTTAATATAATTAATTATTACATGTAATACATTTTTCATTTAACACACACTTATAGCAACCATTTAGCTACATAAAAAATTTTAATAGTTAAATGGTGGGGATCGGGCCATACGTTCATGGGCAACAAATAAATGTAACGAATCTTTGTACATAAATTTAGGCATGTCATGCCCCAAGTCCAGGGTGACAAAATTATGTATCAATACAACATTGCAAATATAATATACAGTAGAACTTGGCTAATTCGAAGCTGAAGGGACCAGTAAAAAATTCGAATTATCCAAAAATTCGAATTAGGAAAACTTTTAATAACGGTAGAAAAATCAAATCAAAAACCGAAATTCAGTAAAGCAATATGTTATTTTAATAAACAACTTCCTTATACATATGTATTACAAACGTATAAACATGTTTCAGCACAAAATATAGCATTTACAGTTTTTTAAAAAAGCTAGAAACTTTTGATTGCATTTTGCAGTTAATACACTGAGTTGTAGTAAACTCTTCAAGTTTATTAAGTGCTTGGAAAATAGCGTCACTTACGTTCTGCTGTCCTTCAACAAACCGTCTCAAGTCTTGAATGTAATTTGATGCCTGTGAAGCCGTTGGAATCGGTATCTCTGGAAGTTCTAGCTGGTCCCCTTCTTCATCTGAAGATGTACCATCATTTCTTTTGTTCATAACATCAGCCACGATCTCCGCATCTGTCTGTTCACCGCACACCGCCAAGTCTTCATCCATGTTTACAAACCCTTCGTAACGAATGCCTGCGTCATGTCCAACATCTTCCCAGTTATCCATAGTGGGTACGACTTCTCTAGCAGCTTTATTCTCCTCTTCACCTTCAATGTGGCAGAAACCACCTTTACGAAAACAATTAGCAATTGTTTTTTGCGTAACTTGGTTCCAAGCACTGTTGCACATGCGGGCAGCTTGAAGGATGTTAATCTTGATATTTTCGTGCTCATCTAAATAAGCACCTGACAGAATGTTTTGGACCACAAGCCGTCTGTAAAAATGCTTAAAATTTTTTATTACACCTTGGTCCATAGGTTGAACTACTGAAGTCATGTTTGGAGGGAAAAACACAACCTTTACATTTTCCATCACAGGAATAGTGTTGTGCGCTGTACAGTTGTCAATAAACAAGACGATTCTTCTGTTTTGATTCCGAACTTTCCTGTTGATTTTCAAAAGCCATCTTTCGAAAATTTCACCTGTCATCCAGGCTTTATTGTTTGATTCATATTCAACTGGTTTCGTTTTTACATTTTTGAAACAACGTGGGTTGGCTGACTTCCCTATCATTAGCAAAGGCAGTTTTTCCGAGCCATCCATGTTTGCTCCGATTAAAAGTGTTATGCGCTCCTTGCTGTGTTTGCCGCCACTACAACTTTCTCCTTTAAAAGCAAGAGTTTTGTCGGGGGTGCATTTGAAGAATAAGCCCGTCTCGTCTACGTTAAAAATGTCTTTAGCGTCTCTATCAGAAATCATTTGCAACAAATCGTCTTTCCATAACTTTGCAGCTTCAACGTCAACAGATCCACTTTCCCCACAAACAGTTTTGAAAGACATGCCATTCCTTTCTTTAAAACCATCGAGCCAACCAGTGCTGGCCTTAAAATCATTTTTCCCTAAGCTAGATGCGAATTCCTCAGCTTTGGCTCTGACAAGGGGCCCACTGACTGGAATTTTTTTGTCCCTTGCTTGCTTAAACCACTTCACTACACATTCATCCACGTCAGGATTTTCTGGTCCTCGCACTCTTTTCCTATCTTTGTCGCTGGCTTTACACACACTATTCAAAATCTTCTCTTTATTTTTTAGATACGTTGACAGCGTATTTGGCGGTATCCCGAATTCCTTGGCAATTTCAGATTTCTTTTTTTGTCCCTTTTCCACTTCCCGTATAACGGCAACTTTTTCGGCAAATGTCAATGATTTGTATTGGGTCCGTGTTGGTTTTGAAAGGGCCATGATGAACACACAACACAATAAAACTGCACAATAAGTGTCACTAAAACACAGCAGTCTGTATATACAGTACTGTATAAAGAAAGGAACTGTCTCTCACTACAGGACACAGCTCGCACAGTAGAAACTCAAAAAGACTTAACACTTCCACGAATGCAGACAGACTGAACTGAAAGCAACAGTGAGGGTGGCTGACTGACAAGGCGTGGAACAAGGGACAATGGCGGATGGTACCGTTACACGAGCCAGTCATGTGTTATCGCCAGATACTGACGGCAATTCCACGAATTTGACACAAAAGACAAGCGTCTGTTCACAAAGGGCGATGCCTGCTTGTCTGTTTCCAGTCGTGTCTCTATTGTTACGTGGTCTAGCCCATACAGCAGGCGATTTTTTGTAGTTAGAGCAAAATTTTTATTTCGAATTAACCAAAAAAAGTTCGAATTATAGACGATGTTTTTGCATGGTTTTACATAGGATATTCAAGGGACCACGGTAAAAGTTCGAATTATCCACGAATTCGAATTATGCACGTTCGAATTAGCCAAGTTCTACTGTAATTTAAATTTGTGATGCTCCACGTTGGAAGCGACAATTTATGTAACAATAAATATAATTTAATTTGGGTTTCAGGTGTATCTGCAATAAGAACTCTATGTAACTTGTAACGGTATTCCAAATTTATTTGATATTAATAAAATTGTGCACCTGGCACTTACTTCGACTTAAAACATTCGTTATTAATTTGTTACTATGCCGTAAGGCTTATGCTGTACACATCCTTACTGACTAAATATTCTATTCTACTAATTATTGTATTAAAGAAAAATCTCATTTCCAGACTACTCAGTCAATTAGTGTGTTTCAAAATATCAATGTTTAAATATCTTTTTATATATTGTAATGTAACTCAAAAATATCAATAGTTACTGAATTTATCTTTTGTTTCTCAGTACTGATTTATATCAAACACTAATTTTTACTTAAATGCTTTGTATTCTTTTCATTTCAATACTAACTTGAGCTCTTGTTTACGTTAATCTTATTTCAATAACATCTATGATTTTAATTCTAATTTACAATAAACATTGGCTCTTACTTTTAAATAGAACAAGAATGTCTTTAATTGTCTTTGAGTTAATTGTTCAATTAAGAGATAAATAAGTTGTTTATCACCTTATTGTCGTCAATCATTGGATCCATCTGTAATCGTCCTCGTCTCGAACTCCAGCGTCGTCTCCTCTTGTCCAGCATCGACTCTCTCTCTGGAACTTCTCCTCGTGCTGTTTCGGACGTCACTTGATCTTCTTATGTGAATCTTCTTATGTAATTCTGTTACTACATAAAAATTGTTTGTTTTACAATCCAGTTACATAACTGTATGTAACTGGAAGGATGAAACTATTTACAAAAAATTAAATATTCTGTGCGGACGGGCAGAAGCTCCCGCTGCACTGTGGATGATTGACGAAAGAGAACAACTGTAGCGTGTGTGTCCTATTTATACCCATGTCTTGGTCAACACCTGCAGTTGTACGAAATCGACATGTCAGAAACTGTCTCTGGGTTCAGTTCCCCCACTCTTTGTCGATTTCGCTATTTCTTATATTTCTGCGAATTGCAGAGTCCTGTAATTATACTCTTATACTCATCTTATAACTATTTTCACTACACATGTTCACTGTAATTTTGGACATTGCAACTTAACCCTTTCGATTTGTACACAGTTATTTCACTACTACACTCGTACGGTGTGTCACTTTCACGTGGTTTTTGTACACAGTATTTATTAAATTTTACTACATTTTATTGTGTTTTTGGATTTTACTCCTTAATTATAGTTTATGAATAATTACGGAAAAACAGTAATTATGCAATTATTCATCTTGGGGTGGTAAACTCGCCTGCATAGACCTGCGTTCACACACACCAGCAAAATACTGGTGTACACACTTTCAGTTATATTTGTGTGTGTGTGTGCACGTCGATTCAGGTCGAAACACCTGTTCATATTTTTGTCTGAGCCAAGCTTGCAATCCCTGACATGCTTATTTCTAATACATTATTAATTATTTACAGTTTATTAGGTATATTTAAATTTTTATATTCAATGCTCAGTATATCACTTATTTGTACTGTCGCAATATATATATTGCAATGATACAACGTTGCAAATATAAATTTATTTGTGTTTGCAGAGCCCCACGATCTTGGAGCGCCAAATATATGCAACGTATTTATGTGTGTGAATTTTTATATATAGTTTAATTTGTATAGCCCCACGTTCTTTGGGAGTCAAATATATGTAACATATTTAATAAAGTACGAATTTAATTTAAATACAAATACATATACATAAATACATATACATATACACAAATTTAGCGTGACCAGTCTCACGTTCAAGATTGACAAATTATGTAACAATATAACATTTAAATTGGGTTTCAGGTGTATCTGCAATAAGAACTCTATGTAACTTGTAACGGTATTTCAAATTTATTTGATATTATTAAAAATTGTGCACATGGCACTGACTTCGATTTAAAACATTCGTTATTAATTGTTATTATGCCGTAAGGCTTATGCTATATACATCCTTACTGACTAAATATTCTATTCTACTAAATATTGTATTAAAGAAAAATCTCATTTTCAGACTACTCAGTCAATTAATGTGTTTCAAAATATCAATATTTAAATCTCTTTTTTATATATTGTAATGTACTCAAAATATTAATAGTTATTGAATTTATCTTTTGTTTCTCAGTACTGTTTTATCTGAAATACTAATTGTTTTCATTTAAATGCTTTGTATTCATTTTATTTCATATTAATTTGAGCTCTTGTTACGTTAATCGTATTTCTAAAACATCTATGATTTTAATTCTACTTTACAAGAAACATTGGCTCTTATTTTTAAATAAAATAGAAATGTCTTTAATTGTCTTTGAGTTCATTGTATGATTAAGATATAAATAAGTTGTTTATCACCTTATTGTCGTCAATCATACTCGATCATTTTGATTCATCTGTAGTCGTCCTCGTCTCGCACTCCAGCGTCGGCTGTCTCTCTTCTCCTCTTGTCCAGCGTCGAATCACTCTCTGGAACTCTCCTCTTGTCCAGCGTCGTATCACTTCATCTTGTCCAGCGTCGAATCACTCTCTGGAACTCTCCTCTTGTCCATCATCGTATCACTCTCTGGAACTCTCTTCATGCTGTTTCTGACGTCAATGGATCTTCTTATGTGATTCTTCTTATGTACTGCTGTTATTATTTACAAATGATTGTATTTACAACTTAGTTACATAGTTGTATGTAACTGGAAAATTTAAACTATTTACAAAAAAAAAATAAATACGCCGTGCGGACGGGCATAAGCTCCGCTGCACCGTGGATGATTTAAGAAAGAGAACCACTGTAGCTTGCGTGTCCTATTTATACCCATGTCTTGGTCGACACCTGCAGTGGTACGAAATCGACATGTCAGAAACTGTCTCTCGATTCAGTTCCCCCACTCTTTGTCAATTTCGCTATTTCTCATATTTCTGCGAATTGCAGAGTCCTGTAAGTATACTCTTATACTTATCTTATAACTAGTTTTACAACACATGTTCACTGTAATTTTGGACATTGCAACTTAACCCTTTCGATTTGTACACAGTTATTTCACTATTACACTCGTATGGTGTGGCACTTTCGCGTGGTTTTCGTACACAGTATTTAGTAAATTGTATTACATTTTATTGTGGTGTTGGATTTTAATTCTTAATTATAGTTTATGAATAATTACGGAAAAACAATAATTGTGCAGTTATTCATCTTGGGGTGGTAAACTCGCCTGCATAGACCTGCGTTCACACACACTAGCAAAATACTGGTGTACACACTTTCAGTTACATTTGTGTGTGTGTGCACTTCGATTCAGGTCGAAACACCTGTTCATATTTTTGTCTGAGCCAAGCTTGCAATCCCTGACTTGCTTATTTCTAATATATTATTCATTATTTACAGTTTATTAGGTATATTTAAATTGTTATATTCCATGCTCAGTACATCACTTATTTGTACTGTTGCATTATCCCTCTGCTTGGTAACAAAAAAAAATTTAATAAATTTATTTATTATAATTTTTTTTTTAATTTATTTTTTATTATTATTTATTTGCAAAAAAAAAAAGTAACAAATAATAAAGAATAATATTCGTCATTTCACCCTTAATTGGAGTGTATACAAATGTCTTACCTCCCCTCTTTGTACGCTCACTGCTCGTGACCTTGTAGTAGGTTGGCTTTAACAAACAGCTGATCTGACTGGTTTCATTGACCTCGTCGTTTTCATGTGTAGAACTTCCTAAATGACGTTGCGTGGAATTTACCAATTTCTTTCTTCTGTATCTCATCATATACGATGAAAGTGTGTCATCCTACTCGCTGTCTTAACGTATACGGTCCCTTATAAAGTCTGAAGAATTTCTTCGCCATATTATCACTCCGTTTTCCCACTGGATTAGCTTTCAGTAGTATACTTTCTCCCACGTTGAATTGTTGTAGTTTGTGAGTTAGATTAAATCTCTCTACTCTCTTGTTACCTTTTCTCTTATCCGTTGCTTTGCGTATTCAATTTTCACACTTATTGGTACAGGTACATTTTGGTTATTAGGTTTGTTTATATACTTAGTCCAAAATCTGTTTGGCTTCTTATCTTCTTCTAATTCCATTGGAGTGTATCCTGTTGCTTCACTATAATTTTCGTTAATGGCTTTTTCAAGAAATGGTAAATATTCTGCCCATTTATTGTGTTGATCATGGCAATATATTCGTAAGTATTTACCTAATTCTTTGTTAACTCTCTCAGCAAGGTTTCCTTGAGGATGTCTTATGGATGTGAGTACAGGTTGTATTCCATTTTCCCTTAACGTCCTCTCCGTTTTTTCACTTTGGAATTGTACACCTTGATCACTGAGTACCTTCTTCATTTTTCCATATAACGGAATATATTTCTGCAGTAGTATCTTTAGAACAACTTTGGTTGTGGGTCGCATAATTGGGTACAGTCGGACTGCCTTGGAAAACACATCGATACATACCAATATGTGCTTCACACCTCTATGTGCTTCATACTAATATGTGATCGTGGTAGTGGTCCCAGAAAATCCACTGCAATTAGCTCTCCTTTGTTCTCCTTCTGTATACTCTGCATTCCTACATATGTGTGTAAATTCGGCCCTTAATTTTACATTATCATACTCATACATTCTTACCTTCGCTTCTAATCTTCCTTAACTTTTTTCTTAACATGACATTACTTTATCTAATACATTACTTATACAATACATTAACATTCATTACCTATTATTACATTTTCTTTAACATTACCTTTCTGATCGCTATTACTTTCCTGAAATACACTTCCGTAACAGAATACTCTTTTAGCTTTGTAGTGTGTCGCGTGATCGGTTACAGAGGAACTGTCTTGGAAAACAACGATATTTTTCTCGAAGTCCTTAATCCTAAGTAGTCTCTGCCCATTTGCCTTTTCACTCTTGCTTTCTTCTGTGTCCTTGTATCTTCATTAAGTGTTCTCTTGTCCAGCCGTTCTAACAATTATGGCAATTATTTCCATTCCTAACCCTTTCTTCATATTAATAACAACAATAACATCTTTTACCTTTACTTTCTTAAATATTTCTCTACGCTATAGCATTCCTTACCATCAATAATACATTTCTTAATTAACCCTTTCAAATAATATTCTTTATTTCTTTTCACTAATATTTCTTTTTTTATTTGCTATCATATCCTTAATAAATAACATTTCTTAATTATACTCTCTTATATTATTACACATATTATTTCTTATTATTAATAATTAATAATTATATTATTTTATTTTAAAAATAATTATTCATTCCATTCGGGTATTGAGTTCCGAGTTCAGTGTGTAGTTCGATCTTACACCCCTCATTATAACAATTGCATTGTCCGTCGTCTACCGGACGTATATTGTTCCTTTGTAACATAGTCGCCGTGCTTACCATTGTTCTCACCCTCCTGTAAACAACGTCCGCGTTCCATTGTATTACTGCGATGTTTGTTTTTATCGTAGAAGTCACCTGTTCATAGGGTAATGTTTTCATTTTGCCTCTCTTTCTCTCATTACAAATGCTTTGCTCTTTCTCAATTCTCTCATCACTAGTTTGGTTGAGTGAACCTACCTGAACAGCTGTCGACGGTTTTTTCATTCGTCGTTTATGATAACCTCTGTAGTTTTCATACTTACAGTTATAATAATTGTTACTATAATTATCGTGCGTATATCTAACATCATGCTTACCACAATTTTGCGTAGTGTTTTGTATAGATAATTTACTACGTTTATTGTTAGGCCTACAGTGATATTTATCTCCGTAAGTGTAGTGTCTTATGTGTTTCACATGTGTCATCCTGTGTGACTTACTATTGTGTTTGTGTCTCACACTTGGAATATCACTATTAATAAGGTACGTTTTATTAACCTTAATTTGCTTCTCTTCCTTAATGTTAATTACTTTATAATTATCGTTAGTAATTACACACGTATTTTTAACTACTATGGTTTGTTCACCTTCTACTGACGCTATGGGCGTATTTGTGTCGCTAATTTTCTCTTTTGCTACTTCTCTTAGTATTGTATTATATTCTTTTACCTTTTCACCTAATAGTGACTTATCAGTTTTAAATTCTTCTATTTGTCTATCTAATCTAGCACATACATTTTGTCTTATTCCATATTCGTCCATAAGGTTTCCCATCACTTTAATGATTGCCTCCATACTAATACTTCCTGATATTGCCATGTCGAAGTATTATTATTAAAATATTTATTTAGTAGTAATTCTTTAACAATTATTATTGATAACCGTTCCCTACTTATTTATTTATTTCTTTATTTTTATGAATAGTTATTATTAATACTCATTACAGTTACACCTGTTACATAGACAATTAATATTATTCGTGGGCGCCAACTGTGTGATTACACAACAATTAACATTACATTCGATCACTGTTTAATATAAATAATTATTACATCTAATACATTTTTCTTTTATTTAACACACTCTTATATTTTAGAGCAACCATTCAGCTACATAAAAAAAAATTTTAATAGTTAAATGATGGGGATCGGGCCATACGTTCATGGGCTACAATTTATGTAACAAAAATTTTTTACATAAATTTAGGCATGTCGTGCCCCACGTCCAGGGCGACAAATATATGCAACGATACAACGTTGCAAATATAAATTTATTTGTGTTTGCGGAGCCCCACGATCTTGGAGCGCCAAATATATGCAACGTATTTATGTGTGTGAATTTTTATATGTACTTTAATTTGTATAGCCCCACGTTCTTTGGGAGTCAAATATATGTAACATATTTAATCAAGTACGAATTTTATTTCAAATACAAATACATATACATAAATACGTATACATATACACAAATTTAGCGTGACCGGTCTCACGTTCAAGATTGACAAATTATGTAACATTATAACATTTAAATTGGGTTTCAGGTGTATCTGCAATAAGAACTCTATGTAACTTGTAACGGTATTTCAAATTTATTTGATATTATTAAAAATTGTGCACATGGCACTGACTTCGATTTAAAACATTCGTTATTAATTGTTATTATGCCGTAAGGCTTATGCTATATACATCCTTACTGACTAAATATTCTATTCTACTAATTATTGTATTAAAGAAGAATCTCATTTTCAGACTACTCAGTCAATTAATGTGTTTCAAAATATCAATATTTAAATCTCTTTTTATATATTGTAATGTACTCAAAATATTAATAGTTATTGAATTTATCTGTTGTTTCTCAGTACTGTTTTATCTCAAATACTAATTGTTTTCATTTAAATGCTTTGTATTCATTTTATTTCATATTAATTTGAGCTCTTGTTACGTTAATCGTATTTCTAAAACATCTATGATTTTAATTCTACTTTACAAGAAACATTGGCTCTTATTTTTAAATAAAATAGAAATGTCTTTAATTGTCTTTGAGTTCATTGTATGATTAAGATATAAATAAGTTGTTTATCACCTTATTGTCGTCAATCGTACTCGATCATTTTGATTCATCTGTAGTCGTCCTCATCTCGCACTCCAGCGTCGGCTGTCTCTCTTCTCCTCTTGTCCAGCGTCGAATCACTCTCTGGAACTCTCCTCTTGTCCAGCGTCGAATCACTCTCTGGAACTCTCCTCTTGTCCATCGTCGTATCACTCTCTGGAACTCTCTTCGTGCTGTTTCTGACGTCAGTAGATCTTCTTATGTACTGCTGTTATTATTTACAAATGATTGTATTTACAACTTAGTTACATAGTTGTATGTAACTGGAAAATTTAAACTATTTACAAAAAAAAAATAAATACGCCGTGCGGACGGGCATAAGCTCCGCTGCACCGTGGATGATTTAAGAAAGAGAACCACTGTAGCTTGCGTGTCCTATTTATACCCATGTCTTGGTCGACACCTGCAGTGGTACGAAATCGACATGTCAGAAACTGTCTCTGGATTCAGTTCCCCCACTCTTTGTCAATTTCGCTATTTCTCATATTTCTGCGAATTACAGAGTCCTGTAAGTATACTCTTATACTTATCTTATAACTAGTTTTACAACACATGTTCACTGTAATTTTGGACATTGCAACTTAACCCTTTCGATTTGTACACAGTTATTTCACTATTACACTCGTATGGTGTGGCACTTTCGCGTGGTTTTCGTACACAGTATTTAGTAAATTGTATTACATTTTATTGTGGTGTTGGATTTTAATTCTTAATTATAGTTTATGAATAATTACGGAAAAACAATAATTGTGCAGTTATTCATCTTGGGGTGGTAAACTCGCCTGCATAGACCTGCGTTCACACACACTAGCAAAATACTGGTGTACACACTTTCAGTTACATTTGTGTGTGTGTGCACTTCGATTCAGGTCGAAACACCTGTTCATATTTTTGTCTGAGCCAAGCTTGCAATCCCTGACTTGCTTATTTCTAATATATTATTCATTATTTACAGTTTATTAGGTATATTTAAATTTTTATATTCCATGCTCAGTACATCACTTATTTGTACTGTCGCAATATATATATATATATATATATATATATATATATATATATATATCTCCTTAACATAAACATATTACATTTTATATCTTTATCTCTGTAACATACACAACACATATTGATCATTTATGTTGGAAACAACAAACAAATTTAGAAAAATTTGAATTTCCAAATGTAGGTTATATAACATTTAAAAACTAGCGATATTTTATATCTAATCACAATCATAACATACTCAATTAAACACCTTATGCTTCTCATAATCAACATAATAAACACTCAAAATGAACATTACCATTGTTACATTAACATAAACATTTAATCTCTGAATTTCAATAAAATTTCCTACTATTACACAACTTTTAATTTCAATTTCTATTGATTCAACATTTTAATTGTTTATCTTGCATTATTACTTCAACTTTGACTTTCTATTAAACATTTCAATCAGCAACCTTTAATTATTTATTATACAATTCGATTCACAATAAATTATTCAAATTTATTACACATATTTCCATTTTTTAAATTAATTAGACCATCTCTTTTAATTAACTACTTTAATTGCATTATTTAAAACCTTTCCAATTAACTTAATCTTCTTACATTGATTTAATTTCATAATAACGTTCATTTACCATTTATTATAACCCTCAAATCAAAAACTTTCAAATTGATTACCAAGATTTATGTCTTACATGAATTTAATTTTCATTATAAACATTCATAATTACATACTGACAATTATTCAAATAAAAAATTTATTATTATCATAAAATCAATTGCAACTATAAATTGGTTCCAGAAAATATCATATACACATAACACCGTGTATCGGCTGATATCATAACAGCATAACCTTATACAGAGAACATGAAAACATAATACAACTTTAATTTCGACTTTCTATTGAATCTTCCAATTGTTACATTATAATTTCTACTCAGAATTTTTTATTTCATATTCTCATTTATCAATAAACGAGTGACTCCCTTTCAAGAATAATAATCTGTTTTATTCTATGGGCATTTAAACCTAACCCCACTCTCACCTTCTTCTTTATATCAACAACTAACGGATTTGAAATAGGGTGACACCGTTCTCTCAATAATATTTCCCTCCACCATTTTCTCTAACTTCACTTGAACCTCTTCTTTTAGAATAGGGTTCCAAATAACTTCTTGGTACAAAAGGTATGTGTTCCCGTGCTTTCCGCTACACTACTAGTTCATGCCCCTTCCAGGTAACTCCGCCAACACCTCTTTAAAACGGTCCAAATCTGCCCTCAACTCCTCGCGTTGGGGTCTCCCAACAACTCCACCCTCATTTTTAAAAAATTATGTGCTCTATTCTCCCATATTCGCTGTTTACTTTCATTACTCCCTTTCCGTCTACATATATTCACTCTCACTTCTGTGTCCCCCCTACTGACCCGTGTTTATCTCACTTTACCTCCAGAAATTCTTTTGATGTCTAATACCCGTTTACCTGTCTAATAAAACTAACACTGACCGGTTTAATTTCATTGTCTAACTCTAACGCCCATTTACTGAAATCAATTACTGTTTTATTACAAAATCGTTACCCGAAATCCAACTTTTACCATATTTTAAATTCATTTAAATCCATCTTTTCAATTAATTACCTCAAATTAATTTAATTACGTTATTTGCAATAATTTAAATTACTTCAGTTACATTTTAAAATTTCAATAATGTCAATTACTTTATCAGAATAAAATATTATTGTTGTTATCAACTCACTCAAAACTGTAAACATTGCTTACACAAACTGCCATATATGCACACAACCCTGTAATTATTTTGATTGTAATATCTTTGCCATTACATTATAAAATATTAATAATTACATACTGTTAATAATTTCATCAATTACCATTATTATCATGTACTCAATAAGAATTATCAGTGTTAAGTCCCCAAAATACAGTGCACATACACATAATATAACCTATTATACAATCCATACTGCCTGTAATCCCAATACATAAACACCTTTTATGTTTAATTATTTATCATTTATTATACAATTCAATTCAAAATAAATTTCTCAAATTTATTACCAAAATTTCACGTCCTTTAAATTAATTAACCCATCTCAAATTAATTTAATTCCATCATTTTTCATTTTTGTTTACATTTATCATATCTTTTTTTTATATAATACCCATTTATACCCTGGTAAGTGCTTATTCTCAAAATACTCATCATTTGCTACTGTGCTGTTTACTTTATAAGGTAAGTCACTCTCTCTCTCTCTCTCTCTCTCTCTCTCTCTCTCTCTCTCTCTCTCTCTCTCTCTCTCTCTCTCTCTCTCTCTCTCTCTCTCTCTCTCCCTCCCTCTCCCCCCTTCCCCCCCCCCCGTTAGTACGCTCTGCAGCGCGTCTGGCTGACCATGTGGGCGCAAATTCAAACTCTCATTGGCTGGTGAACATCTCGCACCTTTCTCGACATCTCGTGAAAGGCGTAAGGAAAATATGTGCGTGACTTTTACGTCGCAAAGGGCGGCACACGCGCGCTCTTACACATTCCAATGTTATAATTGCTTTTGTACCTTGCTCCTCATGGTACCAGACTGACTACTGGGTGTTCACAAAAGTGAAGCTTTTGTGATCTAAAAATGTTGCTCAGCCCATGAGCAATTATTATGAAATTAAAATAAACCCCTTAGTTTGCCCCGTTACAAATTCGTTCAACTCCTCGGTGATTAAGGGATAGTTGACACAGTGTTTTGGAAACAATCTGTCATGGAATGCGGCGAAAGGGGTTCAGCTGTGTCCCCCTGATGCCATATCTTGACCTTGAGCTCATTATAACACACGCCTGTAGATTCATGCTACATGCATGGCAAGCCTGTGCAGCTGGCGAATCATACAAAATATGGTACACCTTTGTAGGTACCAACACGAAATTTTTACTCGTTAGGTTGCACATATAAGATGGTTATAGTTTTCAGAAGGGCATTTTAAGGAGAAAATCATCTTATATTTGGGCCAGTTTGGTATTAATATTAGTTTGTAACAATAGCCATAATACTTAAAGAATGCTGCATATTAGTAGTTTGCATCTAAATATAGCTCTTTTCTGTTGGTTATTTCATGTGTAGTAGAGACTAGAATTCAAATTCAGTTGTTTTGTTTGGGAAGTGTCATAACAGCAAGCAGTTGTAGGCATTCAGTTTCTTGCGGGATATTTAATTTTGAAATAAATTTGCCAAATTGTAATCTGGTATAGTTAGAACTGAGAACTTTTTAATAACAATATTAATTATTTGTGTTGTATTATATACGTACAAAAAAACATTTTCATGGGAGTTTAGGAACTTAAGATTTTGGCACGAATAGCTAAAAATATTTACATATTTTCAAATCTTATTAAATTGGTATTAAATTAATAATGTTTTTATTATTTTAGCGGATAAGTACTGCTCACTGGTAGAAGCAGAAGGTGGAATCCAAATATTAGAGGAAGTACTAGCAGATGACGCACCATATCCAAGAATAAAAGAATTAGCATCACTTGTGATTAAAAATTGTCGCCAGTACAGAGAACTTGGTCGTTTAGAGTTAGATTCGCCAGAACTTGATGGTTAATTGTAGGTTGCTTATATCTTTGATTTGTGATATTTTCTGAATAGAAGTGGTTTCAGTACTTTGAAGTTATTAAATACAGAAACATGTTTATAAATTTTGACTGGAATTCTAAATTCATGATTTATCATTTAAATATTAAATATTGTGTATACATACTAATGTATCTAGAACTGCTAAGTAAGAGAAAAGATGTGTAGAATATAAAAGTCTGTATATATTTTGTATCACATGACAGCGTGTTCACAAGAAAGAAGCCATTCTCATCACATAATAGTCAGAAAATTATGCTTAATTAAATGATTAAATACGCTGATATTCACATAGTACTAGTTACTGATATTATTAAAATTGTAAGGAGAAGTTTATTATGACTGCTAAGAAATTTAATTTTACATAACAGGAAGCTGTAAATTAGAATTGGACAGCCTACAGAGTCTAAAGCACTACCCAAATTTGTGCGATCACAGATAGTCAGGATTTTGTTGCAAAATAATTTGGATTGAAAACAATGTTAGCATTTAAGCAACTATAAAAATGATTAATTATTTTTGTATAATCCTATTAATGCAAATTTAATTGACCTATATTTGACAGGCATCCTTCAGTTTGTTTTGGCGTAAACGAACTTTGGATTACTAAATTGAATCATTACAGTTTGTAAGTGATTTAATAAATCAAATAATAGATTGGAGATAGGTTGGGTTAACTGTGATCACTTGTTATTAATTTAATTTTTGTAATGGCGAATAGTTCATCCTCAAAGTATTCACTGGTGCTTTGTTGAGATGTCAGTAGGCCCGTACAAAATTTAAGTGACTTAAATGTTGTAATTTGTTAACTAGCTAAGAATTGTTTAATAGACATAAGTTTATTGTTAAAACGTATCCATATCCTTAATGCGAAAAACAGATTTTACTATTGCAGTATGGCATTAATTAACATAGTATAATTCAGTAATTAAGAAATATTTCTATAATAATAATAATGAACCATAAAGAACACCTAATATAATATGGCAGCTTTATCAAATCATAATCCTTTGTTATAGTACAGCAGCTTTATAAAATCATCTTTGGTCAGCAGTCATAAGTGTTACTAACGGATGTATATTTAGTGAACTTACTTCAAATTGTTAGGCATTCATTATTTATGGTCTGTATACATAAAATTCAAATACCACTGACTGACTGATCACAGAATTTCCTAATCTACAAGGCTTACAAACATAAGGTTGGTACAAACATTTCTCGTGGATTATAAATGCATACTAAAAAAATTTTTTGAGAAATTTTACTTGTGAATGAGTTTTGGGGGATTTCCCTCTAACAGAAAAATCAACTTTCTTATGAATTTTTTCAACCAGTCTGTTTCTTAGGCTTTCACAGCTGGCATCATAATTACTAAAACTACTATCCAGGCTGTAAGGCCGTGGTCTTCCATTTTCTTCAGTGTTATGAAAGATGTTGGCTCATACTCGTACAGACATTTTGGCCTCACCTCTGCAAATCATGTTCATTGTCAAAGGACTTAAACACACTGACAAGGTGTTTAAGGCCAAAGGCCACTACAGTGCTGTGGTGTACTGACGGACACATTGTAAGTGCGTTTAATTCCTTTGATACTGAAGATGGCCTCCAGAGGTGAGGCTGAAACGTCTACAAGTACAAGTCGAACACCTCTCGTAACGTGGAGAAAATGGAAGACCACGGCCTTACAGCCTGGATAGTAGTTTTAGTAATTTCTTCAACCAATTCCTATTAAACCTTGCAGGTTGGAAGAAAATAAGTTACACCCAAATTCTAAAATGTTAGTTTTAATTGAAAAGCTTTTCACAACTCTTATGATATTATCCCCGTATCTTCTTTGCTTTTTAAAAGTAATAATATGAGTGTATTTTGCGTGAATATGGCTGTACAGATGAGTATCCATGTGTGCATGAACTGCTGTGTTGAATTCAATGGTTAAACCAAATGTTTGTTTTTAGAACATAGTGTGAACACTATGCCATGATAATATCTAAAGATTTGTGTACTGGATATGCAGTACGTTTTTATAGTTATAGATGATGCAATTTCTATTGTTTATTATTTAACTAACAAGAAATAATTCGTGTCGCAGTGAAATAAAATGAAAAAATGTGTTTTTGTGGAGACACCAGACATAGTAACATATATTTATATTTGTTATACAACAAATAATTTATAGAATTGTCATCATGTTTATGTATGAAATAGAAGTGTATTAGAAAATAGAAATAATGTCGTTATTTTTTCTGGTCTCTTTATATGGTCAAAGGATTTTTTCAGGTAATTTTTGTGTTAGTTTATTTATTTATTTGACAAAACAAATAGCTTTTATTGTGTGCCAGTTCTAAATAATATTTGAGACAATTTATTAAAATTTTGAAAAATAGGGTGTATTTGTGGCATAATATTTTTAAGTTTACTATATATTTATTAAACAAATCAGGAAAATTGTCTTATTTGTTTTAAACAATTAAGACAACTATTAAGCACATCTTATAATCATAAAGTTGTGTCACATGATAATAATGTCTTAAAAAAATATAGGCTGTACATTGTGTCATTGGTTATAATTTTATTATATTTAAGTATAAAAATTTGTATAATTTTTGCAAAAATATCTTTGGTGTTGGAATATTTTACCTTTTTTTCTAGTAACTTTTCTCATTCTGTATATGATATAGTTGCTACACTGTAACAAATAGTGCGCGCGCGCGCACACACACACACACACACACACACACATATATATGTACACATACACGTACACTCAGAATTGGTTGATTTTTTGTTATATCTCTAAGTAACATTTATTATATGTGATGCTTTCTTTAATAGTATTTTACTCCAGGATTTATAAAGAAGTTACTATGAATATGTTTATATGCCTACATATGTGAGTTAGGCACGTCACATTTTAAAATGTTGGATATTGTACAACAATGTCAACTACCTGTGCTAAAACTATATAAAACATACCTGTATGTAGTTATATAAATGAATTCATAATATTCAAGTAACATAATTTAAAAGTAAGAATATAGTTTATCTTACTGTTGCAAAACATAGTATGATAAGTTGTAAAAATGTGTAATAACTCCTGACTACATGATTTAAATAAGTTATTGAATTGTTTTGTAAAAGTGACTCTTGTCAGTCATTCTGATTCAAAAAGTCTGAACTTTTCTTATGGTGTGATTAGCAGTAGTTGCCTAACATGAATGGAATGTCACAAAGTTAACAAGTAATGAAACAGTGATACAAATTGTAACAGTGTTCAAATGATTATAGAGGAGGTAAATTTTGAATCATGAAAGAAATTTACTGATAATACATACAGGTAAATAATGATTAACATTTTCTGTAATAACAATTAGGAAGGGATATTTTTTGTTTCTTGTTATAGTTTGTAATTTGAGTGATACAGAATTTATGTTTGTAATAATATGTATAATTATTTTAAAAATAATTATTTATAAAAACAAAGTTTTATAATAAATATATTTCTAATCAAAGTTTATAAGGAAAGTAGAACTATTAGTATTTGTTAATTTAGTTTTATCACTTCTAAGAAGTAGCCAAAATCAGCTAGTTGCATACTTTCTGTATTTTTAATTGGTGATAATGATAGCCCATTCAGGTAATTTGAGTGTTCTATAATAATTATATATTTCTGGATAAATAATTCTATGTAGTGTGAATAAGTGAGATATTATATATTAATATATACTGAAGAGAAGAAAAAATAGATTAACATAAAGTTTTTATGTATAGAAAAGTTTTTAATAGTAGTAGAATTGCAGAGTACTTGATGTTTTATTTTTATATAATTTTTGTTTGACATTAATAATTTTCGACTTGTAAATATTGTATCAAAATTACAACGGTATAGATTGCTAAATACGGATCTTTGTGTTTATTAAGACACTAAGATTGTTAGTTTCTAAGATACTATGGTTTAGGCTATAAATAAATGTGAATTATTGGTAAACGAAAATCTAAATAAAGATCTTTGTGTTCATATATGCTTTAATAAAAAAAAAATTAGTATTTTAAGTAATTTGTTTATTATAATGCTTTAAAGATTAAAAATTATTAATAAAAGTTCAAAAATGTATTTGAATTAATGGAAAAATATTGTTACGATGGTCGCATGGAATGTCATTTGTGGAAACAGAATAACTGACACTAGATGAAGTCGCTAATTACAGTTTTAATTATAGTTTAAAAAAGCTTGTATACAATTCTTCAAGTTAAAGATTGTCCAACACACAGTAACAGTATCTGTCACTTTATTAACAGTGTTGCACTACAATAATCACTTTACACTAAACCCCAATTAACAGTAACAAATCTGGTAATGTGCTCTAATATCAAGGTCCAAACTGAACTTGGCTGTCACTGGTGCTTAATATTTATACCCTGCTGAGGTTGGAAAAATTACCATTTTCCAGGTGAAGCACAGAGAATAATTGTGTAGTTACAAATTCACTGGAATTGTCTGGAGCTATGTCAGTGCCCAACTTTGTACACATCCCACAGACCAAATGGCACCATGTCACCATGGTTGCCTGTGTCATGGGAGTAATACTGCCCCCTCTTTAAACCTCTCCATCCTAAACTGGCAACTCTCATGTTCATTGCTTTAAGGTTGACTCTTGAAAGTCATCATTCTATTTCCAGAGCTTTTTCTCCATCCTCACAATCACCTCTTCTTTGATTCCACTTGGTTTGCCAGTTCACTTCCAAACTCTTGCATGACATTATCAGCAACTTTTTCTCTAAACTTGTCCATTCCATGTACATCCAGTATTCAATTAAATTTATTATTTAAAATATACCTTATTTGATCCATCTAGCAATCTTATAGTTTATAATTCCATTACATGTTTCGGGAATTAAATTCCCATCATCAGGTAAAACGTCTTCTTCCTAGTATATAGGAGTCGTCGGTGAAATTATTAAAAAAACACACAAATGAATAAAACAAACACAACTGTTATAAATGACATAATTAAACATATATGTGACTGTCGGGCAGTGCACACTGTCTTCGTTAGCTGTGTGTGTACGATGTTTAATTATGTTATTTATAACATTTGTGTTTGTTTTATTCGTTCGTGTGTGTATGTGTTTTTAATAATTTCACTGATGACTCCTATATACTAGGAAGAAGAAGTTTTACTTGATGATGGGAATTTAATTCCTGAAACATGTAGTGGAATTATAAACTACAAGATCACTAGACGGATCAAATAAGGTACATTTTAAATAATAATTTAATTGAATCTTATAAGTGATCTGGAGACCATTTATATGATGAATACATCCAGTATGTCTTTTCTTCCCACTCCCATTGTGGGATTTAAGATTTTTGAGTCCCGAGGCCAAGTTTGCTGAGCGGCCCCCTCCCCACCCCACTGTGACTTTGATATAGTGCAGAAGTAATTTGATATCAGATCAATACTATCAAATTTAAAACCAGTAGGCTACTATAAAAAAGTGCTTTTATTTAGCATAATTTTACAAAATATTAAGAACCAAGCAAAAGAATTGAACAAATTAATTTATTTTTTAAGTACAGTAACCTAACTAAGCTTATTCAGAAATTTAACATAAAAAATTGTTTGTAGGCTCAACTAGCCGTGTGCATGTTTATGTTTATCTTCATGATAAATACGTTTAGTATACGGATTCAATTCTATGTTCATAGTTTTCACACTAATAAATATCAACGAAACAATACACTGCCCACCACACAAAGCTAAAAACCTTCTTTATATTCAAAACAAAATAAAAACAACCTCAGATCGCAAACCATTCAGTCACAACGCAGATAAACAATGCTAACAAACAAGGATGCTACCATGGTCTTGTAAATTCGGGGGCAATATAGTGGACGTTCAGAATTCGCTTACCCAGATTAGTTTGAAGGATGCCAAGGTCTTAAAAATAAGCGGGCAATATTTAAATAAGAACTGTCTTCCATTTGTATTAATAACAAAAATTGAACATTTAATTTCAAAAAATCATACTTAAATAAATCAAAGTGCCTCCTACTTTTATAAAAATACTTCTGTTAAAAAAAAATATATATCTGTCGCTTGCGGCCCCCTCAGAGTTGGCCTAGTGGTAAATCCGGCACTTCCGACTCCTACATCTTGTTTATTTGCAACCAATTCTTTCTCTCCAGCAGCATCTCCCATGGCCACTCCCTTTAACATAGAAACAAGCACTAGCCTTTCTGCCACAACCACAGTTGGTTTTTGATAGGTTATCTGTTGTCACACAATTTGATACTTCTACCATTTTGTCTTCTGTTTCTGCATTGAACATTTAGGGTTCCTCTTCTCCTTACCTGTTGACTCCTTCTTCAGCCGCCATCACATGCTTGATCGAAAGGTTGCCTGATCCTGTTATTTCACCCGTGCAGAATTTCATCTTCTCTTGGTCAACAGTCAGGACATTCTCTCGTAAGTCCACTACGAACCCATAGGCATTCATAATGTGCATCCCAAGAATCACTTAATTGATAATGTCTGCAACAAGCATTTGGTGGCTGAACTTGTGGAGATCTAGATGTACATGTACTTCAGCCTTTCCTTACACTCTGAATGTATGGTTCCTTACACTTTCCTTTCAGTCACAGTCTGTATGGTTATAGCTGGTGGTGGCTAACTAAATCAGGCCACATAATGGACACTGTAGTACCCATGTCAACTGTAAGTCTGCTGGGTTACCTTCAGTAAATCCATTAACAATCAAGTTTCCGCTGGACTTAGGGAGCATGGAGACTGTATGCTGCTCCAGAGCTTTATTTCTCCAATTGGTGTATTCATACCCTTCTCTCTGTATTTGATTATCCCAGCAATATCCTTCAAGATGGTCATATTTTCCACAATTGTAACACTTGTGTCTTTTGCCTTTTTCCCATGGTTTCAAAGGACTACTGACTTCATAATTTTTATTTGCTGAATCGCCTCTTTATTTTGTCCATCATGGTGGTACTGTGATATTGGATCCATTTGACTACAGCATGATGGTGTACTTTTATTAATGTAGGTTGCCAAGTTGTCACCTTCAACCTGGAGAGCATGGACAAGAGCATTCAAGCTATTGTGGTGCCGTGCCATTCTTAACACTTGTAATAATTCACTATCTTTGATACTGTCAATAAATGTAAGGAGAGGAATCCGCTTTCAAATCTCCTCTTATTCTTCAGGGTAATTCAATCCCATCAATCTGTCAACATTTGTTTCACACTCCTGAACTTTCCCCAGAACACTGTCACCTTGGTTTTTTTAGTTGAACATGATATACTTTGCACATGTGTTGGTCACTGTACCATAATACCAGAGCTTTTGTTAATTCAACGTAGATGTCCTGGCTGTTAGGTGGCACTTTATGTATTAGCTCCACAGCAGGTACTTCTAACCCTTAATGAGCATGGTTTTATGGTTTTGTATTAGTATGTTGAACCCAGGAGCAAGGGGTTTTTGCAAGTGTGTATGGTACCTAATGACTATTGTACAATTTTACTTCTGACGTAAAATAAATAATGTTATTATACCATGTAAAACTATGAAGATTTTGTCTGTTTACAGTATTAATAATATTTGATGATATAAGATCAGCTTCACTTTCCACACTACTAAAATTGTCTTTACTCTCTACAAAATCATAGTCGTTCCCAGCAGTTATTTCCTATATTTCTTTTTCAGACAAATATCGTCTCTTTTTAACACTTAATGTATCACCAAATGTCTAGCAAAATAACATTATACCAACACTGAAACAGAAAAACACAGAAAATATTATGAACTTACTATGACTGTAAACAAGCCTAATGCAAACGATAAAAACAGCTGTGAAGTATGTTTCAAGCAGTTCTGATTATTTCCAACAGATTGCTGCACCTTACACACAGCATAGGGAATAAAAGAATGCTTTAAAACATGTATGCTAGTGAAAAACTGTGCCCTCATACTGAAATGTGCATGCTTCCTGCTGGCAGTCAGCTACTGCGTGTTTTCAAACGTTCAAGCTCCTCCTGCATGCACCTTAAAAGGTTAAAGCAAGAATGAGTGTAAGGCCTTCCTCTTCTTCTGAAAATTTGTTTAAGCAAGCAGCAGCTTCAGATAAACAACTACCCCTGTGAGTCCTTCCATCAAACTTTGGGGCCTTGGCATGATCTTACCCCACAACAGTTTTTTTCATTGCTCGTATTTTTAAATCTTCTTCAGCATTTATTAATGGCCTTGTCTTGTCAGCTCTTCCTTTCATTAATTGTTCTACCACAATTTTAACTTGGTTTATTACATTTGTAATCAAATCTTCTATACTTGACTGAGAAATCATGGAAGTAGAAGCGAATTAAAAAGATTCCTTTCTTAGATTTACTTGTATCATGGAAACCAGGTGGATCTCTGGGTCATCAGGTGTACTGATAGGTACCATCATACAACTTCTCATCATCACCAGGCACAAAAACAAGCTGTGCTCAACACACTTTTATACAGAGCAAAGGGGATTTCTGATGAGAATCATTTCTGGGGGGGGGGGCACCTAACAGACGTTCTTGAATGGTTATAACAAGGATGCTTACATAAAGCATTTAAGAAGAACCTTTGGAGTTGCCTACAACAGAAGATAATATCCAAAGAGCATGCTTACCTTACATAAAAGGTACTACAGACAAAATTAGCAATATGTTGAAGAAATGTGGTATTAAAACAGTATTTCAACCACATAAGAAGTTAGCACAATTCTTAAAAACAATCAAAGAATTCCATTCAGCATTGAAGGTATCTACAAAATTCTGTGCAACTGTCGAAAGATCTGTATTAGCCAGATGAACTACCTGATTTCTGCAAGAGTCCAAGAACATGCAGATACACAAAGAACTTAGCACCTGAAAAGTCAGCAATTGCTGAGAATTCAACCAGAACTAATCATGTGATAAATGTCAAAGATACATCTGTTCTTAAATTATGCAGTAGATATTATGACAGAACGGTTCTAGAAGCTATAGAAATTAATAAACACAAAGATAACATCAACAAAGAAGCAGTAATGCTCAGCACAGTTTGGTACCATGTAAAGTAAAATTGAAAGTTAAGGGCATATGCACACAAACCAATTTATGGATGGACGAGCCCACTTTGAAATTGTGAATGGCGAGAGGGTAACGTAGAATCAGCTGGTAAGCAAGTGAAGGTGTTACCAACTTGCATGTGATGTTTTAGTTACCCGTACATTGTTGGTTATGTGATGTACTATCTCAGTCTTGCATTTGTTATTATTATTTCAATTTATTATTAATTGTATCGATGTTTTACAGCACTCATTTTTACTAGTTATTTAATGTTTTAGTTAATTTCTATTGGTAGTTTTTATTCTGTAATTACGTATTATCATCCAGTAACGAGATTTGTTACAATGGATACTTCTCCTTCAACTAGCAAAGACAGGAAAGTTATTCATTGTCAAGCACGGGAAGTACTAATAAACAGTTTTTTGTTGTCCAGGATTAAAAAGATTCTTGCAATTAAATTAATACAAAGAACGCATTCCTTTATGTAATGATAAACTGTAGAGATAGTCAAGTGTAATTAAGGAGTGGAACTGTACAGTTTGCAAATTCCATTGCGATAAGAACGGCCAGAAAGGCTGTAGTTTTTACGTCTCAGCAGTACACAATGACAGAGCCAAACAACACTCAGATATGTTTATGAAACATTCTGATATGTAACAGCAACAAATTCCGATACGTGTGGACAGTAATACATATCATTTGCGTGATCTGTATAGTAATACAATTACAATATTATTATTGTTATTATTATTTCATTTACGTCGGAAACAATAAACATATAATTCTTTTTTTTTAAGCCAGCTGCGTGACTGTAGGCACACACACACACACACACGCAGATGTAGAGATTCGTGGTGACACATTTACAAACAAACCTTAACAGTCGCGAGTGTTTGTTACTATTAGAAACGATATCCATAGGTTGGCAGCACCGTCGCTGATAACAAAAATTCTCTTCACACATCTCATAGCGACTCCCACCACATCCACATCCACAGCGTTTTGCGCATTTCCCTTAATACCTTAACTTTCAATTTTGCTGTACTTTCTCCCTGACTGTACAGGAGTTGATCAACCATACAAATATTGTAACACCTGCAGAGTAGGGTCCAGTTACCAGACTACGCACCACCACCTCGACAGTCTGTATCTGAGTTGCTTGTCAGCCTTATTGTTACATAAACTTGAATAGACCCCACCCCATTGTAATATGTGTGAAACATTGTCTTACAAGATATAGTCAACATAGGCCATACCATATTAAGGCTTCAAATATAGCATGGACACCAGCCACAAAAGCCTACACAAGAAAACAATATCAGCTTTTTTTATGATTTTTTTCAAATTATTGTTCCATTTTTTGGACCCTGTTGTCCTAAAATTTTGAAATTTTTAAACGTCCTATTTGACTGATAATTTTGGAAGTGGAAGCTGCCACCTCTATAGTATATAACAGTTTGGTTGCCAGCCTCATCGTCTCATTAACCTGAAAATATCCATTGTAAAATGAGTGAAACATTGTCCTACAAGACATATTCAGTGTGGTCCATATGAGAAGAAGACTTCAACTATTGAATTTAAATTCAGTAAAACCTTAAACTCAGCATAATGTGAACTGAGGGGGTGCTGAGTTTTCGAAATATAGAGTAATACAGAATTATTGGAGGTTATGTCAATAAATGTACTACTTGTAAATTGGAAATAATCAATTTTATACCAACTAAAAGTAAATTGCAAAAATACTATTTTGAATGCTGTACAAGATCAATTACATCACTAAAATAATGTTATGATATTTTAAGAAAGAAAACTTCATGAAAGTTCATTTTACACAAAAATTTAAAAGAAAAATTAAATGTATTGTACATGACAACTTAAAAAATTAATGGAGTTCAAAAAAACTTATAATTTTGGACTGTTTTTCACTCTCAGTCTTACTGCTTCATCACGAAGTCAACGGAGGAAAATAATATCTATTGCAGACACTCCCTGTTGCTCAAAATAGCATAGTGCTCTCTCAATAGCTTTCACAGCTTAACTGTGGCTCATCTTATCTTGTTGTTGGTATTCTTAGTGTCACATTTTGAGTCATCCTCTATCTCCTCCCACGCTTTCACAGCAGCAACAATTTCATCATCTTCAAGTGGCCCATCCATTCTTCAGCATCACCTTCCTCACATCTTCAAAATTTTCCCATCAACTCGACCAGCTCAGAATTGCTGTTGAGTTGTGGAGTTGTTGCCTCCTTATTTTCAGAAAATTCATATCCTGAATGGTCTAAAAGTTTTCTCCAAGACCACATAAGAGCCATGGACTCAAGCTCGTTTAATGAATCGGCGACCCAGCCAACAAAATCTAGCAAATCAACTTTTTTGTAATCAGCACTTTTCATTATTTTTCTTTCTTTCAGTGTTTCCGTGTAAAACTTTTCTCACACCATGGCTCAATCTCCAATCTCTTTTTCTTCCAGATGAATACCGTAGTCCATTAGACATTAAATCACCTGCCACTTTGTTCACACTTCCACCCCTATCCACTATTTTCAGCACTTCTAATTTCATTTCCATTGTCACGTTGATTTGTTATCTTTTTATACGAGCTGACATTTTCAAGCCAACAACCTTCAAAACACCATACTAAAATTATGCACTTTGGAAGAAACAGTTCCATGTACCCATAATAGGACACTGTTTTTGTAAACACGGCCACTTTATTTGACATACGCCACCAAACCAAGTCAATTACTAAGGGTTAGGTAGCGGGGATGAGAGGCTAGGAATGCAATGAGTCATATGTTACTGCACGTGTGCAAAGGGGGAAAATGGATGGGTGTGCACTCGCTCACCTATGAAAAAAAAGGTGTCGAATTACTGGGGGTTGAGTATTGTTATCAGTTACATATATTTCTGAAAAGTATTAGATACTTATGAAAATATACAAAAAACTTAGAAGCTAGTACAAAGTTATTGTTTGTTTATGGAAAATGATTAGAAATTTTGTATTTCATCCAAAATAGTGAGGAAGTGCTGCAGCTTACTAGTTTAATTTGTTCCAGCTTAATTTCTTAAGCTAATCTGTATATACAAAGTACCTTACGTAATTTTTACAAATAATGTTTGGATACATTGAGAACACAAAGCAATTATGAAAACCCACAACACCACTATCGTCCACAATTAGCCCCCAGAATTTAAAATCTGTGTGTTTTAGATGTTTTCAGAATCTGTTTGAATATTCAGTGTGTGTCCTTCCATATACAAGAATTGCCCACCAGGTAAAGGTTGGATTGGTGTGTTAGGTTTTTATTTGATGGTGGCTGCTCCATTGATACTCTCTGTTTCATTGGGCTGCAGTCATCGTAGACTTCTTATATTCCCGATGGGAATCTAAGTGATGTTAGATGCTCTTGCCTTTCACTTAGATTTTTTTTACCTTTGGCTTGCATTTTTTCTGCAAATGCTGAGGTTTGCCAAAAATATTCGTATACATGGGCATAGACTGTAGGGGCAGCACGAGCCATGGTTCCTCCAATGTTGAGTTGGGGATGCAGGGTCCCACCAGTCTAGAAAGTCTTATCATTACACTGTGCTGCACTACTTTGTGATTATAGAATACTTGTCTGTAGTTTATTTCTGAAAATGTGAAAGAGAAATTTTGATAAATGTTAGGAAATTTACTAGGAAGGTTCAAGAAGGCTTTTTTTTGGCAACACATTTATTTCCTATAGTGAAATTAGTAGGTCACCTATAATCTATACATTCTTGTTTTCTATAACTTCACTGTAATAAATTTTATATGAATTTAGAAATGAATTTATGGCCCTGTTTAATCTATGTATATAAAACTCAAAAGTCTGAGGATGTGTTTCTTTGTATAAAATATAAATCCACACCGTTAAACTGATTGCCACCAAATTTTGCACAGGTAACCTTTGACACAAGGCGAAAAACACTGTCTAATTTGGAATTTGATATTCTGCCCCGTTCGCAAGATGTAGGCCCTTTCGCCTTTTTGTTGCTGCATATAAAGATGTCAACACTACCATAGAGACCAGAAGTAATTACCATACCACAGTAACAAGTAAATAAACAAATGTTGTTTAGCGGCATCAGAACTGCACCTTTATCTGTTCCTGCAGTACATTTTCGATCTTTTTAATATATGATTGTATTGATATATTACAATGTGGAAAAGAACAAGTGTACTAATTGTAAATTGTTCTATTTCTTAATCCAAAGCAAAAATATGTCGTTTTCATTTGTGAGGTTTTTTAGTTCACTGCTGAAATAAGTAAAAGCCATGGTTGAGGAAAACGTAACGTTTAATGTGTATATACAATGCTTATAACACAGTAACAAATAAAATATAGAACCTAACATTTTTGAGTTAACGGGTACTTGTATTTTAATAATGAATAGAGAAAATTTGACATACATATTGTTATTGGCATCCAAGTCGCTTTTTTATTTATAAATTAATAAAATCCAGTGGCGTACCTAGGCCACTGGAGGTCCGGGGCGGATTTCTTTCTGAGACCCCATGTCACCCTTTCTTTCGGAAGGGTTTACGGCCATCTGCTGCAATTGTGGTGGAGACCATCCAATCAACTACAGAGGATGCCGAGATTTTATCGCCCCCATGAAGTTGCAGCAGATTCCTAGCATGCAGGCAGGCTGTGTTCCAGGTCCTCCTCCTAACCGGCGAGAGGTGTTCCCCTCTCTCTCCGGAGCGTCATGTAAGGTTCCAGCTGCTCCCGGAGCTCCAGTTCCGCCTGCAGTTACTCCAATCCTGGCGCCTACCAGAGCGCCCAGTCCTTACATGCTGTGGCCGCTGCACCTGTCCAACCTTCCACTCCTTGGAGCTCTAAACAGCGCACTCGTCACTGCCAGCAACAAGTTTCACAGGCTTTGCCTGTCAAACTTCAGCGGGCGTTGCCCGCCCCCAGACATCATCCTTCACCTCCTAGAGAGCAGATCACCTTTCACTCCGAAAGCCCTGCACCATCTGTGACCCCGGTCAAGCCCAGTCAGACATGTCTTCCGGAATCTTGGGACTCTTCCTGGACACCGGTTGATCCCCTGACTGCCTGGGCTGAAAACTTAGTTGCCAGCCTCAGGTCTGCTCCTGACACTACCACTGTTCTAGCCCTAGTATTTCAATCCCTGTCAACCCTTTTTCCAGTTCTTCCTCTGAATATGCCTAGGAGTCTGAGGATTGTTGCGTGGAATGCACATGGGGTAGGCCCACGATGATCTGAACTGATGACTTTCGTAATGGAGTACGACGCGGATGTCGTGCTCCTTTGTGACACTCATCTGGCTCACTACCATAACCTCACCCTACCATTGTACACCTGTTATCGTCAGGATTGTCCCCATCTGTTCTTCGGGGGGAGGACAGCTGTTCTAGTAATAATTATAATAAACTTTTTCTGTGAACTATGAAGCACTGATTACTGACTTTCCAACAAGAAAATTATGGCTGGCTACATGAGTTTTTGAACAATTTTGACCTCACTTCACCATCCAAATATAAATATATATATTTTACATTCATATTTGCTCACATTATTCTTGTATATATTTTTTTATTATTAATAATAAATTAACTTTTCTTACAATAATATATTTTTTATGCTTTTTGAATATTTTGCACTGATTCGATAGTTTAAACTATTGTCATAAGAAAGTACAAATTAATCTTATTTTTTTTAACCAATTGTATTTTTAAACTATCAAAATCAGTGTAAAATATTCAAAAGTACAAAAAATATACTTGTAAGAAAAGTTGCATTACTATTAATACTATATATATTTTACATTCATATATGCTCAGATTTTTCTTGTATATATATTTATTATATTATTATTATTAATAATAACAACATTTTTCAAGAATATATTTGTATTATTTTGTGAACTACAATCTTTCAATAGTATTCAACTATCCTCATCATCAATATAAAATTAATAAGTTTAATTTTTTTTATTTTAAAAATTAATTATTCAAAACTTGTTTTTAAATTAATTGTTTTCAACAATTAATTAATTTTTTTAGTGTACAGTATTAATTTTGTATCTGATGATGATAGTTGAATACTATTGAAATATTGTAATTCACAAATAATAAAAATATATTCTTGTAAAAAATGTATTATTATATATTTTTATTATTAAAAATTATTATTATTTAGTGTTATTATTAATAATGTAATATATATACAGTATTTGTATTTGCGTATGTGCACACGGACAACACTACCATCTGTTAGTCAATGTTTTGTCTTTTGCCCCCACTCCCACCCAAAGTTTTTAATATTGCACTGATAGAAAAGTGACAATGTAGAAATTCTAATAAGTAAATTCCATAAGTAATTTTTGTTGCTGTAAAACTATTTATTTCCAGTGGGAGTGTATATCAATGAAATAGATGTGTGAAACATAAATACTTGGAAGAACTTGAAGTACTATTTGTGAAGTACTTGAAATTGTAAACTGTTTAAAACATTCAAAAAATCTTGAAACTTTTTAAAACTGTGTGTGCGTGCGTGCGTGCGTGCGTGCGTGCGTGCGTGCGTGCGTGTGTGTGTGTGTGTGTGTGTGTGTGTGTGTGTGTGTGTGTGTGTGTGTGTGTGTGTGTGTGTGTGTGTGTGTGTGTGGCATGAGAGGGGTAAATCTATAATAACTGAAAATATGTAAATCTTTACTATTATGTGTATTCAGTTTGAATATGTGTTAAACATTTATTGTATTAAATGTTAGTAAGCAGTAAGAAAGCCAGGTAAAACCAGTAAAAGCTGTTCATTTATCCTTAAGTTTATGGAAGTGCATACGAAAATATTATAAATATGTAATTATGTAAAAATAAATAAGTCAGTAGTTTCGTGTGGAAACGCTGCAGTGTTCATTAATGCATAATGTTTAATGTTTAACATAGAATAAACTTATATACAGATTCTCATCACCTGTTGAATCTGCTACATACAAATTGCTTAAGCGTTGTTGTGTTGTAACTTCTGAGCATAAGAAAATTGAAAAGTTGTAATCTTTGAATAGAAAGAAGACATTGTTACATAATATATTTGCCTGTTTTTTTTTTTTTAATACAAAATTGTACATTCTGATATTATGAAGAAGTTATAGAGAGTCTGATTGTGATTACATTGTAACATGGTTGTGTTAAGAAAAATACAATAACATTTACGTGTAAGTGTTCATTTAATCTCAGTAACTTGTATTCATTATAGTTTCTGTTCATTACAATAGTCACAGATTTAATATTGTACTATACTTCAGTGTGTTTTAGCTCATAAGGTACTCATCATTAAGGTAGGCCAGGACAGTCAAAATGTTTTATACAATAGAAACCTTGTTGTATAGCTCAAATAAATTGGTAACAATTTTAATTCTTTGTTTATATTTCTACAATTTAGTGATTTCAAAATCATGTTTTCTTTACCTCAGATTTATTCATAGTTGCCATTAATTCTTATTTAAACAGTGTAATTGAATTACTGAAGTGAGTTTGCACTTTTAACTTTACCGTTTGGCATTTATCTCTGTCTGTGTGATGTTTGGGGTATGTCTCACAATAGTTTTTGAATGCCTTTTAAAATTTGGCAAATATGTGCATACCTTCACAAAGCCCTATTATTTTTCAGATTGAGCCACCCAAAAATAGGGGGAAGGGGAGCAAAATATTTAAAGTGCCAAAGTTTTGAAAAAATCTTAAAAATCTATGTGGGGTATCAAAGAGAATTTTAACCACAATCCAAATATAGTGTTCAGATTTGGGAACTGCAAAACTTTTAGACACTAACCCCAAAAAATGTATCAAAATTTTGAAAAACTACCAAAAAACCATGCCAGGTATCAAATTAAAAAAAATTTTAAGCAAAATCTGAATACGGAAATTTCAAAATTTTAGTGCACAGGGCTCAAAAAATTGTAAAAATCCATGCGATGTATCAGACTAATGGGAATTTTAACCTACCGAATGTAGAATTTAAACTGAAAATTTTTTAATTTTTTGGCACCAAGGGACAAAAGTGGAAGTCTAAATTTTGAAAAAATTGTAGACGTCTATTTGGGATACCAAATTCTGAGAAATTTTAAATATGAACCCAATATCTTTTAACAATTCCACAAAAATATTATCTGTCAGCACCTTTTGCAAACTTTGAACTGCTTTCAAAAAGTTTGTAAGATATGTTTACAAAAAAAACTTTACATATTATCAGTTACATGGGTCATGTTTGTAAAAAGTATTCCATATATGCCTATACATATCTATGAAAACAAGAAAAGGACCACAGCCCAACACCTGGAAAATAATGTTACTGAACATATAAACATTACTGGCAAACCGATAATTCATATACCATGCAAGTTCCCTATTATGTATGCATAACAATATGAATTGATACAAGGGACTTTATTTTCAGCTTCCACACAAACTTTAAGAAAGATCAGGAAACTTTAGAACACTTTTTGGTCGTAAACATGAAATTTCTGCTGTTCATTTTAATACATGCTGTCACTGGACAAAAGGCTTGCCGAATGACAAATGGCGCCAATCGTACACTCTAGTGTTTTTGGTGGCCCTAAAAAGGACCGTGTGGCGAGAAGGGTGATGTTGGTTGTGGCGCGCTGAGATTTTCGGCGGCTGCGCCCGCTGTTCGTGGCGCACTGCAGTCCTCCTCTTCTTTCGGCATCGGTTGTAGAAATCCATCGCTGGTGCGGAACTGGAGGGCGAAGACGCAAGAACGCTGGTTCTATTCTTTGTAGGGATGAGCATCGATGGCCGATGTTCCAAAAACATCGATGGTTAACGTTCGATGTTTTTACCATCGATGGTTCAGTTGCAATGTTTTCATACTATCGATGGTTTCGTTTCGGTGTTTTCCTTTGAACACTTTTTTTTTAATTTGTAATGAAGACTTTTTTAAGTTGACTGTTAAATTTAGTTTATTTTAAATCAACAAATTTTTATTTTAGATATTAATGGCTACGTAGTTTGCTCCCTAACCTAGGTAAACGATAAGTACCATGTATATGAGCTACGTAGTAGCGTAGTGACGTAATAATATGGTAAAACTAAACAAAACCATTTTATAGGAGACCGTTACATAGGTTTCAACCGTTTCAAAGTTAGCTTTAGCTTACATATGTGACATACGTACGAAATAACAGTTTACCCTTTATGTTAGTCGAATTCGGTTTTCATTCAGATTTAGTTTTAGATTTTTTAGTTATTTTTCATACTGGGTATAGCATTTTTCTCTTTTAATTGTGATAGTGTTAGAACATAATTTAAATAGTTTACATTTGAATTTTTAATATCATCGGCATCGTTCATAATTATCTACCCGTTAATTATGCCACCCAAAAGTGAATTATGGAAACATTTTGTAAAAAATAGTGACATTAAAAGCGCAGTTTGTAGACACTGTGGTAAAATTATAAAAATAAGTGGAAATACTTCCAATCTCAAGTGCCATTTAGAGAGTAAACACCCGAACATTTTGAGTAGTGGAAAAAAAGAAAAGGTTGCAATTGAAAAGAAATCTTTATTGGAACAAAATGCTCTACCTCCATCAGAGGTACTAAAACTAAATTATAATATTGAGAAATCAGATGAACAAACTGCTGAGGTTTCATTGGTAACTGTCTCTTCAGAATCGTCTTCTAGTTCTTCTTTATTAGTTTCACTGTCACTACCTCCATCAAAGGTACTAAAACTAAATTATAATATTGAGAAATCAGATGAACAAACTGCTGAGGTTTCATTGGTAACTGTCTCTTCAGAATCGTCTTCTAGTTCTTCTTTATTAGTTTCACTGTCAACCAAGTACAAGTGGACATCAAACCCCTAAATCACAGCAAACTGTAAGTGGTATTTTTCAAAAAACGATTACAGATTCTTTAAAAAAAATTGAATCCTTTAAAGAAGGAGGTTAAATAAATCATAAAATAACGCAAGCCATATCATATATGATTTGCAAAGATTGTGAACCTTTTTCTATTGTAGAGCATAAGGGTTTCAAAAAATTGTTAAAAACGATTGCACCACTTTATGAGATTCGAAGTTGTTTTACTATAAAAAGACTGATAAATGATAAATATGAAGTAATAGTTTCTTCGATGAAAAACAGTAATTAAGAAAGCAATTACTCTCACTACAGATATATGGACAGATACTCAAATAAGAAGTTTCATGAGCTTAACCGTTCACTTCTATGATACTGATAATGAAGAACAAAATCTGTTTAGTGGTACACTGGGAATATTTATTTTAGACAGTAGGCATACAGCAGAGTATTTAGCAGGGGAACTAAAAAGTATCTGCAAAGAGGGGCATTGCAGATGATCAGATAACTGCTGTTGTTACTGATAATGCTACCAATATTAAAAAATCTGTTGAAATAGCATTTGGTGCTTAAAAGCATATACCATGCTTTGCCCACACGTTGAATTTAGTTGCTGAAAAGGCACTGGAAAAATCAGAGGAGACAACGTCGTTAATTTTAAAAGTGAAGAACATAGTAGTTGGTTCAAACAAAGTGTCATAGAAAGTGGCGAATTAGGGAAATTTGGGGATAAGAAACTTATCCAGTCAGTCCCAACACGGTGGAACTCAACATTTTATATGTTAAAAAGATTCATAGAACTTCGTCACATTGTCAGTGACATTGTAATCGACACCCCACTGCACCACCCATGCTGAATGCTTCAGAAATTGAAGACATTACTGAGATTTGTGAAATTCTTCAGCCTTTAGAAGCAGCTACTTCAGAAATCAGTGGTGATAATTATTTAACCACTAGCTTGGTTATACCACTTGTTAGCATAATGCACGGAAAAATCCAAAATTTAAATCCACAAAAACAAATTGGACAAAAATTATTAAAGGAGCTGTTCGTGGAGTTTAATAGAAGATTTGGGGCAGTTGAACATGTCCATCTTTTAGCAATGGCAACTTTATTGGATCCTCGATTCAAGAAAATATATTTTATGAGTCCACTAACGTGTTCCAAACACATAAATCGTATTAGTGGCTTAATATCCAAGCAAGCTACACAACGTGAACAAACTCATTCGTCCTCTTCAGATTCAGAAGTTATGGGTAAGATAAAACTTATTTGAGTGATTCCATTACTCATTAGTTATTTTATTGTAAGATTTACTAAGATATTATAATTTGCAGAAACACAAGGTGGTCTGTTTAGTGAGCACTTTAAATACATACAGAAAAAGTGGCGCAAACGAGAAGAAAGTGAAAATCAAGCTCAATCTTCTTCACTTAATCCAGAGCTCTCTTTGTATTTAGGTAGGCCTACTATTTATATATTCAATCAAAAAGAATTTAATTTGAAAAATTTTTTCCATAAATGTATATTTTGATTAAAATCAGATTATAGATTGTTGAGTTATTTTAATTAATAAAAGCTTTTGAATGAATGTTTATCAAAATTGACTGTTTTAGGTGCTCCAGCTGAAAAAATCCAGCAAAATCCCTGCTTTTCTGGAAGCATATGTCACCAACTTATCCACTGTTGGCAGAGATTGCTCTAGTTTATTTGATGACGGTGGCTACATCTGTCCCCTCAGAACGACTTTTCTCAAAAGCCGGTCAGCCATTGACAAAAGCAAGTAACCATTTGGAATGAAAAATGGTTTCTAAGCTTCTTTTCCTACATCCTGTCAGTGATTCTATGTGGTGTTAATTTTTATTAAAATATTCTTTATTTTTGACCTGTATTAACATAAATATATTGCAACGTTACAGGTATTTTTAAAATGAATTACACTTCTTTCCATGTACCCTTTTTCTATTACTTTATCTCAAATTCTGTTCTTTATAGAGGTGGGCTAAACTAGTATTCGAAATTTACAGGTACCAACGTTCCAAAAAAATAACAGGTACGAATTATGAATACCTGTTATTATATGCTTATTATACATATACCTGTATAATTTGTTATAATAAATAAATTGAAACTAAAAGTATTAACAGTGTTACTCTACACTGTGATTTTATTAAGCTTTTACTGATTAAAACAAAATAAGAGAATTTATAGACCTATCTCTCTTTGGGAATACTAATTTAAACTTTCACTAGGAGTAAACAAACCTGACATAGATTTAAAGAGGTTTCTGTTTTTGTTAAAGGAGGTGGTTTTATTTACTTTGTTCAAAACACTTTATAATTAATTATTATAATAATAAATAATAATGAACAGATTTAGTTAATTATGAATGTGAGTTAAATTATTTTAACGTCACCTCGCCTTTACCTAACCTGTTCTCAACGAGTTCGTCAACGGCCCTGGAAATTCTGATACTGGGAAGTTAGATGTATTTAAATTGCTTTCTTGGGTACAGTGTTGCGGTTTCCACATTCTGCCTGTCAAAATGTGGTGGTGATCCAAGGAATTTTGGTTTTTCAGAATCTTCTGATAAAGTATCGGGGCATATTATTCTTCTCTTTAATTATTTTTATTTATTATTCATCCCCAATTATTTGTACTATTACAAACATGTAAAAAGCATAGATTTTTATTTGAATTGCAACATTGGCATAAAAATCGATGTTTTCATACCGTTGTTTTTTTAACATCGATGTACTCTTCACGATGTTAAACATCAATGGTTTTCTGGCGATGCTCATCCCTAATTCTTCGGCCGTTCCTTCCGGCTGACTCCGCACCAATGTCGTCCGAGAGAGGAGAGAAGATGAAGTGCGTCAAAATTTTCTACCGGCGCGGGTTTTATGCACTAACCGGGATCGCTGATTGGCTCGCACCGAGCACGTTAGTTAGTCACGTCTCGGCTGCTGATCCCTGATTGGCTCGCTGTGGCCGCCGCTGGTAACGGAGAGCAGATGTTCGCATACCACTGCCGTCACAACTCCCCCGGGTCTCAGCCTACTGCCACCAGAACTGTTGGGACATAGTGAGACGTCCCAATGGTTTCCTAGTACCGAGCCTCCGGTAGGGGCTCCTGCCTAGTGGTCCTGTCCAGACGGAATCTTAATTAATTATTTAGTGGCCGCTACAATGGCGTGCTCATACTAGGCCATTCTAGTACAGTATTTGCCGAGGCCTTTTCCAAGAATCACCTAGACGTGTTCAGTACTTGCCAAGGCCAGCTATGAGAGGGTTTGCTTGGGTCCTCGCAGCTCGGACGTAAAATTTACGTGCAAGTCGCCTTACAGTGTCATCCAAGGAGCGGACACAGAGTCCTCTTCTCAAAAATCAATAAGGGAACCGATAGGGGGCTTTGGCCGCTAGTTGAAGACCCCTATCGAGAACTCTTTGCAACTTTCTTTTATGAATGGTTGCAAGGTAACCCCAGGCAGGAATAGCGTAGGTAATGATCGGCAACAGGTACGCGTTGACAATCAACTTACTCAGCTTGTGGGTCATAGCCTTGTTGGCGAGTATCGGAAACAGGTGCGCGAGACGAGCGGACGCTCTCTGACGCATCGTCTCAGCGTGGGCACGCCAGGTGAGCCGACGATCAAGGTGGACACCGAAGTATTTAACCTCTCTCGACCAGGGCAAATACGTTCTTCCGAGTCTCACTCGTTCTCGTGGTTCTTTCCGGCGATTTGAGAATAGCACCGCGGAGCTCTTGGTTTCGTTGACGGCAACTTTCCGTCCACGTCGTGTATGCATCGAGTGCGCGCTGGAGTCATATGATAGCCCTGTCAGCGTTACGATCGGCGGTATAGACCGCCGTGTCATCGGCAAACATGACCATCTGGACTCCAGGCTCTCTGGGTGCGTCGTTGACGAACACGGAGAACAGGAGAGACCCTAGCACGCTACCTTGAGGTAATGCGTCTCTCGGATGAGACGTGGAAAGTTGCCGTCAACGAAACCAAGAGATCCGCGGTGCTATTCTCAATTCGCCGGAAAGAACCACGAGAACGAGTGAGGCTCGGAAGAACGTATTTTCCCTGGTCGAGAGAGGTTAAATACCTCGGTGTCCACCTTGATCGTCAGCTCACCTGGCGTGCCCACGCTGAGACGATGCGTCAAAGAGCACCCGCTCGTCTCGCGCAACTGTTTCTGATACTCGCCAACGAGGCTATGACCCACAAGCTGGGTAAGTTGATTGTCAATGCGTACCTGTTGCCGATCATTACCTACGCTATTCCCATCTGGGGTTACCTCGCAACCGTCTGTAAAAGAAAGTTGCAAAGCGTTCTCGATAGGGGTCTTTGGCTAGCGGCCAAAGCCCCCAATCGTTTCCCTTATTGACTTTTGAGAAGAGGACTCGGTGTCCGCTCCTTGGATGACACCGTAAGGCGACTTGCACGTAAATTTTACGTCCGAGCTGCGAGGACCCAAGCAAACCCTCTCATAGCTGGCCTTGGCAAGTACCGAACACGTCCAGGTGATTCTTGGAAACGGCCTCGGCAAACACTGTACTAGAACGGCCTAGTATGAGCACGCCGTTGTAGCGGCCACTAAGTAATTAATTAAGATTCTGTCTGGACAGGACCACTAGGCAGGAGCCCCTACCAGAGGCTCGGTACTAGAAAACCATTGGGACATCTCACAACGCGCATCCCAACAGCTCTGGCAGCAACAATGCCTATATCACAATTTGAACTAATGACAACTCCAGGGTTTGAAAATAATTAAAAAATTAATAGATTTCACAACTGATGAACACACTGAAAATTTCACAAACTTAAAGACATTGAAAATGAATAACTGACGTTCCAAAAATAAAGACGCATTATATCTTTTACAGTTTTACTTTATTCGTACAAATACATGAAATTATCATATGTACATGTATTACCATACATCGACTTTATACATTTTATGTTTTGATATATTAATTGGATCGTCGTCTTTGTTGGGTGATGATAAATCGCTGTCGTCGCGTTTTCGCTTTGATGTGGCTGCAGCAAGCGAGAACGTCAAGTCCTCGAGACGGTTTCCTTGAACTCGAGGACATCGATAGTATCGTTCAAAGGCCAAATACTCTACATTTATCTACAAAGAGATGCCGTTGTGTGTAATCTTGAAGCCGCTCACTTTCAGAAAGACAGCAGCATGAAAGTAATTAGGAATAATCAGTCGTTTCCACTTTGCTGCTGTCAAAGTTTTGCCATCTTTAGCTTCAAACAGTTGAGCTGTAATCTTTGCCGGAATATGTTGAATCATATAATTATGAGCGCCAAACACACCAGGCACTAGACCATTCTTTTCCTGCTTCGTCCCAGTAAGATAATTCTCACGGATATTCTGTACTACAGTCTTTGGATTGACGCCAAATCGTTGAAGAGCTTCGGTACACAAGTGAAACCGCCCAAGTGTACTGGTTCCTCATCATCGTGCATCCAAGTTTCAGAGAAAGCAATAATGTTGCTATTCTGTAAAACTGGATCGCTCATTATATCGTCTTTAAACTCTGCACGTTCAAATACAATATTGCCATCGAATGTTGATTTAAACTAAAATGTATAGCTTGTCAACAACAATATATATTAGCTTAGTTATTTCTATATATTGTATGCGCACAAGTCGCTTTATTGTAGCTTCAACATGTTTGCTTTTACTCATATTGTTCGCTAAAAGAGCTACTAAAAATTATCAAATTTCCACGCTCAGCGGCACCTGTACTGTACAGCATGACATCGCCCTGCCTCTGAATCATTCATTACTTTTATACATGATAAAGGATTATCACTAAAGTTCTACTCTAAATGACACCTGTACTAGCCAGACAACGTGACCGAAAAGTCAAACATTTTCAATGTTATAATTGTTTTGTGGCTCTTTTAACATATAGGCATTTTCCTCTACAATGTATAATGTTGTACAATTCAAACTTCAAAATGTAAGACATTCACAGTTTGATGGCTTGAAGAATACCTGCAACTTTGAAATGTTGGCATATGGATTCATAAATGCAAAAGTTATTTTAAAAAATGCCATAATGAGTTTAACATACCAGGTTATGCCATTTGTGAAGTTTTGTTTGCCATGTGACCTAAAAATTAGCAAAAGACATTTTTGTTTTTAATTTGTTTTAATGTGTGTGTGCTGCTGTTATCCCTATCAGAATCAATATTATCAATTGAAATTGTATTAATCATCGTCTTCACATCATGGCATAGGAAAGGTGATGCCTGTTCCGCCTTCAAAGATCCTCCAGCCATCTCTTCCTGGGTCTACCCACACACCTGTGCCCTATAGGTTTATATTTCCAGACTTGTTTAGCCAATCTTGAATCTGACATTCTTTCTAAGTGTTCTTTCCACCATTGTTTATAATCTTTTAATTTTTCATTCAAGTTTAAAACTTGTAATTCTCTCTTATAGCGTCATTCTTTATACAGTCAAGTTTAGAACACCTCTCAGCTCCTCTTCAGAACTTCATTTCTGAGGCCTGTAATTTAATTTCTTGTTTCTTGGTTGTTGTCCATAATTCACACCCATAGGAACAATAGGAGTATATGTGCATTGGTAGGGAACAGAAGAATTTAATTTTAGAAGACGAACAAGAAATAATAAATTGCAGTAGCTATAAATATCTAGGAACAGCAGTTTCACAAGATGGTAGTCCAGATAAAGCGATAAGAGAAAGAAATAATCTGGGAAGAAAATCAATAGGATTTCTGAACAACATATTGTGGGACCAACAAATATCAAAACAAAATAAACATACAATACAATCGTGAAACCAATTACGTCATATGGGTGTGAAATGTGGCCAATAATACAAAGAACAGAAAAGTTGTTGGAAGCTACTGAAATGGATTATTGGCGAAGAGTGGCAGAGGTCAAAACTGAAAAAAGTAAGAAACGTCTGATAATGGGGGTACAGTATTCTATTGTCGACGACATAAAAACAAAACAGCTAAGATGGTTTGGGCATGTACAATGAATGCCTGATAAATGACTCCCCGAGCAAATTTTAAGATGGACCCCATACAGTCGTAGGCGAAGGGGAAGACCTAGGTTGAGTTGGAGAGAAGGCATCAACTGGGCAATGCGAGACCAGGAATTGGAAGAAGAATCTTGGTTAGATTGAGACCAATGGAGACTAGGGATCGGAAGACGTTGGATAACGTTATGAACTGATTTATATATTGCAACAGTACAAATGTATAGGGTACTGTGCATTGCACAATTAATTAAGATAATTAATATAATTAAATAAATAATCCATATTGTTAGTAATAATAATTCAGCTTTCAATCTGAGCTGTAAAGGGAACAACCAAATTTCATGCTTGTACAGGTTTATCATGCCACTCAGCTGTGTCTATGTGTACATGTGTATTTTATATGTGTGTGTGAGACCAGTTGATTCCTGTAGTGTAAAGCATCACCCCTAAATAAACGCTATTAATTATATGAATTATTTAAATTGTAAAGAGTGTGTGCATAATATCACAAAACCAAATATGCCACAGTGTGTATAATATAAAGACGCACGTGTGTACAAAAAATGGTGAGAAAATAATAAAACGTGCGAATATAGTGAAGATAAATATAAATAAAACGTAATTAATTAAGATAGGGAAAAACGGTTTACACACAGTGAACACAAAAAATTACCGACAAGATGAATATCGGGTAATTTGCAAAAGACTTCGCATGTTGCGAACACAAGCGAAATAAGTGTGAAAATAATCGTGTTTAGAAAAGGATGCCAACGACAGACTGATACCTGCAGAGGATTCTCAAAACATGATTTTTTGCACCCTAGGGTATAAATACTCGAGACACACCAACTTATTTCTCTTTCTCATTCAACTACCGTGGCAGCCGGAGGCTCTGCCCAACGACAACTGTTTCTCGATCAACCACAGTGGCAGCCAGAGGCTATACCCGACTACTCATCACTTTTGTGAGATCACCTCTGCACCCAGAGGCAATGACGGAAGACGAGGGAGCAGCCAAATACATGGAATAGAGTCCAGCATATGGAACGAGGCAACGGACTACGGAGAAGATCTGAAGGACGAGGACCAAGGACTCCAGGATTGCACGACTACAGAGGAGCATCCAGGATCGAGGACCTAGGACCGAAGAGGATACACTGAGTATTACCACTACAACTAAGGTGAAAAAAACCATGTATTTGTAAAAACAAAAAGACTCAAGTAAAGACAATTAACCATGTTAAAAAAAGACAATATAATTCAAAAGTGGAATTAATAATTTTTGAAAATGTGCATGTTTATTTGTATAGTAGTTTAGAGTAATGTTTAAATGTGTAAAAGTTTAATTTTGAATAAATAATTTAATCAATGATATTTAAATTAATCTGAAAGTAAATAGTAAATTTTTTTTAAACAAAGAAATGCATATGCAATAATAAAAAGAAAATAGATTATTAAAAAGAGATCAGATAATTTAATAGTTGTCAAAGAAATGAGCAAGTTGAGAGCAATAGTATATAATAACAAATGTTTATTGTAGTATAAGTGTGTATATTATGTTCTATGTGTAATACGAGGTACTACTTATATGTTAGTAACAAGATGTGTACTATGGCTACACACATGCGAATAATAATTATAGTTTAAATCGCAAAAGAATTGAACATTTTTAATTAATTAATTTTTAAATGGTTCTAAACAATTTCACGTTGTGTTATTATTATTACGATTACACCTGTCGTAATTTTATAGCGTAAGTAATGTTGCTAATAAACGGTGTTAACGTTATAATATATATATTGTAACGTGGTATTTTTTCTAGTATAATTTAATATAAATCTTACTCTTCAATGTAATTATATCCTGTAGCTCCAAGTTGTTGGTGCCAATTTTATATGTAACGTGTAAAAATGTGGTTATCTCTATTTATAATTACTTACTTAGGCCTCTTGTTGTAAGCGCCAATTTTATGTAATGTGAAATAAAATATTTAACTCGTATTCAGTCTTGTCTTATTTTCAATAAATTTTATTATTCTTTTCTTTTTAACATATATTGACATTTATTAACATGCAATGGCCTTCTCTTCGGTTAGTAGCTCCTTTAGGTTCGATAACGTAAAAACTCTTTCTCAGGCTTAATAAAAAATTAAAATCGATGTACAGTCAAAGTCATACATATGATAGAAAATATAATAATTATAAATCGGTTTCAGTAATGTGATGTTGTGTATGTGCTTTGGGTCATGGGTTCTTTGGATTATACAAACGAAACAACTTAATCAAATCTGAACAACTAATAAAAAAAATTACAATGAGAAAATAAAATTAATAATCATAATGTTTATAGTGTTTTTGTTATATCATTTCACTGTTCTAGTGCTTTAAATTGAATAATGATTGAACAAATGTATGTCTTAGCATAATAGAACAATCTCGCCAAATTGTAGTTTAGTTTACAGATTATTTTCTTGTTCAGATTCTTCCGGCCTTCAGTTTTCAGTGTATTATATTAAGCCATTATACTTCTCATTATTTCCGGAGTTTTCCTTCATTAATTTACTGTGTGACATTATTATTTTTTTTTTTTGTAGAAAATGTTCAGCTTCAAATTGTATCTGTTCTCGCTTATTTCCAATTCAACAACAACAAAATTCCTTTTAATCTCTAGATTCACTTAGTAAAGCTCTTGGCTCTACGACATGTTTTTGGGTCATAGGTTTGTTTTTATACCTTATAATTAACATGATTTTTATAATATTTTTTTTACTTGTCACTGATGTATACAATCAAGAACAATACTTGACACCAGACAACAAGAACCACAACTCAGAAATACACAGAGCCATCACACTGAGGGAAAAGGCACACAAACACAACATCACATTTGTAAAAGCAGACAAAGGCAACACGACTGTAATCATCTCCACAGACAACCTACACAACAAGTACAAAACTTCATGGAACAGAACAACACCACAGAACTAAAACACAACCCCACCGACAGATACCAAAACACAGTAAAACTACTAATCAACAAAGCCAAACACATAATGACACACATACAAAAAAATCCCATAATGATATTAAGGATGTTATTGTTACAATGTTTAAATAGTAAAAATATATAGTAAATGTTAAAAGATTGATAGACAACCAATCTAATAGTGTTAAATAAGAATAAACTAAATAATATGAGTGCAAAATAAATAAAACATCCTATGTTAATAAAAATGTTCAAAGTGATGATTAGCAAGATAGAATAAATGGTGTTATAATGTTATTTACCAAGATAGCTATTTGTTCAATTAAAAGAGTTAAGTTTATAAGAAGGAATATGGCTGAAAAAAGTAAACGGACCATAAACCTAATTTTTGTGTTATGTTTTATAAGTAATATTAAATGATAAACAAGTTATAAGAAATGACAATAGATATGAGTAAGGAGATAAATTGTACAAACATAATAATAATCATTAGAGTAAAGACAGAAAAAGAAATAAGAGAATAACAGACAAGCAATGATTTTGTAAAGTAATAAGAACATTCAATTATTGTAAAACAACCCAAATTAATTCAAAATGTAAACAAGTCATAAGTGACACCAAGCAAAACATATGTAAATGAAAAATAATCTTTAATTTTGTGTAAAATAAGAAGGTATAGCCAATTACTACTTAGGCCTATATTACATTAGAGTAAAGACAGAAAAAGAAATAAGAGAATAACAGACAAGCAATGATTTTGTAAAGTAATAAGAACATTCAATTATTGTAAAACAACCCAAATTAATTCAAAATGTAAACAAGTCATAAGTGACACCAAGCAAAACATATGTAAATGAAAAATAATCTTTAATTTTGTGTAAAATAAGAAGATATAGCCAATTACTACTTAGGCCTATAAAATGCCTAACTGTAGAAATCCAAAATAGACAAATTGTAAGAAATTAACTATTGTATTAGAAAATTCAGGACAAGTAACTCATTAAGTACAATTAGTGAACCATATTAAGATGTCAGAGTTAGATTAAAAACATAAAATAAGAAAGAAATGTAATAACATAATATTAACATTTTTGTCAAAACTTTAATACTTGAACAAACCCAGCTTTGTGGGATGTCAAAATGATATTTGAAAGAAAATATAAACAGTTGTGATAATATCTAATAGACAGATAAGAAGACAGAAGAATAATAGCCATCAGAAAATATTTATTCATTTTGAATTAAAATTCAAATATTATAACAATAGACATAAATGTAATCAACCAATGAGAGTACAGACAGTTGCCATAACAACGGAACGTTATTGAATATAATTCCGTTATAGAACATTAGTCCATTATTGACGCTCAAGACATACAGAAGCCAAACCATATTCGACTCAATTTTCAATTAAAATAATAATAAATACTTCAAAATTTAACGAGATGAGGATGCAAGAAGTCTAATGAAGAATTAGTCAAACCAACAGAGATAATAGACCAGATTTTAATATTCAAAATTAATTATTTAATCCAAAGTATTTGAAAAAGAAGCCAGATGTAATCCAAATTATAAATGATGGAAGATTGATGATTGTATAGACCCAACCTAACTAAGAACTAAGTGACTCTTCACCCGAATTCAACAAGATTTGTTAAGTATATCTGAAATACCCGAATTTATGAAATAAATTCTAATTAACTTTTCTCATAACACAAATAACTCTCACTCCGAACTGATAACTAAATTTCTTTCAAGGATTAATTGAGAATAAAAACTAAACTTGTATGTAAACAGAAAATAACCTATGTACAAATTACGAATTATTAACACACACTTTTTAACACTTAAAAAACGAATTGTATTTAACTTTAAAAGTATATAAGTAACATTGATGTACGGTAGTGTACTTTATTATCATCTTATTAATATTTTTTCGTAATCAAAAGAACTCGATGATTAAACGAACAGTAGAAAATAAACATTGACGACAGCCATGTCAATTTAGAATCGTTTCAATCAACTTAGCCAACCTGAGAATATTGTCTATTTATTGCCGGAGCAACATTATTTAATAACAGTACTGTATATAATTTTGTATCTAACTGAATAACGATTAACTATTTCACGTTAATAAACTAGTACTGAGTAGAAATAATCGTCCTTTATTTCATTATAAATTGTATTATAAAGTTTGTGTACTTTAGCGACAAGCAAAATTGTCTGCCAGCGTTAGACGCCGGCAGCACAACGAACTACAAGCGAGATTCAAATGCCCGCCAGTTGCGAGGGTAATTTGAATTAGTCATCACCGCATAGAACGATAGCTCAGTTTAACTTTTTTAATTGTTTTCATAAACAATTTGGTGCCACCCGGGAAATAAATTTACTCATTGAAGGACAGGTAAGGTTTACACTCGTGAAGCTATCGGTACTGGTAATTCGTGCATTTGCGACGGACATCGTCAGCGTGAAAAGTTAGAAAAAGTACGACTGTTATTTTTAAACAAAGTAACAACTACAACGTGTGGGTCTAACACACGAAAAAACACACTTTTAAAGAGTACATACAGAACTTGTCGTTACAATATATATATATATATATATATATATATATATTGTAACGAGATGTTCTGGTCGTACCTGTAAAATGTACACCAATTTTGTATGTGTAATAATGATTAGTGCGTTCGTCTCGCACCGGGGTCGTTACATTAATGTTCGCGGCTAACGATGTCCGTAGCGTTGCGGTAATCACCTGTATAACACGGCAGTAACCTTACCTGTTGCTTATAGGGGTGTGTTAATCCCGGGTGGCGCCAAGTCGTTATATAAAACAACTAAAATTATTGTCTGAGGAGTTATCAGCGGTGACGGTCGGAGCATTCAAATAATTCCCGCTCGCACAGCCGTCTGAATTGTCGATGCTGCTTCTTATACTGTCATGGTTAGGAACTTTAATTACTTTTTTACATTATTTTAACAGAAAATCGTTCTTCCCAACATTGGCTTCTGTATTCTCTTACTGACGCTTCACTTCTGTCTAATGGTATTCAACGGTAATTCAGTCTTCAACTGCCATTTCCATGGCAACTGCATGATTTTGATTGGTTGATTTTGAGATGATGTATTGTTATCAAAATTCGAATTCTTCGTATATCTTCTGACTGCTGTTATTCCTCTATCTTCCTTCCTGGTTATTAAATATTATCACTATAGTATTTATTTCCTTTCATAGATTATTTTGATACCCCACAAGTTTGGGTAATTTTAGATTTTATGTTTTTATAATTATGTTAATACTTGTTAATTACATTTCTTTTTGTATACAAATGCTTATTATAATATTTTGTTTTACAAATGATTTACAATTTATTCTTGGTGAATCCTTCACCTCAGATTTGCTAATTTCTTTGTTAATTTGCTATAATTTGTAGTTGTTTGGTTCTGACAGTTATGCACCTTCATAGGCCTGAGTAGCCATTATGGTATTTGACTTATTTCATTTAAATCACGTTTCGTTTCAGCCTAATGGGCTTTACTTTGCTATTATTATTGGTTGTGTTGTGTTTTGAGTTTGCTTATGTGTTATTAGTATGTCACTGTTGTTTTATACACAAATATTTACTCTTTCACTTAACTAAAAATGAACTTTTTTCATGTGAATAAAATAGTAAGTTTTTCACATGAAAAAAGTTCATTTTTAGTTAAGTGTTAGTGCTGTGAAAGAAGAGATGAATAATCAAGACAACTACCATTTACTCTTTGGTTTCCATGTTTTCTAGTCATACATTTCTTAACATTTTTGTTCATTTCCTTTGCCAATAATAACAATGTGGCTATTATTTACTACTTTTTTGATCTTATTTAAATATAACATATAAGACTATGGTCTGTATAACTTTGACAGCCATATTCAATTCATAAACTTGATTGAATAATTATTTAACTAACTTATTATTTGCTAATCTTTGTTCACAATACATTTTAATTTATATTATTTTAGTGTGACAAACAACATCACGTTTATGAACTAATCTTGATCCCTTCTAACATGGGTGTTTTTGATTTGTATCTAATTCCTTAACCTTCTAAACAATCTTTACTTGCTTTTAAAACTCCTTAATTACATTTTTAGTTTTGTTGACTATGGTTATTATCACCTTCCAGTGTTCAATATCTCTTTATAGTTTATACTTAATACCATTTTTCACAACATATTTACTCACTATTGTTTATCAGTATTAAACTTTTAGCGTTCTTTAGGATTGATTAATTGTTAATGATTTTATCACTCACTACTCTTCACCATATTTCCATTCTATACTTTACACTATTTTCATTCAAACATTACCTTCACTCTTAAATTATTTATAGTTAATTATAATTTATTTAGTGTACCTTCTTTATCACTACACTTTGGGGTTTTACACTTTCATTTTGCACTTCACAAAGGTTTTTGTATTTTAAGTGTTTCTGAATAGGTAATCCCTCTAATTACTATCTCACTATTCGTTTTTTCTCTTTCATTACAATATATCCTTAAT